>JANHMN010000006.1:97874671-97975818 GCA_030674055.1 Rhabdomys pumilio | reverse complement strand
AGGAAGGAAGGAAGGAAGGAAGGAAGGAAGGAAGGAAGGAAGGAAGGGTGGGTCACAGATCTGAGTCTATCCAGCCTGGGCAACTTACTGAGACCCTGTCTCAGAACAGAAAGTAAAAATAGGTAGTGTTCTTCTAATTCTAGCATTTGGCATGAGACAGTTGGACCTGGGTGGCTCATTGGACAGCCAGCCTAGCCAAGTTCCAGGTTTAGTAAGGTTTCCTGCCTTAAAAAAATGGAAAGATGAAGCCGAGCAGCAGTGGCGCACGCCTTTAATCCCAGCACTTGGGAGGCAGAGGCAGGCGGATTTCTGAGTTCGAGGACAGCCTGGTCTACAGAGTAAGTTCAGCACTACACAGAAAAACCCTGTCTTGAAAAACAAAAACAAAAACAAACAAAAAAAAATATGGAAAGATGGCTCAGATGTTAAGAGCACTGACTGCTCTTCCAGATATCCTGAGTTCAATTCCTAGCAACCACATGGTGGCTCACAACCATCTATAATCAGATCTGGTGTCCTCTTCTGGCTTGCAGGCATACACGCAGGCATACATTCTGTATACATAATAAATAAATCTTAGAGGAAAAAAAAAGTTTAAAAACTGTTGAGAAATGCCTCATATCTAACCATAATAATATTAAATGTAAATTTTAAAGATGAAAATGAAGAGCAATAGAAAAAGACACTCGATGCTGACCTCAGGTCTCCAAGTGTGCACACAGGGGTGTGCATCAGCTAACACACACATATGGACACAGACACACACACAGACACACAGACAGGTAGAGGGAATCAGCTCACTGGCAGAGTACCAGTGGCCAGCCTGTACAAGGCCCTAGGTTCATGTCTCAGTATCAAAAAAGAAAAAAAAAAAAAATGCTGGACATGATGGAGTAAGAGCAGAGGCAGGTCTGCAAGTTTAAGGCTAGTTTGACCCTACACAGGAAATTCCAGGCCAGCCTCGCTACATAGTGAAACTCAGTCTAAAAATGATTAATTTTTATCTGAGACCGATACTTAAGATTATTGGGGGGGGGGGGGAGAGGTATATATATATATATGTATATATATATATATATATATGAATAATTTTGTAGGGACCCCTCCCTAAAACAACAGCAAAAACCCAGGCCCTATTGTTATGAGCCTTCTTCCTCCTGTCAGTCACTGACTTAATCGAGAATAGAAAACTCAAGTCCCACCTCATTTCTGGAACTCCAGTTCTCGTGGCTCTGAGTAAGCTCTCACTGTTCACCTTCTTCAGTCACACTTTAGCATTTAATAACAGGTACCATCCTTCTGTAACTATCCCATTCACACACACTATTTATGGTTTTCCAGTCTGCCTTTAACAGACTGCTCTGTGTACCATCGGTCAATTTTCAATCAGGTAGTAAGTCTTACTCCTTGGAGATTCAAAGCTGCTTAGGGTGGGGCTAAGGAGATGGCTCCACTGAGTGCCCACTGCTCTAGCAGGAAACCCAGGTTCAGTTCCTAGCACCCACATAGCATCTCACAACTGTCTGCAACTTCAATTCCAGAATCTGAGGCCTCCGAGGGTTTCCTGGATGTGGTACCTATAAATGGGTAAAAGTATGGGCACATACACACGAAAAGAAACCAAAAAACCAAATTTGGGTAGGGTGGCTTGAGGTATGGAAAAAGTATACAGAAGTTTTGTTTCAACTTTTAATGTTTATATTCAAGAGAAAACAAATGTACTAATGACCTAGGTAAGCTAAAAAAGACCAGTGTCAGACAAAACTTTTTTATTAATTTTTAACTGTTTATATGATATTAAAAAAATACTAACAAGGAATGAATAGGGGTTAATTTCAGATTAATTTCCAAAAAGAATAACAAATCACTATTTTTTTTAAAGCTGGGGCTTGGGTTTAGAAAGCATTAGTAAAGTACACAGAGCCCTAAAATCTCTAAACAAATAAATAAATAGATGAATAAATATGCTGACTGGAATTACAGTATACTTATTGACAGCAAAGGTCCAAGGGCTACCTAATTGCTGAATGTTTAGTTAATGTGTAACACAGAGATAACCACAGGGACACAAAATGGCTAAGTAGGAACTCAAACACTTCTAAGTATATCTATTTCTTTGCTCTAACACTCAATGCTCTAGTAAAACCTATACATAACAAAGGTTCAGTAACAGGTGCATGAAGAGAAACCCCTGTTACAATGATGGCCTACACCTATGCAGTGAGCTATGAATCAGACTAAACAAGAATATTCTACTCCATGTATTTACAAAGTAAGAATGCCATGAAAATACAGTTTCACTGGATTTTCTCTTACAAATATTTATTTAATTGCAGATGACTTTCTCAGAACATGAGGGACAGAATGAAGCCATCTACGCTTCTCAATGACAACCTATCTTTATAGTTTTGTGTAGCTTTTCAGTAATAATATGATTATATTCACATAATCATAATAGAAACAGGAAATGAGAACTTTGAGGACAGTGACTAGTTCATATCCATCATCTGCAAGTCAGTAGGTACAGCAGAGTAGGTAAACTGAGGCCTGGAACAGACTCCCTTAGCTTAAACCTCAGCCTAAGTCTCAGCTCCATCACCCACATCACTCCATCTTCGTGGTTTTGCTCCTCCCCCACAAAGCTATCCACATCGTATCTTGTGAAAATTAAATGAGGTTTTAGAGTGTTTAGAACACTGTCTAGCTCATGGTAAATAAATACAAATAATAGCTATTCTCAAGTCACAATTTAAAGAGCCTGGAGAAAAGGCTCATCCATTAAGGATGCTTCTTGTTCTCAGTTCACAATTTAAAGCGTCTATCCCAACAAGTTTTCAAGACTGCATCTAAGTGCTAGGCTAGGTGGTACATAGAGATGTGTCATCCTAGTGCTGGAGACTACAGGTAAGAGGTCAGCAGTTCTGGGCTAACCTGGGCTACACAGACAAGGTCTCAAAAACAGACAAACAAACAAACAAAGCAAGAATTAGGGATGCAGCTCACAGTACATACCTAGGATATCCAAGGTCCTGTGTATTTCTCCCCTCAATATAAAACAAAAACAAAGCCTAACGTCTGAGGAACACTATGCTCCAGACAAGAACTCTTTATTTTTAACTTTCTCCCCATGATAATTACACTGAATTAAGTGGAAACTTTCTTCCTCCTAGTGATTTTCTTTAGTATTTTTAAATTATATACATATGTGTTTGTGTCTATGTAGGTTTGCACACGCATGTGAGTGAAGCAGATCCCCCTGGAGGTAACTTGTAGGTAGGTGACTGTGAGCCACTTGATGTGGGTGCCAGGAAGAGCAGTCTGTGCTCTTAACTGAGGAGCCACCTCTACAGGCCTAAACTCATTTTCACATTGCAAGTTTTATGTAGCAATGTGAAAGCTAACAGTACTATTCTGTCAAAAACAGCAACCTTGCAAACAGCTGGCCCACACCTCAGAAAGTGCCAAGTCAGAGGCAATGGACTCGGCACCTTTGATTCTTAAATGAAAAGTGAAAATCCCACCTGGTACTATTTTTAGTAAAAGTCCAAGTAGGCAGAATTACTCACAAAGGATAGGAATATTTGTTCTTTGAGAGTTACTTAGCATTATCAGCTGTTCCAGCCTCACCTCATTCAACCAAATTAAATCAACCGTGGTGGCCGAACTGCATGTTATCATAGAAATCTACAAGATAAAAATGTTAGGAGACGAATCTACAAAAAAAGATAACACTGCAGGTGTGGTGGTAGATGGCTGAGATCCCACTTGGGAGGTTAGAGGAGGAGGGTCAGAATTCAAGGTCATCCTTAGCTATTCAAAGAAATTGAGACTACTCTGGGTCACAGGAGACCTTATCTCAAAGAATGAAAGAAGGGGGTTAAGAAGAGAGGAAGAAACAAAAAGAAATTATTTAGCTGTATCATTTGACAAGTCTTTAATGTGGGATTCTCGAACCTCATGAAATTACACAGAAAATTCTACCCAGGCGTGTGCATACAGTGTATACAAGTTTTCCTAGGAAGACAGCCCAATGCTTCCAAAGGAGGATAAAAATGCCAAAAGACTCAGAGAATCACTGCTTTTTACAGTTCACAAATGTCTTTCTACTCTTACATGTTTCAGGAAAAAAATCTGTTTACAAAATTAATCAGGGAAATCCAAAACTCATCCATCTCAAATCTCACATTTCCACACTCCATGTGTAACATGTTCACAATCAGATAGAAATTATCCAGAAGTTTTTATTCCCTGCAAACCTTTCTTGGTTTGCTGTAACTAAGAGAGAAACAAGGACAGAAGTACTTAAAAGGGCAGTATATTTTAGCCAACTCCTAAATAATCAGGATATAGGAGATACTGTGACATGAGCAAACTTCTAATTATATATATATATATGTACATATATATATATACACACACATATATATACATACATATATGTGTATATATATGTATAAAACAGTTACAATTGTAGACAAAGAACCAAGTTTTAGCTTTGTATAGTTTAACAATATAGAGGAACTATCAAAAAAAACAAAAAAAAAAAAAAAAAAACTCTTGCAACTTCCAGGCAGACCTGCAGAATTAGTTCTACGAGCTCGCAGAAAAAGTTTATATACCCACAAGTCCAGGTAATTATTTTACAACTGCCTCACAATGTAATTTAATACAGTAGAAGCAAAATCATATACTTTTGAAGCACAGGCTGTGATTAACGACTGCTGTCCCTAAATAATACAATCGTAGTTAAATGATAGTAGTCTTCCTTTCAAATCTATGAACCTTTAAATTTCGCAACAGCTCAAACACAATTTAAAACAAAAATCTCAACCTAACTGAAGTCAAAGAAATAATACCAAGGTCTGTTTCCCTTCCATGCCCTTGGATCGCACCACTTGGTTCACGGGGTCTGTAAAGACTCCTAACCTCAAGCTCACTCCAGAGCAGGGCAGTCTGGAAACGTAGGCAGAGGATGACGGGCGCAATCACCCGGCTGCTGCGATTCCAGGCGTTGTCCCGGCGGGGCCGAAACCAGACAGGGGCACGCCGTCAGCCGAGAACGGGCCTCGGGTCTCGGCAGCGGACACCGAACCTGGCGAGGGGCAGGAAACAAACGGCGGACACACCTGGCGGACTTCAGCGACCTGTCCTGCGTCAGCCGGTGATCGTCGGACTCTCCCAGGATCCGCCGCCGCCGCCCCTCCTCCGCGGCCCAGGGCCACCTCCACGCTCCGCTCCAACGTGGCAGCCGCAACCCCGCCTGCGGGCGCCACTTCCGGGTGCGGCAGCTCGCCACGCCCACTCAGCCGCCTGGCACTTCCGGGACCAGCGGTTCGCTCCTCCCACCCCGCGGAACGGCACTTCCGGGAGCAGCAACTCCGGAAAGCTAGTCCCGCCGGAGGTAAGGATTCAGCTGCGCTATGTGAGGAGGCACCTAACGTGAGGATGCATCCGCTTGGCGGAGGATCAAGGGGAAGTCGCACTGGGCGTCTCCGTCAAGGAAGAGTGGTGACCGCGAGGACGCCACGTAGCACTCCCATGAGGCGTCAGCAGCTGCTGGCGACAATACCAACACTGGCAAGGCGGGCAAAAACTGGCTGCAAGGACCGGTTCAGTTTGTGGCTGGGCTAAGTTAATTATTGGTTCTGCGTTTTCCTTTTAAGAACTTACGTGATTTTGTCGCACACACCCAAAGGCTATTATACTCTGTAGAATCTTAGCTGCATGAGTGAGGTATATCGAATAAAGTTGGTATCTTAATATTTCAGTAAGTAGCCATGGTATTCAGACCCATTAGCACTCGCCCTGGACTACTGGAACAAAGTAAGCATCCTGATTTGTGTGTGTGTGTTGCGTGTGTGCGTCTCAGATTGGAGAATTTGAGATTTTCGATTATGGAAATAAACCAGTAACTGGAAATGTAGAAGCTAGTCGGTAGAGCAAAAGAATGAAATGGGTGCTGAATTGGGCATCATAGCCTATGCAGTTAAGAGCTTAACAGTTAAGAGCGCTGCTGCTTTTGCAGAAGACTTGGGTTTATTTCCCAGAAACCATATGACAGTGCACAACCATTTGTGGCTCCGGTTTTAAAGGACCCTACACCATCTTCCTTACCTCCAACGATATCTGCATACAAGTAGAGCACATACATAAATACAGGCACTCAACACTTAAAAACGACTAAACCATAAACAACAAAAGAAATTAGGTGCTGAAATTCCCTATCCCAACTTAAACTAGCTCTAGTATATTTATGTAATTTTTAACCAGATGAGGCTGGTTTGGACCCTTTGGTCCCAGACACTTAAAATAAAAGGATATTATCTTCCTTAGAGCTCCCAACCTTAAGGATGGTTGCCTCTTACTTTTTATTTAGGGTAGAATTATCAGTGAAAGCAAGCCAGATGAGAATCACTTGTCATAAACTATTAGCACCTGGTCTAAACTGAGGTCTCCTAACATGTTACATTAACATGTTACATTTGTTGACCACACCTAACTCTCCTGTAACACCTTACTTATAGACTCCTAAATGAACGTAATGCTTATTTATTGAACACAAACTATAAGCAAGCTGGAATTTGAGGAAGACAGCAGCAGTAAGATTATGTGGGGCCAGCCTGAACTACATGGTGACACCTTCTCTTTCCATGCTGAGGGTATACTTTATATTTAAGAGGTTTTGCATAGCGTTCACAAGGCTGTTTGATCCCTAACAAGCCAGTAGTCCGAAGTACTGGAAAGTGGAAATGTTTTTATTCACCCTCTCAGTGTCCTCCATATATATTTCACTTTAAAAAGCAAGTTTACAGAACTGAGAAAATGGTAGCCCAACCCAGTATGAGGACAGGACCCATGTAACAGCTTAGGGCAGTAGCCAGCATGTATACTCCAGCAGTCGAGGGACAGGGATAGTGATTCCCAGCACAACAAACACAAGGGACTTCCAGAGTGCAGTAAAGGACACTCCCAACCCTATGAACATGGGTGGCATAATCAGACTGGGAGCCCCAGGTGGAATGAAGAAGAGGAAACAGAACACATATACTAGGTAAGTGCATTACCAGTGATATATATCTGCAACCTTCATCTTTTATTGAGACAGGCTTTCACCAAGTTATCCAAGCTGTCCATGAACTTGATAACCTAAGGTTCCTGAATGGCTAGGATTCACAGTCCTGTTCCATTAGGTTGACTGTGGAGGACTGGTGTTAAAGTGAGTCGTACAATATCAGAGCTTGCAAAGGACCGCCTGCACCTGTAAAGGAAAAACTAGTACCATTCACAAAAGTCTTTTAGCTCATCTTAGTGAACTTATCAAGCCTTCCTTGTTCAAGGAAAATGAAACTTTTCAGAAAGTTCATTTCCAGATTGACTTACTGAAGCCATAATGGAGGTAACTAAATACATAGGCTGTGGATGGAGTCAGTCAGTAAAATTCACCATTCAGATAGAAAACTGCAGGGGAGAGGTGGCAGAGCTGCCTATCGCACAGCTCTGTGATGCATTCCTGTGATGCAAAGAGCAAGTTTGACTGGTTAGTGTTCTCTGTGGCATTGCTGGCATGCATCCTGCAGTGCCTCTGCAAGGCCTGTTCTCCCAGGCTGATCTTGGCTGTTGAGGTCTCTTCTGGAGCTTCAGACATCATGAAATCCTTTTAAATTTATTTTTAATTATGTGGGGGTGGGAGGTGGACATTGAATCTAGGCACTTGCATAGGCCAGGTGTCAGTTCATCCTTTGCTCTTAATCCTTAGGGCTCTACCTGAAATCTTAAAGCTGTCCTTACCTCCTGTTGATTTGTCAGGGAACAGGGAGCAGTCATAACTAGCTTTTATTCAATTGGTAAGGCGGGCATAGGACTCCAATTATGTAAGCTAGTTAGACTTAGACTTCGTGTCCTACTCTGTGACCAGAAAGGAGGTGACAGCCTTAGGAGCCTTTTGCTTCAGTCATATTAACATAACCTCAGCAACTGGTTATTTTGTTTCACCGGGTTTTAGAAAATGATGAGTAACTCCGGTACACAACAGAGAAAGAGGGAAAGGAGCAAAGATTGGTGGCAAACACCTATGCCAGTACGTGGGAGGCAGAGACACAAAGACAAGTTGGAAGTCATCCTCCGCCTGGGTCGAGACTCTCAAGAAAACATAGCAGCCCACAGTGACCTGAGGAACACAAGCAAGTAGCCTATTACTGTTAATATTTCACCTTATTGAAGATTCCTAATAAGGGCCAACAGCTGAAGGTCAAGAACCACGGGTTACTGGATCAGATGTCATGAAGTCCTCAGATGAAATTGGTCTGTGATACAGGCCAGAAGGCAAGACAGACATTGGGGAGAAAAGTGATAGGTTTGGAGACTGATGAGGTACAGCCTGTTGGGTAAGCAGAGATTCTACTCCTCAGTGGTTGCCAACTCCAGAGAGCCTGAGCTGCCTGACAAAGGGAACAGCAGGTCCCTACCAGACAGCCCAAGGCAGTTTGACCCCCAGACCCAACTCTCTCTACAAAGACCAGGGGCACTAATCCCCAACTACTAAGAGTGATGGTACAACATCCGTGCTGCAGACCTTTGGATACCAGAAAGTTGCCCTGATCACTTGATTGAAGGAGAGTCCTAACTCAGAGAAACAGGAGTTTTAGCTTTCGCCACTCCCTGGTATGGGCAACAGATGCTGTGGTTTGGAGTAGCAAGCAATAAAAGCTCACCAAGCCAGAGTAGAAGTCGATTTTATTCTTACACTACAAAGGAACAGCGGCTAAGTCAGTGGTAGGATTGCCTTGTGAGAGGACAAACTGGCTGTCTGCTATTAGGCAGCTACCTCATTTAATGTGGCTCCTGCATTAAGGAGGCCCTGAGCTTGCCCTCCACAGAAAGCAGCTTGGACAGGATGTCCCAACATTCCAACACAGCACTCACTCTTGCTTTTTCTCCACAACACAAAGACTTCCAATTCATATTCACAAGAAGCTGGGCGAGAGAGCGCGTAGCTCATCCAGAGCAGTTCAGTTTCCAACACCCAATGCACACAGCTCACAGCTGCCTGTAAGTCCAGCCGCACTGAGGACACTGCAGACAGACAGCATGACCACTATACATAAATCTTTACAAAAGGGAAAGAGTTACAGTTTAATTCTTTTGACAATGTTGATCCCTTTCTCATTTCAAACAAGGTAACATTTTGAACAAAACTGTCACAAAGCAACAATTTATTCCATAATCCTTTGCATGTTTACATTTCAATAAAACAGCAACGTTGTAACGTTTCCGTTTTACTATTTCTTTAATTACATTTATTTACTTATTTTGTATATGTGGTCAGAAGACAACTTTCAGGAGTCAGGTCTCTTCTCCCACACTGTGGGTCCCAGGAAGTAACTGAGGTCACCAGGCCTGTGTGAAGAACAGGTTTGTTAGAGCAGGAAGGGTACCAGCCTTGGAGAGGGACTGAAGACATGTTACAGGGGCATGGGTGAGAAATCTCCAAGAGCCTGGGCTTTGGTCTACAGGTCATTTTGTTGTTTTTGTTTTTCCAACATTTATAGGCTATTTGGCATTTTTACTCGTCTATCGTTGGCAGAAATAAAGGTTGCTCTGAACCAACTGTTCAATCCATTTTAAGGGTTTGCTTCCCAACTGATTCTAGTTTTCTCACCAGTCCCCGCCCCCAAGTCATCATTTCCTTAAATATTCACTAATTTTAGAGAAATATCTGTAGTTTTAGATTTTTTAGGTGAGAAGAGACAAACCAGGCCAGCAAACAGGAGTGCCTTAAAGAGAGTGTTGTTAACAGAAGCTAGTTACAACACTGAACTGCAGACCAGCCAGTTCCCATCTCTCTTTTACAATGTGTTCCTTTAACTGCTGGGCTGTACATCTGATTTCCCCAACTTTTCTAATGTCAAAGTGACATTCTTCATTTAGAAAGAGGTAAGTAACCCTTTTTGCCATCAGCAGGTCTGGCCCCCTACCAGCCCCACATCTTGCTAAACACCACCAGTTCATTTGGTCCTGCATGGCCATTAGCAAACTAATGCTAAGAGGCCACGGAAAAAGTAGTCCTGTACACCCATACCCACCCCAGCACAGACTCCTAATCCAACTAACAGTGTGGCCTGTCTGCAGTAATATTTACCCAGGCAAGTTAGACAGGGTACAGATACATGTCCAGTTAGTTGTCTGGTAGGCATACATTTTCTTCCACACGTAAAGAAAATGCCAGGCATAGATGGTACCAGGGAGGACAGTTACTGGCTCTTACACAGCCAAAGGTTTGGTTACACTGATCCCTAGTCATGTTTCCTACTGGTTGTATCCCCTCAAAGTTATTTCTATACATCAGGACTTTGGGAAAAAACCAAGCCAGCAATCATGGAAATCCCAGGTACCTGAAAGACCAAAGCAGAATCAGAGTTGAAGGCCAGCCTAGTAACTTAGAAGTCCCTGACTCTACATAAAGAACTTAGTAAGTTTACAAATCCCTTACCTTATAGAAATCTTCAAATTACTGAATATATCTGTAAATGTTACTCTTACAAAAAACATCCTTTTGATTTCATTCCTACAAGAAAAACAGACAAATCAGTGCAAAATCACACCATGTATTTAAACCCTGACTTTGTGAACAGCAGTGGAGAGAGCTAATCACAGGCATCTGCACTTGTATTCAAGCTCGATTTAGGAAGTTTCTTTTTTTCCTGGCCCTTTAAAATATAAATTCAGTTTTACAACTATCAATTCTCTAATGTAAAAAGAAATTTACGAAGCCTATTCCAGTATATTATTCTAGTACCTGTTTTGTTCAGACTATCTCATGCCACCTTAGTCTATATTCTCATCACCAAGCAGGCCACATGTGGAAATGTCTACTTTATCATATAATAAACTGCTTACTTTGGGCCTTAAGTGTAATATATGTCCTGAAGAGTTATTTTATGTTAAATATAAGTGTTTTGCCTGTGTTAATGCATGTACCCAAAGAGGACTTCAGATCTCCTGGGACTGGAGTGACAGGCGGTTGTGAGCAACCATGTCAGTGCCGGGAAGTGAAACAAGTCTTCTGAAGAACAAACAGCCAGTGCTCGGAACCACTGACCCAGCCCTCCAGAGGCTTTATACAGATACAGTATTTTTTAGAGGTTTCCAATTAAGATCTCCCTAGCAGGTGTGGCCAACCTGCAACCCAGATGCGGCGCTGTGCACCTGAGAATAGCTATGACTGCAATCCAACAGTTGCAATCGTACTTAAAACGGAAGAACCTCATGTGTGGTTTTGGTAGCCCAATTGTGTTGCTCTCATGCATCAACTTTGAAGGTGGCCATGTTGTGCCTCAACTTCAAAGTCAGTCTTACTTGTGAGTAAAGTGGGTTCTATGGCCAAGGAAGAGTAATGAAAGGCCTCCAGTCGGCCAGTCTTGGGTCATCAGCCTGACTAAGCCCAAGCAGCTGTTCTTAACTGGATCACTGGAGGTGGATAGGGCACACCTTCTGGTGGCAGAGCCATAGAAGCTGTTGCTTCCCACCAGCTTGCCCACCTCTTGCTGGGATCAGAACCCAGTTCTTGAAGATTCCATGCTTCTCTACCATATCAGCACTCATGGACTGAACTACCAGCTTCCTGGCCTCTCACTGTTGGGTTAGCTGAACCATAGCCCGTGAAGGCCCCTAGTAAACCCACCTTTGATATACACATGTCTGTATGTGTGTATCCATTTTTCCTCTCAGTCCTAGGCCTGTAAAGGACCCAAACTGGTAGAGTACTCTAGGAATATCAACACTCTGACTTCTGAGAGTCAATCCTGCTCATGAGGAGAAGCAATGCCCACAAAGGGACAACAAAGCTCCAAGGAGGGGACAATGACTTTGTAAAGATATGCTCATCACACTATACAAATCAAGCTTTGGGGGAAAGTAAACATACATCAGTCATGTTAAGTTTGTACAATTGGACCACAGGCCCACTCCAAAAAATACCAGCATGGGGAAACCTAATTTTATTAGTCTAGTTCCACCAGCTTTTCCAATTACCTCCATAATTAAGAAATGCTCCACGAAAACAAGGAAAACATTCTCACTACAAACACTGTAAACGCCCTAGGAACTTTCCACATACATGAATTATATGCAAACATAGGCAAGAGAAAAAAACATCAAGTCCCTCAAGAAAGATCTGGGAAATGGAGGCCAGCCTGGTCTACATAGTGAGCTCCAAGACAGCCAGGACTATGGAAAGACTGTCCTGAAAAGCAAAAGTAGGGGCTGGGAGAAAACCACACCACTAGGCTGGAGAGCTGGCCCAGCTTCAGTTCCAGAGGATCTGACACCTTCTTCTGGATTCAGGTACCAGGCATGAATTTGGTGCACAGATATACATACAGTCATTAACATTCATACACAGAAAAAATGTTTTTAAAAAGGAACCACTTATTTGAACATGAATACTCTTACATATTCATTTCCTGGATTCAAATACTAATCCAAATGCTAAGTATAAATCCAAATCAGAAACATGAAATAAACGGACACTTTAAAGAAGCTGATAGTCAGCCTCCAAGATACTTGCTATGAAACAAACAGAATCTTTAAATGAGTTACACAGGACACAGCATTAAAGGTGCTGACAGAACTAGCCAGGAGTCTGACAACAGTCAGATGCTCCAGAGGAACAGGTTAACCCTCCAGTGAAGCTGACTGCTCCGCCCATGGGGCAACTGTGAGAAGAAACAGTGCAGAGACAATAAAGGCGCAAACTGCAGCAAAATGCCTGGCACGCGCACACACACGCGTGCGCACGCACACACACACACACACACACACACAGCTGTCTCTGAAACTGAGAGGGATCTGCTGTACAGACCGCTTAACGGTTGAGGACTGGGGTCCAATTCACAGCACAGACATGGCAACTTCACAACTATCTCCAACTCCAGTTGCAGGGGATCTGATGCCCTCTCACTGCCTTCCCAGGCACCACGTGCACATGGTACAGACATATATGCTGGCAAAACACCCACACACAGGGTAGATAAAGGACCTGTCATTAAGACAGACAGCCTGAGTTGATATCTGAGACCAAGGTGATAAAGAACTACCAAGTCATCCTCTAACCTCCACACAAGTATACACAGTAATTGCAATAAAAACTTTTATGCCATCTCCAAAGCTGGTAATTAAGGTTTCACCAAAGCCTCTAGAATTTCAGTCTTTACATGGAGAATCTTTCCCAGACTGTATCACTCAGAATATTTAATATATACAAAACAGATGATTATACCTTTCCTTGTATTTCATAATCATCTTCCAAAGCCATGCATCTCTTCCATGAACACAATTCCTGAAAAAAAGAGATTTTACTTTAAATCATGCACCAGAGGCCAACACCTGCTGCTACAGCACCTTTAGTAAAGCTTACATATCCTCATTAGTTCCTCAGTAATCACAGTAGCTCATTATGTGAACAGCAGTGAAGAGTTTAATCATTGGATATGCAGCCACTAGAGGAAACAGGAAAGAGCACAGATCACTCCATGTCTACGCAAGTTCTCTAATGTCTCTTAAAGCTGTTTTATTTTAGGGTCTATGACATTTAAGTAAATGTGTTTTGCACAGTTCCCCATTAGTCCGTATTACAAATTACCAGACGAGATCAGAAGTTTCAGAGCAACACAGCCATAGAGTTGTCAGACTCTCAGGACTCCTGTATCTGTCCTAGGAGATGCACAGCAGCAGGCACCCAGGTAAACAGCATCTCACTTGTGATGCCCCACAGGCTTTCTGCTCAGCGGCAACACCCCCCTTTCCTGAGTATCTTAGCAGCTTATATTTCTGAAACCATTTAGCCCGTGGTGGTTTGACTGAGATTGGCCCCTCACAGGCTCATGTATTTGCATGCTTTGTCCCCAGGTGAGCTGTCAGGGAAGGATTAGGTGTGGCCTTGTTGGAGCCCCGAAAGCCCATGCAGCAAAAAACCTATGCTGTGAGTCTTGCTCTCTGCTGGCAGAGCAGAATGTAAAGCTCTCAGCAACTACACCAGTACCATCCATGCCTTCCTGTCTGGCTGCCCCAGCATAATGGA
Source organism: Rhabdomys pumilio (assembly GCA_030674055.1). Classification (NCBI taxonomy): domain Eukaryota; kingdom Metazoa; phylum Chordata; class Mammalia; order Rodentia; family Muridae; genus Rhabdomys; species Rhabdomys pumilio. Next base: position 97,961,741 of record JANHMN010000006.1, on the reverse strand, counting down.
CTAACCCCTACAACTGTGAGCCAGCCCCACCTAAATGGCTCATGGTGTTATTGTCACAGCAACAGAACTTAAGACTCCTGCTTCTCAGTAGTGTTAGTATTCTATCTAAACTCTACCTCCACAGTTACCTGGCAACAGTCAGACAGGTCTGGTCCACTATAAAAGGGGCTGGTTGCCCCCTCCTCTCCCTCTTACTCTTAATCTCTTACCCTCTTACCTCTAGCTTCTCTGTCCCCTCCCCCCTCTCTTCCTCTCTCCACGTGGTCATGGCCAGGCTCTACTCTTCTTCCTCTCTCTTCCATCTTCTTCCCCCGACCTTTGCCCTATCTCCTGAATAACCCCCCCCCCTTTGGAACCATGTGGTCTGGATTGGAATGTTCTGAGCTAACAACTAACAAGTAGTGTCACAGCAGAGCAGTTCCTCCTGTACTTTAATATATACCAATGTAGGAAGACAAATGCATTCTTTCAGTACTAATCACAAAATTCTCAATCATAATCTGCATATATTTTAAAAATTTATTTTTATGTATAGCTGTTTATCTGTTTATGCCTGCATACTACCTTCATGCCTGATACTCAGAGGGCTAGGCATTGGATCCCTCCTGAAATTAGTTATAAATGATTGTGAACTGCCATACAGGTACTGAGAAACAAACCCAAGTCACCCATCAGAGCAGCAAGTGCTCTTAAGCACTGAGCCATCTCTCCAGTGGCATATTTAATAATGTAGTCCAGATTAGCCTGGAACTCTGTATGTGTTCTAAAGTCTTCGCTAACCTCACCCCCGCCCCCCAATAAATCCTTGTATAAATACTTAAGGTTTTTTGTTATTAAGGTTTTTCAACTTAATCCATTATCTTGTGGGGGACACAGATACTCCCTGATTCTTATGTGGAAGCCTGTGTGGTTGTCTCTAGCCAGAGCCATCTTGCTAGGCCTTTATTTTATTTTATTTTATTTTTTTTTTTTTTTGAGCATGGTTTGTTTGTTCGCTGTGCTGCAAACTGAGCCCAAAGTTTTGTGCAATGTTAGACAGCCAAGCGCTTTCCAGTAACACCTAGCAGGACATGTGCTGGAAAAAGAAACTCTTCTTAGGCGGTTTGTGAGTCAGGGTCTCATGTAACTCTGGCTGGCCTGGAACTGGAATTGACCTGTCTCTGTCTTTCAAGTTGCTTACTGTGGGTCTCTTTCTTACAAATTTGGGGGGGAAGGGGGTGGGCGGGGCATACTACAAGCTACCACTTTGCATCTGTAAACGTGGCAAAAAAATGGAACTTGTACCATTGGTAGCAAATAAGTACAGGAACTTGAGAAGCCATTCTATTTACATAATTCAGAGAACAGAAATGTAGCAATACTTGTCCACTAACACTCAAGGTATCACTATTAGTAACACTCAAAAGACAAAAAACGACAATGTAAATGCATGACAACTCATGTCTGACATAGACAAGGTTACACTTACTTAGGCAATAAAAAAGGCGAACCCTTTTTTGGTTTGTCAAGACCTGGTTTCTTTGTGTAGCACAAATTAACTGTCCAGGAACTCCCTCTGTAGAGCAGGCTGGCATTAGAAAGCAAGAGATCCTCCTCTTTAACCCATTGCCTCTGCTGGGATTAAAGGCACATACTGCCACCACTGCCTGGCAAAAAGAGTGACCTTTTCCATTATTCTGTAAGGAAAAAAGCTAGCCACAAAAATCCTATTTATTAGTTCATTATCCCATCTATCTGAAACATACAGAACAAGTAATCTATACAGGTACAAAGTTGCTTCTGAAAGGGACAGTTAATATGGAGTTTCTTTGGGCAAGTTGGTAGTGCACTAGCCTAGGGTTCACAAAGCCCTAGGGTTCAGCCTCCAGCACATTAACTAGGCTTGGCAGGAGCACAGCACTGGGGAGGTGGAGGCAAGATGATCAATAGAACAGTCATGCTAAGCTCCAGAGCAAGTCTGAGCTAGCCCGGGTTACATGAGACCTGTCTAAAAACCAAAAAGAATGATGTCCTTACAGGGTGAGGTAAGATCTCTAAAACTGGCCTGAACCTTTACTCCCAGCTTTAGAGGAGACTCATTCAGAAAGATCACCACCAGTTTGAAACCAGACTCTAGGAAACAAGCCTGTCTCAGAAAGATAACTGTAACCACTCTAAAAACAAGCACAGGTTGGTGATGCAGTGGCTGAAATTGTGCACAGATCCTGGGCTTGAGTCCCAGCACTGCAAGATAAACACGTGTGCTGAAAGCTGCTTAGATGAGAATGTACTAAACTTCTCCTAACTGTGCTGCTTAAATGAGAATATACTAAACCTAACTTAACTGGACACTGTTCATTGTGAAAAAACTCACTTAAGAAAAGGGTTAAAGGACTGGAGAGATGGTGGCGGTTAAGAGCACTGACTGCTTTCCAGAGGTCCTGAGTTCAATTCCAGCAACCACATGGTGGCTCACAACCATCTGCAATGGGGTCTGATGCCCTCTTTTGGTGTGTCTGAAGAGAACAATGGAGGACTTATATACAAAAAAGAAATAAAAAATTTAAAAAACAAAGGTGTTAAAAACAGAAAGCTTTGTACTCTTGCCAGTCAAGCCAACACTTGCATCATGTCTTCCCCAGCACCCGATTTCCCCAAAGTTCATGGGCTGTGTTTTTAAAAATAAAATAAGGAAATAAAAGAAAAAAAAAAAACAGCAAAAGCTGTTGATTTCATCCAAATAAGATAAAAGCATATATGGAAAAACATGAGTAAATTAATACCTTGATGATATAATTTATTTCAATCCTGAGTAAAATAGGAAAGAAAAAAACATCTTGTTGGACTTGAATTTCGTTATCATTTGAAGGATACAAAGAAATTAAATGCTTCAATCGGTGACCTCGAGTAAAATCTCAATCCCGTAAACTATCCATTCACGATGGCCCATTCCCAACCTCGAACAAAGATCTGCCTGGCCTCTCTCAGTTTCCGTACCTGTGCAGCTCCCACCGCACTGGAGGGGCAGCAAGGGCCTGAAAGACCTTACCTTCTTTCCTTAACCACCTAACATCTTCGGAAAAAGGGTTCTCTCATTAAAACGCCATAGCATCCTCGTGCAAACTGCTGTGCTATCACGTCCATAACGCCAGGTCACACCAAGAGTTCCTGCGTCACCTCGGCATCAGTGACCTACAAAAAAAAAAAAAAAAAAAAAAAAAAAAAAAAAAAAAAAAAAAAAAAGCCGAGATGAGGGCTGAGATCACTCTTTTGTTCCACTTGGTACACAACATTCGGCAGACATCGCGACCTGTCCCTACCCGTCTCCTGGCGCCATTCCACAATCAGTCCTCCCGGGCGCGCGACACCGTCGCCAAGGCCAGTCAGACGTCAACTCGGTTCCCACCTCGCCGCTCCCCACTATCATCCTTGCCCAAAGCGCGATGGCGCCGGATTGCAAGCGAGCAGGTGTAGACCTGAGAAAAACCAGAGCTCTAACAAAAGAAGAAACGGACCGCAAGAGAAAACACGCCCACGGGGGTGCTTAAAGGCGCCGGGCCTCTCCGATTGGCTGCTGCGACATAGCGTGGCCTGCGATTGGCTAGGCAGTCGCCGTCGGAAGACCGGTAGGAGTTTCGAGCGTCCAAGGCCCGCCCTTCCGGTCAGTCCTCCCAGTCCTCAGGCGGAACCGAGTTTACCGCGACTCAAGCTCTCACGAGAGCTCAGGAGAGGGAGCTCCATGGGGCAGGATAGCCGGAAGTAGCTGTACAGGGGACCGCCGCCCCGGGGAGTGCTCGTGGAGTGTTGCGTCCAGTCCTCCTGCGGCGTCGGCGAGCGCAGCCTCCGAGCCGATGCACTGCTGCGGGACTGCAAAGGTGGGGCGGCAGCACAACGCCCAGCGTCGCCGGACGTGAGCAACCGGACCCAGCTGGTGCTCAGCGTTTGCCTTCTGGCTTGAGTGACGTTAATCAAAAAACTTTGGTTTTGCCGTTTATTAGGCGTCTGACTTGATGGTGAACGCCAGTAATCTCAGTCTTTTTGAGGTGTGGTAAGAAATTCCAGAGTTGGTGACTTTGCTACCCGTTTGTGAAAGTCAGTCACACCATGTTGAATGCATAATGAGGAGCAAAGTAGGCAAAATCCCTGTTAACACTAGCTTCCAAGGAGAACCATTTTGGTTTGTTTGTGAGGTGCTGTCTTCCTATTTATATCAGCCTGACCTGAGAATACACATGTAGCCCAAGTTGGCCTCAAACTTGGGATCTTCCAACATCAGCCTTGGGAGACCCAGCCCTGCACTATGTGTGAAACGTGGTCGCATTTTCTTACAGTGTCAGAATTTGTTGAATTTAAATTCACATGTGATGCGAGTTCCGTTGGGTGTCATTTAGCAATTAGGTAATTGGTAGCTTGTCACTGGCCATAACGGATGCTTTTATGTTAGCCTTCGTGTGTGTATGCATGTATATGTGTAGGTGTGAGCACAGGGCAGTTCCCTGCGGACACCAGAGGTCAACCTCAGCTGTAACTAACTCTCCACGAGCCAGCCACCTATTTTTTTGAGACTGTCTCTCATGGATAATCTGGGACTGGCCAGTTAGGCTAACCTGGCTGGCCTTAGAGCCCTCAAGTTCCAGCTTTCTCTGCCTTCCCTGCACTGGGATTACAAACACCACCATGCCCAAGTTTTTAATGTGCTCAGTGCATTGTCTCCAAGCTTAAACCGTCCAGCAATCCCTTCCCACATTAGGTGGGTCTTCTCCAGTCACTGTAATTAGAATGATCCCCCACAGATATACTCAGAGGCCCATCTCCTACATGATTCTAGAATTTGCCAACTTACAACACTACCAACCATCCTAAGTGCCAAACGTTAGCGTTTCCTGAACATTTCCTTCTTGAATCAGTTTTTATTCCCCACCCCACCCCCCAAAATCTCAAGCTTTTCTATACTAGTTGGGAGATGTGTGTTAGACCAGATCTGTGTGCTGCTTTTGATGAGTAGTGTTCTTGGCTCTTCCTAAAGACAGCACAAGATAAATTGGCTCTGGACCTCTAACATTTCATCTCCAACCTTGGAAATTCAGTCAGCCTTGTAAAATCTCTAATGCAGGTGAGCCTTTTTTTCCCCTGGGCACTTGAGTTTTGTTTTTTTGTGTTCGTTGCTGTTTTGTTGAGAAAAAGTTCTCGTATCCCAAGATGTCCTTAAATGCCCAGTGTAGCTGATGATAATCTAGAACTCTGTCCACATGCCTCGGCCTCCTGACTGCTGGGACTGTACGCCTGTACTATTACACCAAGCTGATCTGTGCAACTGCCCTGAATTTCTTTTCAAACAGAATATATTTATTTCCTTTGTACGTGGCAAACTGGCTATTTCTTTGCTTTTGTGTGAAACTCAACACCAGTTTCTACTCATCAAGATCCAAAATAACCCAGGAGAGTTACATAAATTATTTTATTATATCCTCAAACCAACTTTTTGACCCTTGGCTCTCCGTCTGAACTCACCTGAGCTCTTCATTTCTTGTGACTGTCAATGAAATAATTCAGATGAGGCACACAAGAGCGCGCTGTTAAAGATAAGTGGGCTTCAGTATTGTAAAATGAAGTCAACCAAAGGAGAGATAAGCAATGGGCAAAGAGAGCAGGCATAAAAGCCTGCTCCCAAGGGGTGAGAATGGACACAGGCCAAGGGGATTCATGGTACCAGCCTACATTTTTAGGAAGAGTTTAAAACACAAATGTCTCTAGAGCAAACTGTTTGTTGTTGTTTTGTGTGTGTATGTGTGGTTTTTTTGTTTTGTTTTTTTTCTCCTCCTCAGGTGATTGATAGGCCCACTCAGAGTAGCTCTGAGAAGGGAGGTGGGGAGTAATGACACCAGGCATAGTTGTGCACACCTTTAATCCCAGCACTCAGGAGACAAAGGCAGGTGGAGGTCTGTTATGTTCAAAGCCAGCCTGATCTATCTATGCACTTTCAGGACAGCTAGGGCTGTGTAGATAGATCCTGTGTGCTGGCTAGTTTTATGTCAGCTTGACACAAGATAGCCATCAGAAGAAGAGATGGCTCAACTCAGAAAATGCCTCCAGAAGATCTGGCTGTAGGAAGCCTATAAGGCGTTTTCTTAATTAGTGACTGACTTGAGAAGGTCCAGCCTATTGTGGATGGGGATATCTCTGGGCTGGTAATGCTGGGTTCTATAAAACAAACAAACAAACAAAAACCAGTCTGAACAAGCCATGGAGAGCAAGCCAGTAAGCAGCATCCTTCCATGGCCTCTGCATCAGCTCCTGCTCTGCATTCCTGCCCTGACTTCCCTCAGTGATAGACTTTGATGTGAATGTGTAAGCCAAATAAATGCTTTCCTCCTCAACTTGCTTTTGGCCATGGTGTTTCATCACAGTAATAAGCCTAACACAACCTGTCTCAAAAAAAAAAAAAAAAAAAATTAAAAGGACAGGACAGTGGTTATCTGTGTTCTCTACCACAAAACCTCTGGTAGATACAGGCCTTAGGACCGTTTGAGCAGTTTGGAATTACCTCTCCATGAAGGGCACAAAAATCCCATGCCTTTTGACTGTTCATTAGAGCTCTGCAGTCTCAATCCATGATTTTACATTTTGCTAATTGGGAGGGAGGGGTCCATTCTCAGGGACCTCCAGGCCTATGAATTTTGGACCAGCTACCAAACATGTATTTATCTTTTATAGGTGAAGACATAAACGTTATAGAGCTCAAATGACAGCTAAAGAAGTAAGGAGTCAACATGGGGAATGGCTCAGTGACTCTCTAAAGGAGAAGGCCTGGAGTTCAGATCCCCAGAACTTACCCAAAAAGCTGGGTAGATAGCAGCCACCTGTAATCTCAGCACAGCGAGGAGGACAGGGGATCCCCAGGACAAGTTGGCTAACTAGACTAGCTAACTCTGTGTGAACTCTTAGTGAACTCTGGGTTCACTAAAAGACTGCAAAAAGTATAGAACAGTCAAGGGGTCTCTTACAAAGGGGCAGTCACACATGCATGTGCCCTCACCCACACATGTACAAATAGACATACATGCATGCTTACCACACATGTACACATTCCTGAAATCTGAGTTTGCTTGATGAAAAAACTGCCTCTCAGATGTTATCCTCTGACTTAGCACACATGAACCATAGAACACACACTAAATAGACAACATTTAAAAAAAAAAATATTCCATAAGTTTTGGCATATTTACCTTTTATAGACTGAAATGAGTATCTCGTGATGGAGAAACGTGTGCGACCGATCATGTTGTCAGGCTGCTCATGGATGTAGATACCAGTTCCTTAAATGTCAGAGTTAAGACTAGTTGGCCACCCCTTAGCTATCATTCAGAGAAGGGCACAGTAGCACACAACTGTAAGCCTAGCACTCAGAAGGTGGATACAGGAGTTCAAAGGCACCTCTAACTACACAGTAAGTGTGAGACCAGTGTGGACTTCATGAAACTCTGTCTCTGAAAAAAAAAAAAATCATCCAGAAAGAATTACAACCCTTGGCCAAGAAAGCACACTAGTTATCCTTCTTGGAGTACAGGAGTTCAAGTTTGGTAATGCCACCTGACTTCCTAAGGAGCAATGCATGTGTTCACAGTAGACTAAAGTATGTTAACATTTTTGTGAGTACTCAACTGAACTTTTAAAAGTTCACTGTCCTTTTAAGTACTTAAGAATATTAATTACACATTAGAATGAAGTCTATGACAAAATAACAAAAACATTTATGAGAATCCCAAAATGTATCTGTGATCTGAACAGACACCTAAGGGGTTCTTATTTGCAGTGTTTTCAATAATATGGAATCTAATTCTCTTCAGTGTAGGCCCATTGCTACAACCTTTAGTTCTGTATATGGACTGTGCTTGAGTGACCACATTAGTATTGTGTTTGAAAGACACACAGTGTTTTCTGCTGCTGTATGCTGCTACAAACATCTTATTGCATGATAGACATGTCTAGATACAGCAGATAGTCTCTTTATCAGAAAGCTCACATTTTGTCTTATTTATTAATTTCTTCATTTTCAATGGATGGGTTTATATTTCTGACCTATTCATATCATAAACTCTCTTTGGTATTGCCTGCGTGGAATATGAGTTTTCCGAAAAGGAGGAAAAGACACTGCCCCGTATTGTTCTGAAGTGATTCTTGTCAGACAGAAGTGTGAGTACATCTTGTAAAGCTTCTCAAAATTTATGTATTAAGACAGGGTTTTATTATTAGCAGTGGCCAGCCTAGACCTTGCTATGTAGACCAGGCTGCCTCTGCCTCCTGAGTATTGGCAGTCTCAATTATTTGCTAGCTAGCCAGGCTAATTGAAAAACTGTAACACTTAAGTAAAAAGCCACAGAGCTCTGGAACCTCTAAAAAGCTGGACGTGGTAGCATGCATCTGTCATCCTCTCATAGCTAATACACCATGGCAGGAGAGACAGGAGTCACTGGAAGCTCTTGGTCCTGTCAGCCTGGGGCATGCAGCACCATGACAGAAACAAGAAGACCCTTCTTCATAAGCAGAAGGCAAGAAGCAACTCTTGAAAAGTAATCTGACCCTCATATACACACCTGCACACACAACATACAGTCACACCATACACACAGACACAACATACACAGTCTAATGGACACACTATACCCACAGACAAATCATCTATATATTCAGACATTCTCAACAACATGCAGAGTCCCACACCATACACACAAACACAATATATACATACAGTCACACATATGCACAGACACATCATAGTCATACATATCACAGAAACAGACACAACATACACAGAGACCCTGATATGTATAGTCTCACATGATACAGACACATTATAATCTCATGTATCACACAGATATACAAATACATCATACACGGAGTCACACAGATATCATAGTCTCACACACATCATAATCACACACACACACACACACACACACACACACACACACTGGTGAAATGCCTATAAAGCCTACAGTATAATTTTGCTTTAATGTGAAAACTTAAGCTTTTATGGTCTGAAAATTAGATTCAAATGCCATAAAATCCTCTTGTCCTGGGATGCCCTGTACTAGAACTAGTGACGGGACAAAGGCAGACCACATGCCAGGAAACCCTGCGCTGTGTTGCAGAGGAGCCTGAGCCGGGAAGTGCAGAGCGCAGGTGATTCTATGAGCTCCACAGTCCAGCCCCTGGGCTTGGAAACACTGCTTCTGAGAAATAGAATCAGAAGGATACTTACTTGACGCCTCCTAGGAAAGTCCTGCTCAGCAGAAAACAGGCAAAAGCCTTTAACTGCTGCTCCACCTGAGGTCCGCTTGGTTTTGTGAGGTTAAAATGGGAATCGTATTCAGTGAATATACTACATATTTATATTCATACAAAGCCATACCAGCATGGGTTTAATAAACTGAAAAAAGGCAGACAATTAAGGATGGATTAGAAAACTCTTAGTGTTTCCCCCACCCCTCCAAATTTATGTGGAGGTATAAATTTGAAGGTGGACAGTCTCCACTCTCACTCAATTTGAAGGGATAGACAGAAAAGTTAACAAGTGCATCCCTTTCACAAAAGGGAGCGTGCTAAGGGACGGAGACGAAACATACAATACAGGAGTACCTCGTATAAAAGCCTACCGTCACTGAGCAGACAGTAGCACAATACAGTAGATCCCCACATGAAAACTTAAAAGTGCAAAAAGAATTCCGTAAAAGTTGAGTCTTTTAATTGAAATCCCTCTTAAAACATATTTTATATTTATTTACTCCAACCCAACAAGAGATGTTTGGAAAGATTAAATCAGTGCCATGTTCCACTTTATATGTGACAAGCTGCTAAGTCCAAAGTTGTGGGTTTACTGAATTTCTGAGTCACCACCTTTAATTTATTGCCTATATAAATCTAAGTTTTGTGCATTATCTATAAAGCAAGGCTGATATCTATGTTTATTACTTTGTCACATATAACTGTGTACTTACATATTCTGTATTTGAAAAAAGTGTTTTGCATTATTCCTTTAAATGCTGGATAATCTGGTTGAAAAAGGCTGAAGATGAGAGTATTTCCATCGTTGCTTTTAGTCCAGTTAACTGTTCTTCCTTCAGAGCTGTATTGTATGCACTAGGTATGATTCACAGGGAAGTATATACAGTCTCTCCTCTCCATCTTATAATAAACATGGCTTGTGCATGTGTGTGTGTACTTACATGTTCATGTGAGTGTACACACATAGCTGCATGCCATGTGCGTGTGCAGGCCAGGGGCCAGTGTCAAGTGTCTCTGAAGCTACACTATTCTCAATCGTATTTGTTGTGGGATCTCTCACTAGCCTACAATATAGCCAGCCAATGACTGATTCTAAGGGTCCACCTGGCTTCACCCCTCCAGCTGCGAGTTACAGGTGTGTACACTGCACTCAGCTTCTGTGGGTGCTGAGGATCCAAACATGAGTCCTTTCCCACCTTCCCAGCCCCCAGCCAGTCCCCTTTAAAACGCATCCATAATCGTAGGCTGGACATAGCTGCGCAAGCAGGCTTCCAATCCCAACCCCAGGGAAGCAGACAGGAAAACATCCCTGCGGCTGCTGCCTAGCCAATGGGGGAGCTCGAGTGATAAAGGAAGACAACAACATCAACCGCAGGCCTCCACATGCACTACATATGTCCACACACATGTAAATCCTGTGTGAACATGACACCCTCCGCCTTCCGTGTTCACAATGGAAGATGATCTAGACAACACACTTCCTCCAAAGGTTTAAACAGTTACTTCCCACCTGGCCATTTTCCTGGGCATACAATTGGAAAACATGTCCGCCCAAAACATTTATTCTGGTTCAGTTAACAGCACCCACACGTGGTTCATAACCATCCTTCCCTCCAGTCCCGGGGGTCTGATACCCTCTTCTGGCCTCCTCAGGCACTGCATGCACATGATTCGCATACTTAGATACAGCAAGACACTGTATGTTACTGTATGTCTTGCTACCCAAGACATTCAATACACATGATAGGAATTTTAAAGTGATCAGGCAAGTGTGGTGGTGGCACGCCTTTAGTCATAGCACTCAGAGGCAGAGGCAGGTGAATCTCTGGAGTCTGAGGCAAGCCTGGGCTACATAGAGAATTCTGGGATACCCTGGGCTATATAGAAGAGAATCCTTATCTTAAAAACAAAAATTAGCAAGAGTTATTATCAACTAGACTCTAGGAAAACAAAACTAATGAAAGGATGAGTGAGCAGGAAAATGTGCTGTGTCATGGAGAGGAGTCAGAATGTCATTTTACTGTCAACGTGTTTCTGAAGTGGCCATACTTAGTCTGCATCTGACAGAGTTGTGTGGAATCCCACCCCCCTAGGACGGTTAGACTTTATTCTGGCTAGTGACCATGGAGATAAGCATCATACTGGCTTGGCATGTAACCTAACAAAACTCCACAGCAATCACCTCAAACAAGATTTAGAATTTTATAGTTTAAAAAAGGAAAAAAGAAAATGCTACCCAAGATAAAGCTCACAATTCTAGCCTGATGTCTATTTTGAGACATGGTCTCTCTATGGTGTTCTCTCAAGCTGTCCTCGAACTCTCAGCAACACACCAGCATCTGCCTAGAAAAGTGCTGGGGTTAGAGGCACCAGCAGCTAACAAACGGCTCGCTCGGTTTTTGTTTTTCATTTTTCATCTTATTTTGAAATGGGGACGTATGAAGTCTAGGCTGACCTTGAACTCCTCTTCCTGACTCCATCCCAAATTCTGAGATTATAGACTTCAGCTGGCTTCCTCCACACCCTCTTTTAAGGCTGGTCTTGGTATGCAGCCTGGCCAGCCCAGAGACATCTCTGTAGATGAGGTGACGCAGAATTCATGGCCATCATCCTGCCTCTTGCCTCACAAGTTCGAGGATTACAGGCTGTGCTCTACAGCGTTTTTCCATGCCTTTCGTTTTCTCAATGGCTAATGCTGGCAGGCTCTCATCTACACGTCTGGCATATCTCTTTAGGTTCAATGTCTGCTCAAGCTTTTATACACACTTAAAAGGCTGTTTTCTTGCTGTACATTATATATTCTGGATATATATACAATTTCAAGATTGGGGCTTTCTGTTTTCATGTCAATGTCATTTGAAAAACATGTTTGTTTGGTTTTTTTTAAAGATTATTTATTTATTTATTTATTTATTTATTTATTATGTATACAGTGTTCTGCCTGTACGTATGCCTGCAGGCCAGAAGAGGGCACCAGATGTCATTATAGATGGTTGTGAACCACTATATGGTTGCTGGGAATTGAACTCAGGACCTCTGGAAGAATACCCAGTGCTCTTGATCACTGAGCCATCTCTCCAGCCCCACATAATTATATTTTTTTTTAATTATGGGACCTGAGGATGTCATTTAGTTTGTATAATGTTTGGTGAGTATGCACAGTGCCCTAGATTTGATTCTCAGCATCATTATAAAAAGGGCATGCTTTTCCCCAAGATGATAAAGGTGCTTGCTGCCAAGCTTGGCGTTCAATCGCTGGGACCCAAGTGCTAGAAGGAGAGAGCCAACTCCTCTGACCACCATACACATAGTAAATAAATGCAGGGGTTTTTAATATTAAAAATGTGCATGGTGGTATACACCTGTAATCTCAGCAAGGGAGGTTGGGAGCAAGAGAGTAAGAAACTCAAGACGGAAGCTGGTGAGAGTCAAGATCAGGGCTGAGAGCCCGAGTTCGGTCCCTGGGGCCACACTGTGGAAGGAGAGAAGCAACTTCCTCCACACTGTCCTCTGACCTTTGCAGGTACACAAACACAGTGATGTTCAGTCACACTCAGCTACATAGTGTGTTCCAGGCCAGACCAGCATGCATCAGATCCTGTCTCCAAAAAAAGGTCTCTTTTTAATTAGTCTAATATTTTCAAATTAAGAAATCCTCTCTCGCCGGGCGGTGGTGGCGTACGCCTTTAATCCCAGCACTTGGGAGGCAGAGGCAAAAAAAATAAAATAAAAATAAAAATCCTTTCTCAGTCAAGATCCTAGAGACTTTTCTTGTTTTTTTTTTTCCCCCTACTATTTAGTAGTTTAGGTTTTCTATTTAAGTTACTGTGTTTTGCTTTTGTCAGTTTGACACAGCTGACATCAGGGAAGAGGGAAGCTCAATGAGAAAGCATGTCCATCAGATATAGGCAGATATCTGGCGCATTTCCTTGACTGCTGCTTGATCTGGAAGGCCCAGCCCACTCTGGGTGGTATGACCCCCTGGGCAAGTGGTCCTGGGAAGTATAAGAAAAGATAGCTGGCTCATGAGTGTGAGGAGCAAGCCAGCTTCCCCTCTAGGCCTGTTTCAGTTCCTGCTTAGTGACAGATGGTTGGTACCTGGAAACTGTTTCTTCCTCAAGTTGCTGTCGGTCAATGTTCTACAGCAGTGATGGAAAGCAAGCTCACACGTTAACACTTCGCATCTGGTTAACTTAGACGAAAAGAGTGGGCTGACACACATGTAAAGTACAGCTATCCCAGCTCCACTTGTCTGACTGCTTTCCACACTGACATAACATGCGAGTCTATGTCTGCTCTGCTGTGTTCTACCCATCTACTGGGCTGTCATTTCGCCAACACCAGTCTTGACCACTGTAGCTTTATATCAGGACTGAAGTCAGGTATGAGTCTTCCAACTGCCTGTTTACACATCTCTTTTGGAGACTGTTTTTTGTTTGTTTCTGTTTTTGTTTTTCCTTACCATCTACTTGGTAATATCAACATTAATTCCTGCAGGGAGTTCCACTCTACCTATAAATGAACTGGAGAAGAAATGGCGTCACACTGAATTTTATATGAGGCATGGCATATTTTTCCTTTTCTAAATCTATGTTTTGTAACTTTCAGCATATAGACTGTATGTGCACACACATATTTCATATTTTTGATGCTATTATAAATGATAATTTTTAAACTTCCATTTCTAAATGTTTATTGTTTGTGTATAGAAATACGACTGACTCTTGCTTAGTTGCTAAGTTAGGTGACAGCTTTCATTCAATTCTTTGATTTTTCCATACAGGAAATTTCACCATCTAAGCACAGGCTTCTCACTCGTTTCCAGTCTGTGGGCCTGTCTCTCACCTTGCCTTAGGAAATAAAGAACCTCTACAAAACAAGAACTAGGAATGGCTTGTTCCCAGTCTCACAGAGAAAGTAAGAGTGTGGCTCAGTGTGGCATTTTGTAAACTCTCTTTATCTGGTTAGTCTTAGTTTGCTAAAAAGTTTTATATTATAAAAAACTTTTGAAATGTAACTCACATTCCATAATGCTCATTTTTTAAAAAGTATACAATTCAAATTCTTCTATAGTCACCAACACTTCCTGCAGTGTTAAAGATGTGATGGTCATATTTGTACCCATCCAGTGAATTTCACTGATTAAAATACTGACTCATCTTTTTATTCCTGGTATGATGTATTCTTTTTATATGCTATCAGTTTTCCTTTGCTTATTAAAGAGTTACAAAAGTCCCAGTGATCTTGATACCTTGAATATACTTTGTATTTAGCAGAAGTTAGGAATGTCTTAAATGGTACCACAAAAAAATTTATCATTTAAGAAATATATAATCCGTTTTTAAAAGCCTTGGCTAGCATGGTGCTGCATATCTTTAATCTCAGAAATTGCAGAGACAGAGGCACACAGAGGGTTGTGAGTTCGAGACCAACATGGTCTACATAGCTGAGCTGCCTGCAAATGAACAAGGTCTACATAGTGAGGACCCTGTCTTAAACCAAACCAAACCAAAACCCTCACACAGTGGATCTTGAAGCCTACCTTGAAGGGTAAAGTGCATGTGTAGCATGTGCTGAATTCAATCAGGGATCTAAAAGCCACTTAAAAAAACAAAACAAGAAGCTGGAGAGATGGGTTATAGATTTAGAGCACTGACTTCTTTCAGAGGTCTTGAGTTCCATTCCCAACACCCACATGGCACCTCACAACCATCTACAACAGGATCTGATGTCCTCTTCTAGTGTGCACGCATACATGCAGATGGAGCACTTGTATACATAAAATACATAAGTAAATCTTAAAGAAAAAAAGACAGAAAGACAGAACCACACACAGCTGAGAGCAGACATATGGCTCAGCAGTTCTGAGCTTGTAGAATACTTGAGCTCTGGTCCCAGCACCTGAGTCAGGGCAGTTCACAACCACCTGTAACCCCACCTACAGGGGACTCTGCAACTCTGGTTTGAGGGGAGATGACGTTCACATATTTCTCCCCACATCCCCCAGCCACATAATTAAAAGTAAAACTCTAAAAACAAACAAACAAAAAACCCAGAACTACAACCCACACAAGACAATGAGTATGGTGGCACCCAAGTCATGGAATGGGAGGTGGAAGAGAAGAAGCCGAGGTTCAAGTCCACCCTTCTTACTGGCAGCCTGAGCTACATGAGACAATGCCTCAAAAGTACCAAACCAACCCAAACAGCCAGGTGAGTGACACACATCTGTGATTCCTCCTAGCACCTGGGAAACTGAGGCCCAGGAGGACTATCATGAATTTGAGGCCAGCCTAGGAAGACACTATCCAGAAAAAGAAAAGAAAGAAAACCCAAATAAACAAACAAAAACCTCACATCTGATCTATAGATTAATTTTAAAGAACCTGTAACAGGAACTGGGAGGTGCACTTCGATCGATATTTTCTATAACAGGAATTAGCTTTACTACTGGAAGAGACATAAGCTCAGCAGCAGAACACCTGGCAGGCATTCATGAGGTCCTAGGTTCAATCCCTGACAGAAGCAAAATAATTAAGAGGAAGAGGAGGAGGAAGAAGAAGAGGGGGAGGGGAAGAGGAAGAGGAGGAAGCACTTCAATAGAAAAGTCTAGTTGCTTGGTTCTGGGGTGTTAAGTGGATGGTCCAGAAACACTGTGTAAGGTGTTTATGGCAGGGCTGTGGACACAGTACAGGGACAAAGTGCTTGCTGGGCTACCCACGGTCCAGAGTTCATCTCCACAACACAAAACAGATCAGAACGTTTAAGGGATTCATGTGCCCTGAGGTAGGGCTGAAGGTCCCAGGTAAGCTTCAGTGATGCAATGTGAACTCCTTTCTAGTCAGTGTTACAGAGCAAAAATGGAAAACTTTCTGAAGCTAATTTTATTCACATTTTACATAAGATTGCAACATTTCGGTTATGAGGTATCAAAAGATGGTGATGACCTGCCCTCCTTCCTCACCCAGTGCTCTGATCACTTGAGTACCTACAACATCACGCTTCCCTCTCACAGATAAGACCTACAGGCTGCTTTTACCTCTTCAGAGCCACAAGAACTAAGAGTAGTCACGACGGCATCACGTAGCTAAAAGATTCTGCCTTAGCAGTGGGAAAGCAGAAATAGTCTCATTTCAGTGCAATTCACATTAAGGAATTGGCAGTGTTTTCTTTAAAGTTTCTTCAGAAGTAAAGTCAAATGAACTTGAAAATCAGGTGACTTAAAAGGCTCCCTGCATGGCAAATGGTTAAAACTGGTATTGTTAAAGAAAAAATGCAAAACTTTTTTTTTACAGAATAGTATAAATGTTTATTTTCTGTATGATTTATTCTTCTGCCCTGTTTTTACAATATAGAAAAGTGTATTTTTTGAATAGCTCTAGTAAATATAATCCTTCTACTTTGGGATGTAAATAGGGCCTAAAAATTATAGACCAAACCCTCCCCAAATAATCTTTTGAAATTGGTGATTTAATGTGGCTATTAACTTTGTTCAGCAATTTGATGCAAATGCCTAATACAGAAAGTTGTTTAGTTAGAACCACACAGAAAGAAAGGACTGATACGTTAAAAGCTTCTTAAAAATCAAAACTAGTAGCTTTGATTGCACCTTCAAATTTTTACAAGCAAAACAATCTTAAGCAATGCTATCATACATAATCTACAAGTATAATAAAAAATTCACAAACATTTTGTGCACACTGTATATAAATACACATCACAATGGTGCAATTAGAATTCACACATAATATATACAAAATGAACAAAGTTTAGGTTTAGACCAAAATCTTATTGCAGTCTTTTGAAAAATAACTTGATTAGATATTACTTTGTCCTCTTACACTAATTTACATTTATACAAAGTTTACTTAAACACTCTAGACTGAGGTGCTAAGAATGCCTGCATTATCTACATTTAAAGTTACCGCACTGTCATCCTATAAAACCATTTTAAATAGAGGATACTTAATGAATAACGGAATCCTCTGGGTTAATTTCTATTGTCTATATCTTTCATGTTCATATGAACATATATACATACTACATACAACTATAGAGTCCTTGTAGGAAGGGTAATAATCATATGCTAATAATTACCAAGGATTAAGGTACCTTACAAAATGCCTCAATTCCAACATGTTTTTCTGCTTGTCATAAACTCAAAGAGTCCTATTACAATAGGCTCCCAAGTTCATACAGTTTTTAATTACTAAAGAATAGTTAGGTTATTTTTGCGACTCCAAGAACACACATACTTCAGCTTACCAAATCACTGTTTAAAAACAAGGCTGTATTAAACTTCCTTTATAAAAAGCTCACTACAGTTTTAGAAGCTGTTAGGAGGCCCATTTCAGTAAAGCAGGTAAGCATCACACACTGATTCCAACGGTCTGCAGAGAGGTGTGTGCATAAACAATCCTAATCTCACAGCGTTGAGTCCTCGCTGCTCCATCAAGACACACCTTATACTTGGTGCTTATGAGTTCTGTTATCATGACACAAAATGTTTACTTCAATTCATACAGTCTCTTATTTTAGTAACTAGCCATAATCACTTTGACAATTATTGTAAAACATACCACTTCCTTCAGAGAAAATAAAGACACCCCAAACCATGTCAGCCATTCCTCATCAGAGACACAGCCCGTTCTCTGAAAGCTACTGTCCCTTAATATTTGTTTTCTTTAAAGAAAATATAATGTTTATATCTGAAACGTATGCTGGGGATTGTTTCCTCTTCTGATATTCCCAAAGAGACAAACAGACAGCATTCCAGAATCCACCCTAAAAAGCTGATTTTTTTTTTAAGGATGGTGTTTTTCTAAACAAAATGTCTTCTAAATATGTTTCATTAAGAATCTAGTTATGTGGACATTCTACCTGTGAATATTCTGGATCTGTAGCCAAAGATTGGGTAATACCCATGGTACTTTGGCCTTTTCTACTGAACAAAGTCATACAACACCATACATTATAAATGATATTACAATAATTTATAATGTTCTTTCTCAATAGAATCAGGACAGAACATCTAATTCTTAAGAAACCCAAGCAAATTAAAAAATATAATAACAATAAAAGGAAAAATTTTAAAGAAAATTTAGAAGGGGCATAGGCAGAATTAAATAAGATTTAAAATGTACTAATTTCTTCATTTAAAATTTCTTCTCTTTCAATATTATAGTTTCAGATCTCTTAAAAACAAAAGCTGAATTAAAATACAGTAATTGTTAAACTATCTTCTAGAAAATCAAGTGTCCCGGCACCTTAAATTTTGCATACAGTTAGTTCCATTCAGTGTTTTGTGCAGGAGTTAGCAGTGCATGGCACAGGGGTCACTTTTTGCTTTTCCTGCTGAGTTGATGACGCTCATCAAACACCGTCCAAACTCCTCAAGTACCATCCGCTCTGCTGCCGCCTTTGACTTCCCCTTCTTGTCTGCCTGCTCTGCCTGAGCAAGAAGGCAATTACACGTGGCTTCAGCTACTTCTTTAGTTACAAATGTAAATGGCAATCTGAAATGATGTTTGAGAGAGAAACACAGATGATCATGGGTTGACCTAGGAATTCTACTGGTCCTGTCATGCTGCAGCAGCCTAGGGGAATCAGCTCTGAGAGAGGAGCACATCCTCAAGAGCCCTAAGACTTGGGTTTGATCTCAGGGAACAAATCTAAAAACATTTATCAGGAAATACATTTAGCATAAAACAAATGATTTACTTCCCAGACAATGTTATCTGGCTAAATAAAAGATATGATTCCATATGTCCTGGGTGTTTCTGCCACTTAAATTCCCCCAATGTGCATCTGTTCCATGAGCGCTGTCCTGGTTTGATGGCTCTTTTCTGTCACAGAGGCATGTTAATAAACACTAATAAACACTACATATGATGTAAAAAGAACAAAGAAAAGTAATGTGGGTGGCACACAAGAGGCAGAGGTAGGAGGATCTCTGTGAGTTTGAGGCCAGCCTGGTCTACAAAGTGAGTTCCAGGAGAGCCAAGACTATGTACAGGGCCCTGCCTCAAACAGCAAAACAAACAAAAAAAGCACACCAAATCCCTGCACTGCTTCATCACAAGACACACAACAAAGAGAAGAACAGATGCTGATCTATGAAGTCGCTACAGTGTAGCCTAGTTTCAAAGCCTGAGAGAGATTAACTCAAGTAACTAACAATCTAAGGACTAACAACATGCTGTTAGCACTCCCAAGCAGATCAATGAAACTCCATAAAGTCAGAAATTAAGGCCTAAGAGTAACTGAGCCTCAGACTGTCACAAGTGTCCTGGAATACTTAACTTTTAAAAAGGCACTTTAGAAAATATTACAATTTGGGCACATTCTACCTTGTCTTTGGGGGCTCAGCTGGCCTGAGATTCACCTAGGAGATTATACTTGTTAGCCCCTGAGTCCTGGGATTCTCTGGTCTCAAGCTCCCCAGAGCAGGAGATTACTGTCTATATCACCACTGACACCCAGCCTTCTAATGTGCGTTCTGGTGATCAATCAGCTCCATCTTTCCTGAGCCATCTTGCCCAGTCGTATACAATTTCTCAAAAGCATAGCTTTAATTACAGTGTAAGGGACATTGTGCCTGTGTTTCTAGGGCTGAGGTAAAAGAGTTACAAATCCAAACCCAGAATGGGCCACATAGTAAGATCCTATACCTAACAATAAAAAGGGGGAAAAAAGAAACCCTAATAACCAAAGCATTTTGTACCAAAAAAAAGCACCTCACTGCTACAAATACTGTACTTTTCTTCAACTTAAGCACTTAATAGATCAGTGGTTCTCAACCTCCCTAATGCTGTGACCCTTTAATACAGTTCCTCATGTTGCGGCAACCTCAACCATAAAATTATTCTTTTTTTTTTTTTTTTTGGTTTTTCGAGACAGGGTTTCTCTGTGTAGTCCTGGCTGTCCTGGAACTCACTCTGTAGACCAGGCTGGCCTCAAACTCAGAAATCCACCTGCCTCTGCCTCCCAAGTGCTGGGATTAAAGGCGTGCGCCACCACAGCCCAGCTCATAAAATTATTCTTGTTGCTATTTCATAACTGTATTTTTTCTATGTAAATATCTGATCTGCAGGATGGTCTTAGGTGAGCCCTACAAAAGGGTCATTTGATCCCACACAGGGTCTCAACCCCCAGGTCAAGCAAGAACCACTATAAATAGATCATTTACAAGGTTTGTTCTCTTAACTTCTGAAATTAATCTCTAATACACTGCCTAATAGGAATCTAATTCCAAATTACTGTGTAACAGCAGTCATTGAAAAATATTGGCAACAGAAATGCTTCCTGAAGGATTTCTGAGCTACCAGAGCTGAGTTCAGAGACAGCTTTCCCACAGACTAAGAAGGAACTCAGACAACAGGAAGCACAGGCCTGCCTAGTTTCGTCCTTTTCCTATTACTTATTTTAAACATTTAAATATATATTTTTTCAGTTAATTGTGTGTTTATATACCTTATATATAATACCTTTATTTGTATTTATTTAATTTTGTCATAATTAATAAATTAATTTATTTATTGGGTTTTTTTGACACAGTATTTCTCTGTATATCCCTAACTGTCCTAGAACCTGCTTTGTAGACCAGGCTGTCCTCAACTCAGGAAGCCAGTGTCTCTGCCTCTGCCAGTGCTGGGATTAAAGGTCTGAGCCACCATGCCCAGCTATTTTTTCTTTTGTTTTGTTTTGAGCTGGAGTCTTGCTCCATTGCTCAGGCCGCTTGGACTCCAAATGCTGCTGCTTCAGCCCCTGAGCAGCTAACATCAGGCAGCTCCCCTGTCCTGCCGCTTGACTTACGCCCAGCCTCTCCTCCAGAACTCAACAGTCCAGTGAAACTCAACTATGAGCCTCCCACAGTGGAGTGAGATGGCATCCAATGACAGGACAGAAGGGTTCTGAGAACACAGACTAGGCCAGAGATTCAAGGAAATAGGGACACTGAGGGAAGTACAAAACCCTGGCTTCCTTAAGAGTGTCTCAGTCTACATACTCACCGCACTTAGGAGAGAGCAATCCAGTTAAATCATCCACAGTAAACTAAAGCATTTTTTGTGCATATAGAATAGCCCAAAATCTGACAGTGGTTTTTCTATTGCTCTTCAAGTTACTTAAACAGTAAGTAAGATGGAAGGAAAATGGAAAATTCAAGTTGGCAACAGCTTAGAGTTTGAAATTAACTTTGTCTCCTTAAAAAGAAACCTTACTAAAAAAGAACATCTGAAGATCAGATAAAAAGAGGCCGTTGAGAGGTGCTGACTTACTTTCCTCCTCCACTGTTCAGAGCTGGGGTTGGCCTTGTAAGCAGGTCTGAGATTTGAGAGGATAGCTTGGTCTTTGCTGCTGTCTGCTGCTGGACCCTTACTTCAGCCGCATCTGCTAAGTGCATCAATGTTTTTCGTTCTGGGCTTTCTTCGAAATTCTTACAGCCAATGCATTTGCATATGGAGGAGCACATTATTTTTGCCTGAAAGATTTACAAAAGGAAACTTTTAAATCAAAAACAGAAAATATCACTGTAAGTAGATTCCTCAACAGGAAAATAATAGCATTATCTTGTCAACAGATATCTTAGATGAAGTAGTTTCTGCTAACAATGGCTATGCCTGTGGGTATAGTGCTTCCCCTCAGGCCTTTCCACTCTCTCCCACTGACGACAGATTCTCACCCATATAGGACTAACATTTTTCTTCTGAATGAATAGAAGGAAAACATAAAAATATTTTTAAAAAGTCACTAAGAATCCACTCAATGAAATCACCACTAAGACGTCAGTAACCTCAGGCTTATACAAACTCACAATTGCACATTTAAAAGTTTTCATACCTGGGCTTGGCTCAGACAAGGCAGAAAGACTGTCATTAATTTGAGGCCAGCCTAGGCTCCAAGAGTGAGACCTTACTTATCTCAGAAGGACAAAGGAGGAAAGGGGATCTCATGCATTGTTTTTTTTCTCCTCACTGTTTTCCAAGTCCTGCAGTAACTCATATCCATAAGCCAGTGTGCTCAAGTTGTAAAACTATAAAGTACACTTACATGCAAACAGACTGAAGCTAGGGCTGATGGCCCACATCTATAATCCTAGCACCTGAAAAATGGAAGCAGGATGATCACTAGTTCAAGGCCAACCTGATCTATAAGTGAATTGAAGGCCAGCCTAGGCTACTTGAGACCTTGCCACAAAAAAATACACACATACAAAATTAAAAAAATAACCCCAAAAACCCAGACATCGGGTATACACAGCAAGTAACAAATACAGAACTCTCCTTTTTAGCTTGTCTTACAAAACCGCCCTCCTGCTCCAGTGTACCCCTCACCTCACACTTCACAACTCATCAAACCTTCTCAGCTGGCCAGCAAACCGGAATTCCTGGCATCAGGTGTGACACTTTTGGCTCATTCATTTACCTAAAAATGGGTGTGCATTTTGTTTACAGTTCTTGGGAAACAAGAGCAACTCATAATGTTTTTTATAAAGAGAAATGTCTAAATATAGCTTCTGCTTCTCTGAACTAGATTTTATTGAACAGAATTCATTGGTCAAAGCATATTTTAAGTGACATGGTTAGGTTGCTTTCCAGCCTAACACCTCGACCTCAGTAACGAAGTGCACACTAAGGCTTTCCTAGATTCCCACCAACAGAAAGAGGGCACTGTTAACTCTTTTACTGTTTTCCAAAACAATTTTTTTGTTGTTTTTGAGATTATAGAGAGCTCTCTCTATAGCTGTGGCTGTCCTGGAACTCACTATGTAGATCAGGCTATTCTTGAACACAGAGATTTACTGGGCTCTGCTTCCTGAGTGTTGGGATTAAGGCTTGCACCACCATGGCCAGTCTTCAAAGTGATGGGAAGGGCATAAAAGGCAAAACAAACTGTTTTTACACTTCTTAACTCTTGGACAATTTGAGTATTGCTTTTGAGCTGCATTTTCTTCAATAAATCCATGCCTAGTTGAATAAATAAAACTCTGTCCTTTCTATAGAATCTAGCAAGTCAAAGATCCTCCTTTGTCATTCTCTTGAATGACAGGCATGGCCACTGCACGCAGCTCATTCTGCTACATCTTTCTTTCATCACGTGTGTGCCTGATGTCTGAAGAGGCCATAGGGGCACTAGCTTCCCTGGAGCTGGAGTTACATATAATTATAAATAAAGTGATTATGTGGGTACTAAGAACCAAATTCAAGGTTCTCTAAGAACAGGACGTGCTCTTAACTGCTGAGCCATCTCTGCAGCCTATCTGTGAATTCTTTCTGATTTTGGCCTTTCTTCTTTTGTCTGGCTTTGAGCACAGGTCTCACCATGTCCCCAGCTGGCCTTGAGGTCACGTGAAGCAGGCTGGTGCTGACTTTCTAGAGAGTCACCTGTCACTACTTTCCAACTGCTGCCTTCCCTTCGTTATGGTTTTAAGATAGGGTCTGTCTATGTACCCATGGCTGGCCTAGAATTCAGTATTAGACCAGGTTAGCTTGAGTGTTGTGATTAAAAGTATGTGCCACCATGACCACCCAGCTCCCTCTTTTTGTTAAGACAAGATCTCAGTAGGTATTCAAAGCTAGCCTTAAACTCAGTGATCCTCCTACCTCAGTCCCCTGAGTGCTGATTACAAACTGATAACAAGTTTCCACTGCCACACTTGGCTCTTTTAGGTGTTTTTCTTGCTGATATATCTGTTTGATTTGGGGGTTTGATAGAGCAGCATATATCTCAGGCTGGTCTTGATCTCATTACACAACACAAGACGACTTTGAATTCCAGATCCACCTGCCTCTACCTAAGTATCAGGATTACAGGTCTGTATCCCATCGTTAGGGAACTGAGCTACATTCTTAGATTCCCAAAAGACTATTTCTGAAGTACCTAATGATGAAGAGAAAACCCTGACCTCTCAGAGCAGGGACATATTAGCAGTGGAAGTTTTGAGTATTTTAGTACTGTTCTTCTCATTAAGTGTGTTGTGTCTGTCCTTGTGCACACCAGAAGCTCGGAGGAAGCCAGGATCAGATCCTTAGAGATAGAATTACAGGGAGTTATCACAAGCTGCCTGTCAGGAATGCTGAGATCAAAACCTGAGACCTTTGGAAGAACAGTAAACATTCTTGTTTTGTTTGTTTTGTCCCAAAAGGCAACTCACTGGCCTTGTAGGAGGGGGTGTGGCCTTGTTGGAGGAAATGCATCACAGTGAGAGTGGGCTTTGAGGTCCTATGCTTAAGCTTTGCCCAGGGCAGATGAGATCCTCCTCCTGGCCTGCTTTTGCATCAAGATGCAGAACTCTTGGGTCATCCAGCACAAGTGTGCCCACATGATGCCCTGTTTCCCACTGATGATAAGGACTGAACCTCTGAAACTATAAGCCAGCCCAAAGTAAATGTTATCCTTTATAAGACTTGCCTTGGTCACAGTGTCTCTTCACATCAATAAAACCCTAACCAAGCTGGGCGGTGGTGGCGCACGCCTTTAATCCCAGCACTTGGGAGGCAGAGGCAGGCAAATTTCTGAGTTCGAGGCCAGCCTGGTCTACAGAGTGAGTTCAGGACAGCCCAGGGCTACACAGAGAAACCCTGTCTCGAAAAAACAAAAAAAAAAAAAAAAAACAAAACAAACAAACAAAAAAAAACCCTAACCAAGACAGAAGATGGTACCAGGAATAGGGTATTGCTATAATAGGTCTGACCATTCTTTTGTTTAGAGGAATGTGGATTCCAAGACCTTAGAAAGCAGTAGAATGCTTTAAGTGGGGTTTAATGGGCCATCCTAGTAGGAATATAAAAGACTTCTGTGGCTGAGGGTGACTTGAATTGGGAAGCCTGGCTCAAGAGGTTTCAAAGGAGAAAATTTTCAGCATATGTGGCCCAAAGACCATTCTTGTGATATCTTGGTAAAGAATGTAACCGCTTTTTGCTTTGTCTGAAGAGTCCACCTGAAGCTAAGATATAGATATTCAGATTAATTACATTGACAAAGGAAGTCTCAAATCAACCAAGTTTAGACTCTGACCTGAGGTTCATTCTTATGAGGAACATTTTGATCAAGCATAGCAAGCTGAGAATGGAAAAATACAAAATGTATGGTTCAAGGAAAGTGCTATGGAGCTAAATCCTGTATTCAAGCATAATAAACAGAATTAAAGGAGTGGTGACCTGGGGCAAGATGTCACCTAGCTAACCTTACTGTTTGTATGTTTGCAGTTGAACAACAGACTATAGAATGACTATAGAATAGGCTATAGAATGTCAGGCATTATTATTACCTGATTATCATTTTCATTTGGACTTTTAACCTGAAATGAACTACAGTCCAGAAATGAAGATCACACCTGTGATCCAGATCTGAAAGCTGGAAGACACCGGCTTTTGAACCAGATCTTAAGGCATAATATCCATGAAAAGCATAGGTCCAGGCATGGTGGTACACACCTTTAATCTCAAGAGACAAAGAGAAGATCTCTTGAGTTCAGGACCAGCCTGATACTGAGCAAGTTCCAAGTAGAGAAAAGCTTGGAACCAGCTGTGGTGGACCACACCTTTAAGCAAGTGTTCAGGAGACAGGCAGCCAGATCTCTGAGTTCAAAGTCAGTTTACAAAGCAAGTTCTAGGACAGCCAATTCAGGCAGTGAAGGATGTACTAGAACAAGGGGGCCAGCCCCAGCATGCAGCAGAACTCAGCAGCTGAGGCCACATGGCTCTAGCTGTAGAGTCAAGAATAGAAGAGGTTACTGTGACAATTGATGCTGGCTAACTGGAGCTAAGAAATTAGTGGTGATTAAGAGAAATGTTTTACCAGGGTGAAATCTGGCAAGTGATTTCTGATAGCACAGAGAAGCTGTATTCCAGAGATAGCCAAGATTGTACCTTGTGTTGCAGCTAGGCTTGGAAATGTGTAAGAATCACCCAGGTGATACTGGTTTTGAAGGCATGAAGGGATCATGGAGAGCAGCTGAGGCTTGGCACTGTGAGAGGCAGTGGAAGGCCACTGGTAAAGGTGCAGCCTCAGTGACAGTTGATGCCCCAGGACTGAAGGGGTCATGCAAAGGATTTGAGGCTTGGCACCATGAAGAGAGCCTATGAGAGGCTATTTGTGAAGCCTGGTTGTAGCAGAAGATGCCAATGTAATGGAGATGCCAGCACCATGGGATGATCACCAAGAACAGCAGCAGCAGTTGAAATGAGTCAACCAGAGCCTAGAGTGCTACAGAGGGCAGAGCTGGACAAGTGACCCAACCCTGTGGAGGAGCCCAGAAGATTAGATGTGGATCCCAGACACTGAAACAAGCAGCTGTGATGTTGAAGTTGGCTTGGAGACCCCTAGATGTTAGAGATGCCAGAACTGTGGGCTATCTGCTGAGGAAAGCTGCTAACAGGGAGTGGAACCAGCTCCCCAAAAAAGAACTGTGTTGCAACCAACCAAGCTGAAAGAAGTTGGACATTAGCCATGAAGATGCAGAGTCTGGAGTCTGCCTAGCTGGGTTTTGGTCTTGTTTGGTCCAGTAGTTTCTGCTATGACATGTGGAACAGTGATGCATATCCTGTGATGTTGGACATCTGTGATCTGCTTTTTGATTTTGATTTCTTAAGGGATTACAATTAAGAGATTGCATGAATCTCAGAAGAGACTTTGAACTTTGGACTGTTAACACTGTTGATTCTGCTATAGATTATGGGGACTTTGGAAGTTGGACTAAATGTACTTTTTATTATGCTATGGCTAGATATGGCCCCCATAGACCCATGTGTTTGAACAAGCCTATGGGGACCAGGGAGTGGAATGTGGGGGATTAAATAAGCTTGGCCCATGGGAAGTAGCACTATTGGGGAGTATAGCCTTGTTGGAAGAGGTGTGGCCTTGTTGGAGGAAGTGCATCACTATGGGCATGGGCTTTCGAGGTCCTATAAACAAGCTCCTCCTAGGGTGAAAGAGACCCTCTTCCTGACTGCCCTTGGATAAAGATGTACAACTCTTGGCTCCTCCAGCACCAAGTCTGCCTAAATGATGCCATGCCTCCCACCATGATGATAATGGACAAAAACCTCTGAAACTGTAAGCCGGCCCCAATTTAAATGTTGTCCTTTATAAGAGTTGCCTTGGTTATGGTGTCTCTTCTGAGTAATGAAACCTTAGAGAACTGTCTATCAAAATTGAGTATGGAAGGAGTCTCCCTCTGAAAATGACATCTGAAAGAATGCAAATATAGAAGAACTATAGGAATGACTCAATTCAAAAGTTTAACATCAGGCACAGGCAGATAGACTGTTACATTTAAGCTTTGAAAATAAAAAGTGATAGTTTGAGACCTTGTCTGAAGTAAGAAGCAAATAATTTTACACATGACTTCTCAAGACAACAGCAAGCACATTCTCCAGGGAAGTCAGGCGGCCCAGGAGTGAAGCCAGCTGGCTGCAAGTAATGGAAGCAGTGAGAAGGGATTCTCTGAGCTCACAGAGAGCAGTAAGTCATCTGCAGCATCCCATGTGCCTCCTTCTGCAGAGCAGTGCTCAAGGGAGACAGCCTTTATTTCAGGGCTACCTCAGCATAGATGCTATTTGATGTCCAGAAATATCTAAACAGCCCATGGGGCTCGGTGGGTAGTACTGAGCTGTCACTGAGAACCTCTGGTGTGGTTACTATGTGTCTATGTTACTATCTTAAGTGAGAAGCTAGCATACTGGTGTTATGATTTACATGCTTCCAAGTAAAGGTCACTAAGTTATAATCGTGTATCTCAGTGATGAAGCCAACCTCACCTGAGTGATGAACCTAATGGCTCTTCTCAAGCCCTGCTTAGAAGGTCCCAGGCCTTCCTCAGACAAAGGCCTCTGCGCTACCTGCTTATTTTCAAAAGTAATGGCACAGTGATTTGCCAATTTCAAATCATCTCAAAAGACATCGAGGTTATCTTCCCCAGCAAGCACTCACCTCATAGCACTCACAGTAGTTCTTAAGGCACCCCGACCGTTTGCAGTTACAGCCCTTGCTGTGCCGCCGATCTGACTCCCCCTCTTTGCCTTTCCCTATCTTTGGCTTGAAGGCTTCCGGATTTCTATCAAGGCACGCCTTTGGGAACAGACCAAACAGCATCGGAGGTTAAACTGTGGACTGGACTTAAAAACCTCACAGGTAAAGAATCAGGGTTTCTCCTGATAAAGCAACCCTTCTTAACAATACGTAAGAGGAATGTTTGTCAGTCACTTGCAAGGATCACCTTTATTGCCTTCTGTCTCTCATTCTCGTGCTCTAAATTGTTGTAACAATTGGTACAATTGCAGTTGTTGCAGAATTCACCGTTTGCAAAGCAATCACAGTATCTGAAGATAAAATCAGAAGAAAATTAAAACATCATTTTAAAATAAAATTAGCAATTAGCTGGTTACAAATGTGGTACATCAGAATGTACACAGAGATTCTTAGATACAGAGTTAACACCAAAAACAGACTGTCAATCATATATGAGAGCTACCAATTCCTGGAATTTCATCCTAAAAACTAAAAATCTTTCCAGCTAACAGATGCCCATCATTGAGTGATTCCTTTTTTTTTTTTTTTTTTTTGGTTTTGGTTTTTTTAAGACAGGGTTTCTCTGTCTAGCCCTGGCTGTCCTGGAACTCACTCTGTAGACCAGGCTGGCCTCGAACTCAGAAATCCACCTGCCTCTGCCTCCCAAGTGCTGGGATTAAAGGCGTGCGCCACTGCCCTTGAGTTATTTCAAAATCCTGAGGAAAAGGAGCTGGGCCCGGTTCTTACAAAAAACCCACAGAACTGGACAGTGCTCGCTGAGACCCTGAATCTCCAACAGGAACAGTACTCTCCATGTACTTTCCTAAGAAAATTATTCACCCAGTGAACTTATGTTTTTTAATTTACTTATTTTCTGTGTATAAGTGTTTCACCTGCATATTTATATGCACCACTTGCATGCCTGGTGCTCCTGGAGGTCAAAAGAGGGCATTGGATGCTCTAAGATTGAAGTCAGATGGTTGTGAGCAACCACTTAGGAACCAAATCCTTGTCTTCTGCAAGACCAACAAGTGCTTTTAACCACTGAGTCTTATCTAATGACTCATACAACAAGTATTCCCTGACTTGGGAGAACCACATATAAGGTCATAAACAAGATGAAACTATTAACATTGAGACATAACCTAGGTCTCACTTTGCTGGAACCCTAGACCCTGCTGGGGTACAGAGGACTCTAAAATTAGTTCCTTCTGTTTTTGTTTGTTGTAGTTTTTCCAGACAGAGTCTTAACCGTAGGTTGTCCTGGACTCACATCACAGATAGTCTAGGATGACTTGGAACTCCTGTCAATCCTCCTGCCCCAGTCTCCTCAGAGCTGGGATTATAGGCAATAGGCCACCATGCCCAGATTATTTTCTTCTGAATCAATAAAAGGATGGTTTTCATGCTACAACATATGTTCATCCATTTACATTTAGAATTAAATTGTTTAGACTTAATTAAATTTCTCTGTTAGGAATTTTTAGTTAGCTTTATCATCTGTCTAGCTGCAGGACTCCATGCAGCTCAGGTGGCCTGAGGACCATGAAGCACAGGACCCTTCTGATCGCATGTTCAAGTGAGAACTATCTGACTTGTACTTCCATGCCAACCAGCTTCATTTAATTGTAAGACATGTGTAGTTGTATCAAGTAAGCAAACAGTAATAAAACTACTCACAATTTCAAACACAGTGATTTTGTACAGTTACAGGGTTTTCTGGGCCGACTGGCAGACTCGGATGGAATTATGCTGTCCAGACACACATACACACACACACACAAAAAAAAAATCAATTAGTTACTTACAACTAGAAAAACAACCTCCAATCTATAAACTCTGCCTAAAGTAAAACATTAATAAATGCTTCTATTTCTGGCAAAACTTTATTAGGATGTTTCCTTTACATTTTAAAAACTATTATCAACAATTGCTTAAGAACACATCACACACTCTTCTCTCTGCAAGAACTGAGGCTGAAAGCTTTAAAAGCACCCAGAGTTTCATTATGAAGGGAGGAGTGAAGAGGGAGAGGGGTTTGTGAAGACTGTGGTGGGGGACAGAATGGGCTGGTTCACTCTGCACGGTTCACAGGCCGAGAGAGCAAAGGCAGTGAAGAGCTGCCAAACAATGACACAGAGCCAACACTCAATGTGAAAAACAGCACTAAACATCGTTTTACAAATGTTCACAGCGAGTGAAAAACAGGGCAAAACTGGCAATGGACATGAGGGAGTCTGTTGCTGATGGTCTCTAAACTTGCCTTTTCAATTATTTCAAAATACAGTACTTTAGACAAATACACTGCTTTAAAGGAAAAACAAATGGAATATATTTAGAATAAATCTATTTAATGCTGCACTTAACCTGACTTAATAATTAAATGTACATATTTTCAGACTCCTTACCCATTGAATGGCAGTCTCGCCTGTGTCTGGATGCCAGATGTCCCAGTAAAGTTAGAGCTGCTTGCTATAGACACATATGAAGACTGCTGCAACTATTAGCAAAGAAACAAGTTTAGATAATATTTGCAAAAATTGACAGCACTTTCACACATAACAATGTACAAGAAGCATGTCTACCCAAAGATAAAAAGCAGTGGGGAATTTCATATAAACCTGATGGTGTTTTTAAAGACCTCAACCAACACTATTCATGAAATAGCATGAATGTCTAACAGCATTGAATGGTATAGATATAAAAATATCACCTCACAAAGGACCATGTCAGGGTTATAGGAAATGCTAAGTGAATGTCCTACAATACCAGAATACCATCTATTAAGTGAGAAACGCAATGTGCCCACTGGTAAGTAGGTACTGTATTATTTATCACATCACAAGCAATAAGGGGGGAGAGGGGAACCATATGTAGCTTCTATTCTGCAGGGCTGTGCAAGCACAGGAAACATGACACCTTGGCTGAAAATTGAGGTTCATGCTTATCCTCCCAGCACTCCGAAGACAGAGGCATGGTGAATTCCATGCCACCCTATGCTAAAGTGAGATCCTGTTTCAAAAAAGTCCCCAAGAAATGTATCTGACAGCCTATCTTCAAGCACAAGCCAGCAGCATGCTATGTGTGTGTACAGATGGATTAGTGTGGGCAGTCTTCCCTACATTCACCGGGATTCTGATTTGTAATGTCAACTTTGTAAAATGCTTATCTATAATCTTACCCTATCACCAAACTATTCCAAATTACCCAACTTTTAAATCTTATTTCTATGGTAGATTTGTAAATTCTAAACAAAAATAAATGCAGATATTCAATTAATATAACATTTTAGACAGAGTCAGTTTAATACAAAGTTGATGCTTCCACTGTACTTAAAATGTGGCAGAGGTAGACATTCTTAAGGGCAAACAGTAGTTCCAAAGCATAGTCCCTTCACCCCGACGTACCTGCGTAACATACTGAGCTGGAAGCACTGCATAACCCACATTCCCTGTTCCTGGAGCTGGTGCCAACACAGTACCTGGTGGCAGGTTAGTGAGGTTGGGCTGGATCTGAGGCAGTGGTGTGGCAGGCATGATGAGTCTTTGTTGTGGCTGGCTCGTAGTTACAATCTGTGAAGTTGAATTGATTGGTTTTGGAACAACCTTTAAAAAAAAAATTGTGACTAAATAATAAAAACTATTAATTTTATGGGAGCTTAATTCAGTATAAATCTCTTATACATAAATTTTTTTCTTGTTTTTCAAAACAGGTTTTCTCTATATAGCCTTGGCTATCCTGAAACTGGCTCTGTGGACTAGGCTGGCCAGGTATGACTCAGAGATCCACCTGTCTCTGCTCCCCAAGTGCTGGGATTAAATGCATGGGTCACCATGCCCAGCTTCTTATAACTAAAAAGTAAATTGCCCTTTGGGAAAAAAACGGAGAAGCTACACAATACTCACTTGCTTAACGGCCTGAGCTTGGACAAATGGAACTGACATCCGTACAGGGGTGGTATTAACAACCACTGGTTTTGCTTTAAAAAAAAAAAAAAAAAAATTACAAAAAAACAGTACTCAAAACACTTAAGAATACTTATCCTTGAAGCTATGCTTAAGAAACAGCTTAGAGCATCCCACTTGATTCTCATTTTGCACATCTTTAATCAGAGCTAGTTACCTTTCTTGGGAGGCAGAGGCAGACCCAAGGGTCTCTGTGAGTTGGGAGGCAAGCCTGATTTACATAATGAGTTCCAGGCCAGTCCAGGCTACAATGAAAACCAAACCAAACCAACAAAAAACAAAAACCACAATCAACAGCAAAAAAGGGTAGGTAACAAGTCACAATTGCTTATTCCCACCCCTCACCCCCAGCAAATGTGAGTCTGAGGTGAGTAATCCCCCAGGGGAGGGACCAGCTGCAGGCTCTAAGTTTCCCACTGAAATCCTGCAGTCTGAACTCAGGGCCATACACAAAACCAAAAATCAAATGAACTGCATTTACAAGTTCAGCTAAGCACACCATTCTGTGCTACTACTTTTAATTTCTGTGTTTTTCTTTAAGCTACAGAAAAGATCATGCTGGCACAACTCAGTATTTAAAAAAGACAACAGGGCAAAAAGGTTAAGAGTCTGAGTTCTTGAACTGGCAAGATGGCTCACCCAGCAGGTGGACAGAATTACATCCCTAAGACTCACATGATTGAAGAAAAGGACCAACTCCCACACCATGCATGCACATGTACATACATAACACCCATGAACTTACAAGTACACATGTATACACATAAATGAACACACTCACAGACATATGCACACACGTGCATATACACATGCATACATGAGCATACATGCACATACACACACTCAAAATACATGTACACATACTCACATGAATGCACACACTTATTAATAATGAAAAGAATAAGTTCTAAAGTCAAAAGATCCAGTGGTTCAAGACCCAGTTCTGCAACTTTTAAGTGTGTAGGCTCTTTGACTGTGACGTGTGTAGTAAATTCCCACACCGGGTAGAAGGATTATAGGTTAATTCCTTAAAGTAGATTAGAACAGTTCCCACCAAATAGCAAGTGTTCAGTGAATGTCAGCTATTGTCACTACTGCTATTACTGTAACCCTGCTACTATACAGATGATACTGTGGGCAGTATACTCCAAGAGACTCAAGTTTAAAGCTCTTGCTCTCAAGATTATACTGTTGAACAGATTAGGCAAGTACCCAAATAGAAGAAAAAATAAGCATTAAAAAAAGACTTCTATAGTTGATGTGTATCAGTGTTTTACTGCCTGCATTTATGTCCAGTACCACAAGCATGTGTGTTGCCTATGGAGGTTCAAGTCGTATGTCAACTCACATAAAAAAACGCAGTAACAGAGGACCGCTGAGTCCCGTGTATGTGCTGAAACTGAATCCAGGTCCTCTGTGAGAGCAGCACATGCTACCTGTGCTGTTGAGTCTTCTCTCTAAACCCACAGAAAAACTCAGAGAATCCTACAAGTGACTTCACAGGGACTAAGAGGTTACATTTATGAGTGTGTGTGTGTAACAATAATTAAAGAAATAGAACTAATGAATTTGAGAGAGCAAGGGGATATGGAAAGAAAGAGAGGGAGGAAAGGGCAGGAGCAAAATGATGTGATTATATTTAAATTTCAAGAAATAAAACATAATATTAAAGAAGATAAATTGCCCTGAGATTTCAAAGAAGAGAAAATACACTTATTGGCAGAAAGTGGGCATCTGGAAAGTGTCTAGGATACCATAGCAGGGGCCCAACCATGCAGCAGTGGTGGGCTCCCTCACACTGGCTGTGGCGGCACAGACACTGAGGCAGGGCTTCTCTGTGGACAGCCTGAGAAGTGGGAATGGCAACAGTTAGTCACATATTAGTAAACACGGCAGTCTAGGTGCAGCCTGGGGTAAAGTAAACAAACGCACAGGAAGAGGAAGGTTTCAGATAGTCTGCTGAGTGCCCTGGAATGTCAAGGCAGAAATGTGAACACTTATTCTGTTTGTTGTTTGTTTGAAAGACAGTCTCTCTACATAGTTCTAGTTGTCCTGGACCTCACAATGTAGACCAGGCTGGCCTCAAACTCACAGAGATCCTCCTGTTTCTGCCTCCCAAGTGCTGGAATTAAAAGCATTTACCAGGCTTGTATTCTTAAATTTAGTTTAATTTTAATTTTTGAGACAGGTCTCAGTATGTAGTCCTGACTGGCCTGGAACTTGCTATATAGATCAGGCTGGCCTTGAACTTACAGAGAGCTGCCTACTTCTGCTTGCCCCAGTGCTGGGATTATAGGAATGCACCATCCTGCCCAGTCTTAATCTGTATTTTTAATTCTATAGGCAACAAGAAGTTTCTAGGGTGATATGAGGTACTTAGATATTATTGAA
This sequence comes from Rhabdomys pumilio, assembly GCA_030674055.1. NCBI lineage: Eukaryota > Metazoa > Chordata > Mammalia > Rodentia > Muridae > Rhabdomys > Rhabdomys pumilio. The sequence continues at coordinate 97,927,110 of JANHMN010000006.1, read as the reverse complement.
ACAACACAATAGAACATTTATTTGGTAGCAGTATGTAAAAAAACAAAACAATCAACTCAAGTTGCAAGAACCAAGACAAGGCAGAAGAGCAGAGCATGAGAGGGTGGGTGGCTCAGGGCAGGTGCGAGTGAGAACCTGCCAGACCTGGGAATGGGAAAGGAGATGTCCACTGCACCAATGAGTGCTGGAACCATGGTTTAAAAAAAAAAAAAAAAAAAGGAAGAAAGGGCCAGCCACTGCCCGGCTACCCAAGTGAGGGTGGTGAGAACTAGACTTAGGTGGGCTGGCTGGCGGAGGGCAGGGCTTGACATGCAGAAACAATGGAGAGACTTAGGGAACAGTTGGCAATAGACTAAAGAACTCAGTCCAGGGCCAATTAGGCAAATTCTGAAAACTGCGCACTGTTATTTCCATAGCCTTGAAGGGGTGGGGTAGTTAGGGAGTTGGGAAGATGGGGAGGTTAGAACCTGGGGTTTCACGTATGTGACAGTAAAGCCAAAAGCCTGGTCTCAAAGAAAGACAAATATTGGGGGGAAAACATTCTAAGCAATATATGAAATAGTCTTCTTTGTATAAAAAGGCCATCGTGATATCAATGGGATTCTTCCTTTCTTAAACTTTTGATGGAGACTGGCAGGCTAGTAGCTGAAAGACAGAGCCATGAGTGTCCTAGGTGACAGTTACACAGAGGGTTCCCAGGAAAGCAGTGACCAGTGGTGACTGCAGGGCTCCAACTGGGCAGGGACACAGCTGGCTCAGAGAGTAGAGCATTTGCCATAGAAGCATAAGCACCTCAGACGATGAACACACAGAACCAGATGTGCTGTGCCTCATTTCAGCTTGCCTACAGCGAAATGGGAGCTAAGACAGAACACCCGGAAGCTCAAGGACCCAGCTAGTCTGCTGTACTGAGCAGTAGGCAACAGCTTCCAACACAGTGAGAGCTGACACGGAAGCTCTTCTGAGTTCCAGGTTTGCTCTGTGTCAAGTACGTCTGCACTCACACTCACACTCACACATGTGCTTGCACAAAGATAAAATAAAAGTGAATTTGAAGGTGCATATAAAATATTTCAATAAAGTTATAATAAAAAAAAAGAATATGTAAGCACTATGTGGTGGTTTGAATAAAAATGGATGATCCTAACAGGATCATATACTTGAGTACTTAGCTGCCAGGGAGTGGAGCTCTTTGAAAAGATTAAGGATCAGGCGATGTGGACATGCCAGAACTAGGTTGTCTTATTCTCTGCCGCAGATCAGGATGTGGCTCTCAACTGCTTCTTCAGCACCATGCTTGCAAAGCCTGCTGCTATGTTCCCCACTATGATGACAATGGACTGAACCTCTGAAACTGTAAGCCAGCCCCAACTAAATGTTTGCCTTTATAAGAGTTGCCACAGACATGGTGACTCCTCACAGCAACAGATCAGTGACAAGATGCAATGACGTTGAACCTGAAGTTATTTGAGCTTGATTCTTCCATTCACTTCCGCACTTTGTTTTGTGGTATTGGGGATCAAGCCTAAAATCTTACATATCAGGTGAGCACTCTACCACTGAGCTACCTACTCAGCTTTTCAATTTGACATTATTGGGACATATAGCAGTTTCCCAAAGAAAAGCAGGTTCTAAGCTATAAGCTGTTCTGAACCTTTCATTCTGCTCAACTCTGAAAAGCAGCTAAGCCTGAGAGAAGTTACACATGTCTATGCATATGTATCAGGAAATAGGAAGGGTTGATTGATGGCAGAATCTCCTTGCAGGCTGCCCTTGAAACTGCCATACAATGAGGATCCGGGACTTCTGGTCCTTCTCAGTTCACCTCCCAAGCACTGGGTTTACAAGGAATGTACAACCACACCCAGTCTGTGGTAATAAGGAGTAAATCTAAGGCTCTATCTATGCACACAAGGCAAGCACTTTGTCGACTAAGTAGACTTGCCAATTATAATTTTAAAGTACTATTCAAAAAGAAGATTAAAATAATTGTTACATTCTTTACACACTGATCCAAGCCTTAGAAAAGAGCTGTATAGTTCAGAAATTAAATAAAGCATTTGGCTCCAACTAAATCTATGCTGTTGACATAAACAGTGGGGGGGGGGGGGGTTGAGCAGTAAAACAGCTACCCAGTTAACCAATGCTTATGATTATCTGGTATTATTGAGTTTCAGGTGGTTTGTGAGCAGCCTTACATAGATGCTGGAAAACAAACTGTGGTTCTCTGGGAGAGAGCTAAGCCCAACTAACTTCTCACAGAATCAATAGCAGTTACATACAACTTTGATCTTGTATGTCTTCTGTAAGCACTACTCATTCAGACTGTTTAAGGAAATACCAGATTGAAAAGAAGCAGCAATGTTCTTTAACAGTGTTAAAAACATTCACTACTGCTAAAAGAAAAATGGTTACAAACCTTGCTGAAGAGGCTGAGTGTTCACACTGGGATTCTGACTGACTGGCTGGGCTGAGCTGCTGGCTGTTGTGGCAGTAACAAGTCGGACATAATGAAACTTGCTTCCCGGCACTTGAATCTGCTGGACATTGGGAGCAGTTGCCAGAGGAATGATGGTCTTAAACTGCGATGTGCTCATGCCTCCCACAGTGATGGTCTGCACGGCTGACTTGACTGTCTGTCAAACAAACAAAACAACATGCCTTCTGTTAATCTGTTCATGTACAATAGTCATTTAGGTAAGAGAATGTGCTCTTAAATCTCATCAGCTATGTGCTTGGAAAGAAATGAAAAATGATATTTAGCTGGAGCTGGAGAGATGATGGCGCAAGGGGTAAGTGCTCTCCCAGAGAACCAGAGTCTGGTTCCAGCATCGATATGAGGCAGCTCACAACCACCTGAAACTCAGTCTCCAGGGGATCCAATGCCCTCTTCTAGCTTCCAGAGGCATGTGTGTTCATATGCACAGGCCACACACACCATACACACAGCACACACACAAACATAACACACACACAAACATAACACACACACACACACACACACACACACACACACTTAATTTGAGGCAGACCAGGGAAGAGTATATGGAAGGGTTTGGAGAGAGGAAAGGGAAGGGAGAAATATTGTAATTATATTATAACCTCAAAAGTAAAAAAATAAATAAATAAATAAAACCAAAAACAATATGCAAGAATGAACACCTTGTTGTTGCTGTCAGGTAACTATGAGAAAAGTATCATTTTCAACTCCCAGAATTAAAAAGAGAATACAGGTGTTACTTTATCAAACTATAGCAGTTTTTTATTGAATATATTATAAAAGAGAAAGACCATCCTGTTCTCTTATCAAGTGTAGTCTATTCTGAAAGGCTATGATACTCACCACTCTGCTTCATGATGCCAAATACAATTATCCCAATTTTGGTTGTCTAGAGGGTAACCAATTCTGGGTATAAAAAATCTGAGTCAATTTTTAATTATCAGTTCAATAATTTTCTTCACCAGATAGTATGCTGAGACTTTGCAGGAAGCTAATGAAACATCAGAAGCAGCCAGAAAGCAATTAGTCTCATGAGATGCCCCTAATGTATGTATGATTCATGTATGTCATAGTCGGCACAAAGGTGAACTGGGTGTGTGTGGTAGACACTTGGCAATCTCAGCTCTGCAGAAGCTGAGGCTAGATGCTGTAGGTAACACATTGAAACCTTACTTAAAACAATAAATAAAGAAAATAAAGGAAAGGTAGTTAGTCTCTTGTAGAGTATTATTTCCTGAGAGATGAAACATACCCCTACTTAGTCTAGAGAAAATGCTCACACAAGACAACCAGCAAGTGGTTAGGGATCTAAATTCTCTCCACACTTTCTTCCTGTCTCATGGGGACTTAAAGTAGAGTTAGCAGTAAAGAGCTAGTGTAGCACTTGAGAGGCCCTAGGCTTGATTCCCAGCACTGCAAAACAAAACAGACATTTTTTTTAAATGTGTGGGGGAGAAATAAAGAGAAAGCACTGGCTGTTCCTGCATAACCTTCCTGTATATAACACCAGTCCCAGGGGATCTGAGGCCCTCTTCTGGCCTTTGTGGGTTCCATCTATATACATGATGCACAGACATACATAAGGGCAAAATTCTCATACACATAAAAAGAAAATCTTCCCAGGTAGTGGTGACTCATGCCTTTTAATCCCAGCACTCAGTAGGCAGAGGCACGTGGATCTCTGAGTTTGAGGACAGCCAGGGCTACACAGAGAAACCCTGTCTCAAAAAGCTGACCAAACAAACAAATAGAAGGAAATTTTAAAAACAAAACTCAGACCTTTTGGTGTTTGTTTGTTGTTTGTTTGAGACAGAATTATTTGTGTAGCCCTGGCTGTCCTGGAACTTACTCTGTAAACCAGGCTGGCCATGAACTCACAGAAATCCACCTGCCTCTGCCTCCCTAGGGCTGGGATTAAAGGCATGTATCACCACTGCCCAGCAAACTCAGACCTTTTAAAATCTAATGTTAAACTTTTCTGCATCTTAAGCTTGAGGCTGCCACTCTTATAAGCTATACCTAACTGGCTTTTAACAAAAAACATCAACTCTATGTTTTTAATCAACATACAAGTCTGTGTACATTTTTTAAAATGCATGTCTGTTATTATTATATATGTGAGGTATGATGTGTATGTTTGAATGTGGACACATGTGTGCCATGACATGGATGTAGAGGTCAGAGGATAACTTTTAAGAGTCGGTTTTGTCCCTGGTGATCACTTATACAGCCTGTACAGACAGCACTTGACTGCCAAGTAAGTCAGCTTACATGTCCTACATACACTTAAATATTGAATAAGTCACAAACTGTGATTTCCTATCAAACTGTCTGACCTTTTTTTGTCACCCCACCCCCTCCTTATTAACTTTCTTTGGGGCTAAATATTTTAAGAGCTTTGGAAAACTTGTTCAGTGGTACAGTCTTATCCAGCATGCACACACCTAGCCTTGATCCTGACATGTGCATGCAAAGAAACATTAAAAAAATACTAATTTGTTACATCTACAAACTTACTCTTACTGTGCTATGTCCTCCATGTTTCTTACTTTACTCTTTGCCTCAAGAATTCACTGTGGGATTTTCTTATATATGGGTCTACCACCAAGAAATTCTAGAAAGGGAAGGAAGGAAGGAAGGAAGGAAGGGAGGGAGGGAGGGAGGGAGGGAGGGAGGGAGGCAGGGAAAGAGGAAGGGAGGAAGGGAAAAGAGAGAGCCCATGTTCTTAACCTGAACCTAAACTGCTGAGTTCTTAATCTCAGTTTTAAAACTTTTGTTTCAAAATCTTTGTATCAGGTCTAGGGATACTGTTTAATGTACAAAGGCTTGCTGAACATATGTAAGGCTCCTGGTAAATGGTCCTCTGATTTCCATGCACACTCTTTTTTTTTTTTTTTTTTGGTTTTTCGAGACAGGGTTTCTCTGTGTAGCCCTGGCTGTCCTGGAACTCACTCTGTAGACCAGGCTGGCCTCGAACTCAGAAATCTGCCTGTCTCTGCCTCTGCCTCCCAAGTGCTGGGATTAAAGGCGTGCGCCACCACCGCCCAGCTCCATGAACACTCTTAACACAAACACAAATATACACACACTAAATACATTATAATAAAAAAATTAACACCAACAATATGTAAATCGAGAGGACAGAATCAACGGAACCCAGAACTGTAGCCTGCTCTTACTGGACTGCTCCTAGTCTATCAGGAAAATGACAGCTTTTCCTTCCAATTACAAATCCAGAGAACAGACTCAACGGAACCCAGAACTGTAGTCTGCTCTGACTGGTCTGCTCCTAGTTTCAGGAAAACGACAGCCTTTCCTTCCAATTACCTTGTAACCATCATGCAGTCGTGCAGGAGCTTCAGAGCATAAGCAACTGACTTAAGGGCCACTCAAGATCTGTGTTAACTTTCAGCTTTGCTGTCTGTCACTGCTCGGACCACTTCCTGCCGCATGTTTGTGAAGCATCCCATGAGATGCTCATCAGAACCAGCTGCAGCAGTTCAGCAAGCACGTCAGATAGGACGCAACGCCGTTCCTTCTAAGCCACTCCTCACTCCAGTCACAGAGGTTGTAGGAGACTTATCCAGTCCCCTCTGTGGCTGATGTCACTCCAAAGTACATCTACACAGACACTCCACTCAGGCCCACCTTCTCCAGAGTTCACAGCTGGGGCTGACACCATTGTAGTTGGTGCTCTCACTCTGCTATGTGGGTCCCAGGAATCAAGCTCAGGGCCTCAGGCTTAGCTGCAACCACCTTTATCTGCTGAGCCATCTCACTGCCTCCTGTATCCTTTCTTGATTTTGTAATTTTACATGCATATAAGTATTTTTAAAATAATGTTTTCCCTACTGTCTTAGGGTTTTACTGCTATGAACAGACACCATGACCAAGGCAATTCTTATATAGATAACATTTAAGTGGGCTGGCTTACAGGTTCAGAGATTCAGTCCATTATCATCAAAGTGGGAACATGACAGCATCCAGGCAGGCATGGTAGAGGAGGAACTGAGAGTTCTATATCTTCATCTGAAGACTGCTAACAGATACTGCTTCCGGGCAGCTAGGGTGAGGGTCTTAAGCCCACACCCACAGTGACACACCTACTCCAACAGGGCCACACTTCCAGATAGTGCCACTCCCTGGGCCAAGCACATACAAACTATCACACCTACCCTCCATAGAACTTTAGGTTCAACATATCCATGTTTCCCCAAAAAGAGTATTGCTCCCACATATGACAGGCATTCAACATGTACTTCTAAGTCAGGAGAGTACTGCCCCACATACGACAGGCATTCAGTGTATACTTGTAAGTGGCAGATGAAGAAACACCAGGCAGGACCCACGTACCTCTCTCTCCCTTTTGACTTTCCACCACACCTTCTTTCCTTGTACTGGAAAACAGCTTGGTGTCTAAGAACACTGGCTCACTCCCCTGAACTCACGGCAGCTCACCATCACCCTGACTCCAATCCCAGGGGATCTGTCTTCATCAAGGTTTCTACTGCTGTGATAAAACACTATAATCAGAAGCAACTTGGGGAAGACAGGATTTATCTCAGTTTGCTCTTCTATAGCACAGTCCATCAACACAGGAAGTAATGGCAGGAATTCAAACAGAGACCCCGGAAGCAGGAGCTGCGGCGGGGACAGTGGAGGAACTGCTTACTTAGCGCTTGCTCCCTCATGGTAGCTTAGCCTGATTTCTTCTTTTAATTTTTGTTTTTTCCCCTTCTATTGAAAATACATTTTTGGCCGGGCGGTAGTGGCGCACGCCTTTAATCCCAGCACTTGGGAGGCAGAGGCAGAGACAGGCGGATTTCTGAGTTCGAGGCCAGCCTGGTCTACAGAGTGAGTTCCAGGACAGCCAGGACTACACAAAGAAACCCTGATTGAAAAACCAAAAAAAAAAAAAAAAAAAAAGAAAGAAAGAAAGAAAATACATTTTTTTCCTCACAAAAATGTATCCTGATGACAGTTTCTCTTCCCTCTACTCATCCCACTCCCTGTATGTCTCCCTCCCATTTACATCTAGTCCCTTTCTGTCTCCCATTTGGAAAAACAAAACAGGTTTCTAAGGGAGAAAAATAAAGTAAAACATAGTAAAATATAATTAAGATAAAACAAAAACTATCATACTGGTGGTACTAGACAAAACAAGAAAAGGCACAAAAACCAGAGACCCATTCCTTCTCACACTCTGGAATCTCATAAAAACACTAAACAGCTGGGCATGGTGGCACATGCCCTGAATCCCAGCACTTGGAAGACAGGCTGGTGGATCTCTGTGAGTTCAAGTTCGAGGTAAGTCTGGTTTACAGAGTTCTAGGACAGCCAAGGACTACACAAAGAAACCTTGTCAGGAGGGGGTAGGGTGGGACGGGACACTAAACTGGAAGCCATAACAATATTCAGAGGTCCTGGTACAGACCCATGCAGGCCCTGTGCACACTACCTCAGACTCCGTGAGTCCCTATGGGCTTTGATCATGGTGAATTAGGGAGCCTTGTTTGCTTGGTGTCCTCCATCCCCTCTGCCTCCTACACACTTGGCTCTTAAAATCTTTCCCTTCCTTCTCTGCACCAACCGTACTTAAGTGTACCAACCGTAAATGTGGAACTATCCTATTGAAATGACAAGGCCCAGCTTTATGTTGCTCAGAAGAAACTCATTTCACTTCTTACACAGAGGAACACAAAGGGGCAGAAGATGATAGTCCAAGCAAACAACCCAAAGGAAACAGGAGTAACCATCTTTATATTAAATAAAAGAGATTTCAATTCAAAACAGTAAAGAGAAAAGAAACAGGGAAGACCACTGTCTTAGGATCAAGGAGTCAAAGGATGAAGTGTTAACTCAGCAAAAGGAAACAATAATAAATAGATAGTAATACAGTATCAAAGCAGGAAGAGACAGACTCCAGTGCAGTAACAGGAAGGGACCACAACTCTCGACTGCCAGGAATGCACAAATCACCAGACAGAAAGCCGACAGAAGCGTCCGTTAAGCTGCACCCTAGCCCAAACGACCTAACAGACACAACAGAACATTCCCCCAGACTTGTAAATTACATGTTCTCTCATCACCACGCACATTTGCTCAGACACATCATGTAGTCCTGAAAGTACAGCTCAACAGAATGTAAACCTGAGGTCCTACCAAGAGGCTTTTCCAACTTTGAAGCAGCAAAGCTAAAAATCTGTAAGATAATAAAACCTGGGAAACTATACACATACACGAAAAACTTAAAACATATTCTCTTTTTTTTTATTTTACTTTTTGAGATGGTCTTACTACTTACTTAGTCCAGGCTGGCCTTGAACTTTATCCTCCTGCCTCAGCCTCTTAAATATAGGGATTACATACAGGTGTGCACCACCACATCGGCCTAGTTGTTCTGAAATAACAGATTATAGAAACCAAGAGGAAATACTTTAAATTCCTTGAAAAACTGAAAATGGAAATATATCACATCAAAAACCTCAAACGATCTCAAACACACAGCTTATATTACATTTTAAGGAACCAGAGACTCAGAACAAACCAGATCCTGGGTTAGGAGAAGGAAATAACAAAGATCACAACAAAAATAAATGCATGAGACACTAAAAGCTACAAAAGTTATTTAAATAAAAAGAGCTGTTTTTTGTCTTAAAGTGATAAATGCTTAGGTAGAGTATGAAAAGATAAGACTCAAATAAAATCAGACACAACAATGCAGACACCTGGGTGTGGTGGCACACGCCTTTGATTCCAACACTCAGGAGGCAGCGCAGGAAAATCAACACCAGCCTGGTCTACATAGCAAGTTGTAGGATAACTACAGCTGCATAATAGAGAGACCCTGTCTCAAAAGAAAAAGTAAAACAAACAAACAAACAAACAAAACACTTCTGGGCACTGCGCCTCATGCCTGTAACGCCAACACTTGGAAGGAGTTCTACAGTTCTACCGTTCTACAGAGACCTGAAAGAAGTCAAGAAGACAAGTGGGCGAGGTGGCTCCATGGGTAAGGGTGCACACCCAAAGCCTGCAGACTGAGTTCAAGTCCCAGGACCCATATGGTAGGAGGAGAGAAGCAATTCCTGACTCACTGGCACACGTGATATGGGAACCCATGTGCTCACATCTGGGAGGACAAGGCAAGAGGACTACAGCTCCAGGTTAACCTGGCTACGACAGAAAGAAGGAAGCCAGCCCAGGAAAAAGGGAGTGACTGTGAGTGTCATCCGAGGGACACAAGGGATCATCAGGAATTATCATGAACAACTATACAACGCAACAAAAACAACTGGTAAGAAACACAGAATCCTAAACACAGGCACCTTACTATGAGTGGGAAGAGCAACACCAAGCCTGAGGCTAAGTCAGCTTCCCCATCAGAATCGAATCCTTTCTTTGGTCCTCCCCTCAAAGACCAGATAGTTTCCATGCAAAACATTCAAGTAAAACAATTGTAGCACACACGAATTTTAGCTAAATTTGTACAAAAAATATAAAAGAATTATTCTAAATTTATTCTATGTGGCCAATATTATTCTGACACCAAAAGCAAATAAGAATACAATAAAAAAAATAAATAAACAAACAAAAAAAGAAAAGAAAAAAACAAAACCAAAAAAAAAAAAAAAACCAAAAAACCTGTAGACAAGCATATTTTTCAAACATGCAAAAATTCTCAACAAAATACGAGTCAGTTGAGCATGGTCATTACTACAGTGTCTGCCTAGCAAGTGTGAAGCCTGACTTAGGTCCCCATCACCATGAGACAACTACAAACAACAGCAAGCACCTTAGAAGCACTGTTAGAGCACAGGGCTCAGAGAAGAGGACTGCCGTGAGCTGGAGGCTAACCCTGGCTGCACAGCGCTCCAAGACAAGCCAGACCGCCAAGTAAGGCAAAAGGAGCAGAATGTACATCAGTAAGTGGAGTGCAGCCAACCACTCATCTCAACAGATACAAAAAGAGTTTTATGAAACGTATAACCCTTGGTGATAAAGCTCTCAAGAAATTACAAAGGGAAGGAGCATAATCACGTGAGACCACATTACACACAGAAGGAACATATGTAATCACGTGAGACCACATTACACACAGAAGGAACATACGTAATCACGTGAGACCACATTACACACAGAAGGAACATACGTAATCACGTGAGACCACATTATACACAGAAGGAACATACATAATCATGTGAGACCACATTACACACAGAAGGAACATACGTAATCACGTGAGACCACATTATACACAGAAGGAACATACGTAATCATGTGAGACCACATTACACACAGAAGGAACATACGTAATCACGTGAGACCATATCCAAAAATCCAACAGCTAGCATTCTACTCATGAGGAAAAACTTTCTAAAAAGTCTCAAGAAAAAAAAATGTTCACTTTTACTCAATAAAAGTGCTACAAGTCTTACACCGATCGATCAATCAAGAGACAGACACTTCGTACTGGAAAAGAGGAAGTCAGATTGTTACTGTAGGTAGATGACAGCTATTACACACAGAAAACCTAATGGGAAACAACAAACTCAAGTGTCAAGACACAATCAACAGTAAACACACAGTCATGCTGGAAGCCAACAGCAGTGAACTATCGAGACAGATATCAGGAAGTGATCACACACACTCACCAACACAAACACAAAACCAAACCCCACAATATTCATCATATACCTAACCAGAAAAGTGAAAGAGTTCTACAATAAAAACTACAAAACACTGATCACATGAAGCTGGACAATAGAGCTCGGTGATAAAACACAAGCTCAGATACCTTTGGGTTCAACTCCCAACACCAAAATCATTTTTACATTGGGAACAGGGGATGGTAATGGTGTGGGCAGCCATGCCCACTTTTATGCTCACTAGAGACTGAATGGGTTTCGTGTGAGCTATGCAAGCACTGAATCAACTAAGCTACATCCCCAGTCCTGGAACAAACAACACGCCCCAGTCATATGTCCAGTCATCTTGTGAAACTTAAACCTTAATTCCAATGGTTCCACTGTGGTCACTATTTTGTGGTATTTTATATGCATGCTATGTCAGGAAATGTTCATGAACCCCAAAAGACCACCAAGGAGCCAACTCTAATGCAATCACATTAGGGTTTCTTTATTCAAGCTTGAGCTTTGGCTCCCTGCCAACACTGACAAAGAAGGAAGGTGGAGGCCTGAGCCTAGTTTTAGGCTAGCATTTATAGAGGCAAGAAGGGATATCTTGCCTGGTCTGGTATACATCGGATGGGGTGGGGGGGAAGCGGTAGAAGGCTTTATGGCCTTTAACATAATTGGCTGGTACTGGGAGCCAAACCATAAACTTAACTTCTGTTTTCCTCCTGATTGGTGGTTGTTAGGAAGTGAAGTGTCAGGGGCGGGCTTGTAACCTGGGGGTGCAGGTTTGTTGGGGAGTAACCTGGAAACTGGTACTAGGTACCCGCCTGACTGTTAGTTAACTTGAGTTCAGCCTTAGGTCAGGTTCTCTAAGATGGAGTATGAATCCAAAAGATTTGGTCTCTCAGCACATATTAATGTTAATGAGTGAACTGTGATAACTTATCGTACTCATCTTAATCCCTTATTTCTTCTTCTGCTGGGCATTTAACTCAGATATATGGAATTGAACAAGTATCAAAAGTAGGTATTTAACATTGTGCTAATACATGGAATCTTTAGAATTTTTTTTCCTTTAAGTTAGGAGAATCCTGTTTACCAAAGTAGAAGCTGAGTATTGCCACGCAGTGGTGGCGCACACCTTTAATCCCAGCAGAAGCACGCGGATTTCTGAGTTCAAGGCCAGCCTGGTCTACAGAGTGAGTTCCAGGACAGCCAGGACTACACAGAGAAACCCTGTCTCGAAAAGCCAAAAAAAAAAAAAAAGAAGTTGAGTATTATCAGGGATTTTATGTATTCACTGGAACTGCCATGTAATCACTCTCTGTCTTTTGAATTAATTAGTTTTGCATGTTAAAACACTGGGCTTAAGAAGCTGAAATATACCATAATAAACATTTCTAAAAAGAAATACTACGATTTCTGAACAAAAGGTACACTGAAAGCAAGAAAAAAGAAAAAAGAGGATACAGTTGGTAAAACTTAAAGCCAAGAGAAATAAAACAGACCATTTTATTTCTTCGGTCTAATAAATACCTATAAAATTTATGATTACTCAGAAAATGCAATAGAAGAAATCTCTCCTCCAGCAGCAAGTGCAGGTCAAGTGGCCGAGACAGCAGACATCCTGACGATGGTCTACAATGGAGCCATGACATTAGACTCCAAGATTGAGACTGTCGGAAATGTTAGCAAAACAAGGTTGTCACCAAGCCTACATAGGGAGAGATGCTAGGAGAAGAAATGACGCCCAAGAGACTCCAGCAGACGCCGAGCAGAGAGGTAGAGTTAGCCACACAGTGAAAGGAAATCAAGATCAGATTAGTTGGGGAGCTAGCTGGGAGACTGCCTTGAGTTCAAGGCCAGTCTAGGCTATAAAAAGACTATGAAGACAGAACAAAGCAAAACAAAAGAATAGCCTTCTCTGTATAAATCTTAGTGGTGAACACAGATGAACACACATGAACACACACACAATCAGTCTACCTGTAATAATTAAAATTCTGCACAGAGCTTCTAAGGCTTTTATCTAATGTTCTGACTGAACTTCTGGAGATGAATACTTTATCTTTCTGCGTTTCAGCCCCAGTGAAGTGCATAAGACAAAAAGTCGAGTCCACTCTGTTATAGAAAACACCATCTATATAAACATACTACTTTGTATCTGAATGCCGACCTTGATAAGCTGTATGATATCATATTTATATATTATAGAGAGCAAACATTCAATGTTGTTTTATTTATGAACAGCTACAAACAAAGGAGGAAATTGATGACAAAAGATAGTATATTTCCAGACTCATATAGGGTGGCATCTAACAATAAAAATGATGTAACTTAAAGTATACCCACTTTGTATGTTTTCTACATTGGCATAATGATATCTGTAAGTCTCAGGGAAGTAAGTTAAATACTTGCCACCTTAGAATGAAAACAAATTGTAGAAAGTTTGCAAATGCTTTGAATAAAATGCAGTTAAACTCAGATACACTGACGGTGTTCTTAGCAAACCTGACATCCTGTTCTAGCCCTCAGTGTTACCCAACAGGAGCTTGCATTTCCATCGATCGTTACTTTAGCATTTCACACTACAAACTTACTGCATCTGTTTATTAATACCCAAGGAGTAATTTTGCTAAATACTAGCTGAAAAGTAACTAACCACATCATATATACCCTTCACTAAAAACTTGTATTTACATTCATACAAGCCATTAAGTCACCAGTGATTACTCTGTTGCCAAGTGTGTAAGTAGGATCTTCACTAGCCAAAACTGCTTGCTTGTGGCAGCAGACAGAAGAGCACTTGTCAAGTCCCCAGTACCAGACAAACTAATAAACAAGGTGAGGGAGTCCTCGATCGCCCTGCCTAGAAGCACACTGGGGAGGCAGAAGCAGGAGAATTTTAGGTCCTAGGCCACCCAAGGCTACACAGTAGACTCAGTCTTAAACAAACCAACAAACAAAAAATGAAAACATAAAATCTGATTAGTAAATTAATCCTGTGTTCCCTGAGTACCTATCGTCTGCTTAGGGACATATGATAACTAAAGTGTTTGAGGTTACTTGTAAAACAATAAAAGTACCAACCACAGTATTTGGCATTTGGGGCTAATTTTCTTTTTTTACCTTATTTGGCGACTTCAAAGGTGAGATTGCTATCTTATTTGGTGTCTGTGTTGTAGAATTTAAAGTTGATCCAATAACACCACTTTCTGATATTGTTATAGTCTTTGATGGAGTTCCAGGAGTAGACTGTGAAAGAACCCGACCTACAAAGGAAAGGGAACACGTCAGCTGATGAGTCTTAGTAATAGTTAAAACAATTACAGTGATGATCTCTCTATATAAAGATTTTAGTTTCATATATATCAGTATATGACTTTACAGACATTAGGGAGACCCTAAAAAACCATAGGGAGAAACAAAGCTTCTTAATAATAACTAATATTAGATTACCTAACAGTGGCCCCTGAGCCATAGTTACGCTATAACCATCAGAGAGAGAGAGAGAGAGAGAGAGAGAGAGAGAGAGAGGAAGGGAGAGAGTGAGAGGGAGGGATAGAGAGTGTAGAGAGTGGGAGGCAGGGAGAGAGAATGGGAGGGAGGGAGGAGGGGGGAAGAGAGAGCGGGGCGAGCACTTGGGACAAGTCAGGACTTGGGCCCAAGTCGTCTTTGTCTCTGTACTTCACACATACGACAGCTATCTTCCTATCTGAACTTAAATCATATAGAGCCAAATGAAAACCAACAGTTCTACAGGGAAGGCAGCTTGGTTGGCAGAGTGCTTGCCTAGCATGCAGGGATCCACAAGAACCTCATCAACCAGGCAAGATGGGACACCACTGGAGAGAAAGAGATCTGAGGATCCAAGGGCTTTCTCAGCAACAGAGGGGCCAGCCAGGAATATGTAAGACTTAACTCAAAAAACAAAACCAAAAATCATACAGACACTTACAAATCAGCTCCTGGGGCCAGAGAGATGGCTCAGTGTTTAAGAGCACATGCTATTCTTCCAGAAAACCAGACTCAGATCCCAATACCCACATCAGGAGGCTGCAACTCCTTGTAGCTTCACCTCTAGGGGATCTGATGCCCTCTTCTGGCCTCTGGCCCAAACAATGACAGCACATAAACAATCAATGCAATTTTAAACATTTAAAAACTATTTTAAAGTAATTTTTAAAAGTTTCTTTAGGCCGGGCAGTGGTGGCTCACACCTTTAATCCCAGCACTTGGGAGGCAAAGTCAGGCAGATTTCTGAGTTCGAGGCCAGCCTGGTCTACAGAGTGAGTTCCAGGACAGCCAGGACTACACAGAGAAACCCTGTCTCAAACCGCCCCCACCCCAAAAAAATGCTTCTTTAGGAGGTTGGGGGGAATGGCTCAGTGGTTAAGAGTACTGGCTGCTTTCAGAGGTTCCAAGTCCAATTTCCAGCAACCACATGGTGGCTCACAACCATCTGTAAGAGGATCCCACACCCTGTTCTGAAGACAGCTACAGTATACTCACATACATAAAATAAATAAATAAATCTTTAAAAAAAAGTTTCTTTAGTTTAACATGTGTGTATGTGCTTTGCAAAGCAAATTCCTGCAGACATTTTGAGCCTAAAGTTCAAAAACCATTATGAAGAGTTTCATACAAATACTCATTGCTTTAGTTATTAATTTCCTATTAGGTGGATATTATCTTTCAGGAAACATTCTTTTATTTTTTAACAAATGCATGCATTTGTGTGAGTTTTTGTTACCTTGTAACTAAAGAGCACTGACTGCTTTTCCAGAAGTTCTGAGTTAAATTCCCAGCAACCATATGGTGGCTCACAACCATCTGTAATGGGATCTGATGCCCTCTTCTGGTGTGTCTGACGACAGCTACAGTGTACTCACATACATAAAATAAATAAAATCTTTTTAAAAATTGAAAACAGCGTACTCAATAATAAAAACACCATTACTTTAAGTATTTAAAAATATTAACATTAAAATGACATCAGTTAAACTGAGATTTGATGGTGGTATGTTATGCTATTTAGAAACTATCATTAAGGTTATTGTGGTTACTGACACTGTTATGGTTGTTTTTATAAATATGCTTATTATGGTACAGATTAAGGCTGAAATTACAGGTAAAAATTTACTATCTGAAAGTGCTTTAAACAATACACAGATGGAAAGGATAGAGGGCTTATGAAATAAAGATTGGTCAAGACCTAATGATTGCTTAAGCTGATTGAAAACAATCAAATTTCACTAAGTGATTTTCCTTAAAAAGTAAAAACTATATGCACATGTGTATGTGTTCACAGGTTGGCTGCCACAGGACCACACCTCCAGCCTTGTGCGTGTCTAAGTATGGGTTTGTGCAAGTGAGTGTAGCATCCTGGAGGCCAGAAGGGCAGGAGCTCTGGCCTGTGGGCCACTATGTGTGGGTGCTGGAGCCAAGCTGGTATGCAGGCTTACCCACTGAGCCATCTCTCCATGTTCTCGGAAAAACTCTAAAGACAATCTCAATGACTGAAGATAATTAATACAGGCGTGGGGAGGAGCACTTAAAGTGAACTCCATTAAAACAGAGCAACATTATGCAGCAAAGAACTGGCAAGACGTTTCTGCAGGGAAAGTACTTCCCACACAAACCTGATGACCCCAGAAAGGAAGAACCAAACAAACAGATCCTCAAAATTGTCCTTGACTTCTACACACCAACACAATTGTTTAAGTTTTAAAGCAAATTGTGAATATGGAAGAAAACTAAAAACAATTTTACTTTCTTTTTGCTTTTCATTCTACAAGTTCTCCAGTCCACTGTGCTACTCACTGGTCTCTGTCCCTTACCACAGCAACTGCAGTGCTGCTGGCCACTGTGAGCTAGGGTTCCCTGGGAAATGAGGTTGCTGAGAATGCCCTTGGACCTCTTTAAACCAACTGGAGGTCATCCCCTCGCACTCAGGGAAGAAGACTAAATTACAGGTGCAGGAAAGCAGACTAGAAGTGAAAATAGAAGCCCCATTTAGGAACTGTAGACCAGTGAGTTACCTAGTGGGTCAGCTGAGGTGCTGGAGCACCCTAAACTCAGGAACTGGACAAGATGGGCCACGTGGTCAGCACCCCAGGGTAGGATTAAGAATCGGTGGTCAGATGATGTTCCTGTGTACAGATTTCACTCTTTTGGGTAGAGGAATAGGTTACTGTAGAGTAAACCTAGAATCTAACTAACACTTTAGACAAGTGTTTTATCACCAAGTTATGGCTGAGCCTACAAACCTTCTATTAAGGATTACTATGTATAATTAATGTCAGCTTAGAGTATGATGGTCTCACATGCTTGAGGCTTTCCCTCCTGCCTCAGTGGAAAGTTTCTATTTTATGACTAGGTCTCCTGAGTTCTGGATAGCCCAAGTAAGCACCATCTGTAATTCCTTTACTTTTTCCCTAGGTTTATTAAGGCTGGTGAGATAGTTCTGTGAATAATGGTGGCCACCACCAAGCCTGAGGCAATACACCTAAGTAATGTCCTAACTCTACAAGGTGGGAGAGAGGAGACTGCCTCAGTTGCCCTGTGACCTCCACAGATACTCAAAGGGACATCAGAGCTTACGCTCAGCTTGCATTTGGCTATTTCATACTTTAAAATCCAGAGTTTTTGTTGTTGTTGCTTTGTTTTTTAAGGAATCTGCTAGATTTTCCTCCAGGGAACACTTGATTTTCCTCTTTTTTTTTTTTTTTTTTTTTCTTGTTAGAATTTTGTCATTTAGTGTGTTCTCAGAGTCTGGCTGCTCACAGACCAGGTGTGTGTAGAAATCAAACGACATCCTGGAGGGGTCAGGACTCTACTTCTCTGTAAACTTAATACTGACATGTCAAAGCTAAGAAATGAATCAAGCAAAGAATATTTTAAGCAAGGATGTGACAAAATCAAATCCATACTTTAAAGAAATGAGGTATATGTACATTGGTAAATCCATCTTCAACAAGAAACCCCAATTTAAAAAAACAATCTTAACATCTTCTGAAAAAGTATCAGCTGCACTAGGGAGGCTGTATCAGAAGAGCACTGTGAGTTTGAAAGCCAGCCTGGGCTACAGAACAGGCACCAGGCTGGGTCAGGGCTGGAGAGCAAGGTCTTGACTCCCACCCCTCTGCAGATTAAACTTAGTGCACACAATTCTAGTGACACAACAGATATTGAGTATTCTGTCTGCAGTTACAAGGCAGAGCTGGGACTAACTTGCAACATGCTATAAATGCCCCAAGGTCTGAATTACAGCTTCCATGATGGCAATCCATGGTAGTCAGGGGGAGCTTCCATGATGGTCATTCATGGTAGTCAGGGGGAGCTTCCATGATGGTAATCCATGGTAGTCAGGGGGAGCTTCCATGATGGTAATCCATGGTGGTCAGGGAGAGCGGTATAGCTCTAGATTTTGTTGTTTTATATTAATGTAAACTGGTATCAAGGTCTGAGGCACAGACAACCTTTTACTAACTAAACTAGGCTCCTAACAGAACATTTGAAATCTAAATAGCTAAATGATATAGTTACTGATAATGATACATTTTAAAGTATAATAAAAAGGAACTGGGTAACATTAAAGAGAGTGCTGGTAAATGTACTATAGCTTAAATTCTGTTATATTTTGAAAACAATTTTTTGATAACATGATAATTTCCCATTCATAAAGAATTTCATATACAGTCTAAGAAACTGGGTTATGATTTACTATTTGTGTGTGTCTTTTTTTTAAAGAATTATTTATTTATACTGTCGCTGTCTTTAGACACACCAGAAGAGGGGTATTTGATCCCGTTACAGATGGTTGTGAGCCACCATGTGGTTGCTGGGAATTGAACTCAGGACCTCTGGAAGAGCATTCAGTGCTCTTAACCACTGAGTCATCTCTCCAGCCCCATTATTTTGTGTTTTTATAGGTTTTGTTTTGTTTTTTTCTGTGTATGTATCTGTGTGTTTCTGGTGCTTTCTCTTTGTTGTCTTATTTTTTTGTCCTAGTTTATTTGGTTTTTTTTTTTTTTTGTTTTTTGTTTTTTGTTTTTTTGTTAGCCTGTTTTCTAAGAGAGAGAAAGAAGACTGGAGTTGTGGGGAGAGGATCTGAGAGGAGCTGGGGGAGGAAATGAGAGGAAGGAGCTGGGGAGGAGCTGAGAAACCACAATCAAAATATACTGAATGAAAAAAAATTTTTTCAATAAAAAGTGTACAAAACTACTAACAAATAAGCTACAATTATGTTAAAACATTTTAAAGTGACAGAGAGCCTTTTCTAAATCTAAGACAGATACACACACAAAGCTGACAAACTGTAGGGACAGATAACCTGTGACAACAGGTGGAGAGGCTTGAGTTGTCGGTCCCGTAACTGCTTTGCTATTAATTGGTTTTGCAAAAATCAGCTTCGTGATCACTGGACCTGAGGTTGGTGTTCGAGGCTTCTTAGCAATCTGAAACATAAATAACCATAAAGATATTTCCATAAAACATGTGCAGTAAAACGAGACAACATTCATACACAATAAAGTCAAATCATTTGGCAAATGTTTCTATGTATTAATGTATAAAGCATTTAAAATAAATCCACTCACCAAAATATTAATAGTATCATTATGTACATGTGTCCTAATACCTCTACTTTCCAAGAAATCCCTAGTCTCTCTGAAACATGCAGATGGTGAATACAGTTAAGTTTAATAATAATAATGTTTAATAATGAGAGTCTACACACAATTCTAGTTTTCCAAATAGGCTATTCAGTAAATTTAAAAAATACAATAGGAATCATGAGGCCTGCTGCACACACACGGCCACACTTACCGAGAATCCAATGTAGATTACAACTTTACAGCTATATAGTCCTTCTTTTCTCTTTCTCTCTCTTTCTTACATTTTTGAGATATGTTCTCATTCACCAGCTAAGACAGGCCTGGAATTAACTATGTACCACAAGTTGGCCTTGAACTCAAGGCCATACCCCAGCCTCAGCTTCTCAAATACTGAGATTACAGACACACACACATATACCAGGAAAAGAAGAGCTGAACCAGTTAAAGTTGGACCTACACTCCCAAGTATGAAGATTACAGATACAAGCCACCATATTCAAGCTCAATGATTTTATATTGCAATTGTCTCCAAATGCAAAGACATCTCTGCTAAAAGGCAGGAGCAGAAACTTACCTGGCATAAAACTCAGAGCTTAATGTGTGAGAAACATTAAATATTTTATCTCTTGGCAGATATGTACACTGAGATCCTGAAGTATTATTTATTGCAGAGATAACTCATAAACAAGACTAACATGAGTTACATCATCAAAATACATCAAAACATCAAAAATGAAATTGATCACAGCTGAATAACAGCTTTATGTGCTCAAATTACAGACAGCACACAGTTACTCTCACAGTGATAACGTTCTTGCATTCAGATCATATCAGTGACACAACTACCTATGAGATAAAATCATTTCTTCAAAAGAAATCGACTGGTAGTAGCAATATACTCAGCTTGCAAAGCGTGACATAGTTGAACAAATTAACTATACTTCAGAAAGTTGGTATAACCTAGAAACACAAAGGGAAATACCCCAGTGTGCTCGGTAAAGCTCTAAAGCAAGATGGAATTTCACATCTACACATTGAGTTAGTGACCACAGAGGTGGACAGTCTTATAAACACAGAGCCTTAGCTAGAAAGTAAGACTTCCAAGTATTTTCCCTTTTCCTGATTTTCACCATCATATGCTATATGCTTACCAACAAGAAAATGGTCTAAACAATGGAACCAAAAGCACATTAATTATTAAAATGAACAATATCATCTTGTTCTTACAGTAGTACTTTTTTTTTTTTTTTTTTTTTTTTTTTTTTGGTTTTTTGAGACAAGGTTTCTCTGTGTAGCCCTGGCTGTCCTGGCACTCACTCTGTAGACCAGGCTAGCCTCGAATTCAGAAATCCGCCTGCCTCTGCCTCCCAAGTGCTGGGATTAAAGGCGTGCGCCACCACCGATCGGCACAGTAGTACTTCTTTAGCACTGCTAAAAATAACAATTTCCAGATCCATCAAGAAACCATCATTTTTTAAATAAGGCCTCATGTTGCCTAGCTGGCCTTGAACTCCTTCTGCCTTACCTCCCAAGAATGGGGATTACAGACACACAGCACCACACCTGTTTTTATGTTATGTGATACTGTGGATGCCCTTGAAAATGAGTCTATTTTTCTTACACTTTTGTTCTAGGGTAGCTTAGGAATCAAAGTGAACTGGCCTGGTCTACAGTTCATTTGCTAGAGGGATGGCCTGGCATGCACCAAGCTCAGCCACTGAGAGCACTTGCTGCTCTGCACAGGACCAAGGCTCCACTCCCAGCACCCAGACAGCTCTTCTGTGACTCCAGTTTCAGGAGATCTGATGTCTTTTTCTGAACTTTGCAAGAACTAGGAACGCACATGATATATAAACATACATACATACATACATACATACATACACACACACACAAGTAAAGCATTCAGATAGATAGAGACAGACAATACATAATACACAAGCAAACAACTTTTAAAAATTTTTTAAAGAATCATTTTCAATAAATTTATATAAGCAGATTAAGACAAAATAAAAAAAAAGAAAAGTATAAATAAGGTAGAAATGTCAGCCAATAACTCATGCGGATAACTTTCAGCATCATGTGGGACACATTCAGGGGTCACTAAGGACCTATGCTACTTAGACTGTTAGCTACTTATTCTGGTTAGCTTTTTGAAAACAAGTGTAACTGCACTGCTATCATGAGTACGGTGCTATCGGGCAGCTGCTGCCATCCTTGCCTATGGCGTCGTGACTGCTCTCAGCACGTTGAAGATGGATCTCCTGTACTCCTGCCTGCTGTCTATACTCTAACAGCCTCAGTGCTCTGACTGCATGTTTGTAAAGATAGATTTATTTATTTATTTATTTATTTATTTATTTATGTATGTATGTTATGCATATGAGTACACTGTAGCTGTCTTCAGACACACACCAGAAAGAGGGCATTGGATCCCATTACTGATGGTTGTGAGCCACCACATGGTTGCTAGGAATTGAACTCAGGACCTCTGGAAGAGCAGTCAGTGCTCTCAACTGCTGATCCATTTCTACAACCCTCTGACTAAATTTAAAATAATGCTATGGACTATGAGGGTGGGGGTAAATTTGTAAGCTTAAATTCCTCAAAAGAACCCAAATATTATGGGACCTAATGTAGACTATATACTTAGAAAATATTCTAAATAGGTTTCTTTAGCTTTCTGTTGTTTAGCTGTCTGCTTGTTTCTTAGTTGTGTGAGGCAGTGTCTCACTATGGAGCCCTGGCTGCCCTAGAACTCACTCTATAGACCAGACTGTCGCAGATCGTGAGTACATAAGACATGCACCACCATGCCCAGCTCTGTTATAATTTTTTTAAAAACAGTTTTCAAAACAAATGAATCAGATTTTATAAAGCCAATAACAATAAAATAAATGAGTATAGACTCAAGTCTTTTATTGTCAATGCTTAGGAAATTAAAGTAAGAAATCAGTGGGTGGTCTAGACACCACTCCCAGAAGTGAAGAGACCACATTCTGGTTTCTATCACCTGTTCCCCGACAACATGATGATCCATCACCAAGGCCAATCACAACAGGTCTAAATACTCAGGACAGGATGCTTCACAGTAATAAGGGAAGTGATCTCATTCCTGAGTGCCTCAGCAAAGATAAATCGATCAAAGTGAGGGGTAACAATGATGACAAAGCAAGAAGCATCAACTGCTGAACAGTAACAGAAAGGAAACAGCAGGTTACAAGGTTTGACAAAGGTAACCTTAATGCAAAGTTCATGAGAATAAAGTTTCTAATTCTTTCCCAAAACAACAACCAAAACTTGAACATAAATGTCAGCTAAGAGAAAGTAGCTCTCCCAAACTTTTCTACTCCTTACACACCTTTCTTTGTTACTTTGTTTCACGCCTTCTGGTATCTCCTCCCGCCCCCATACCCAAGGTTTCTCTGTATAGCCTTGGTTGTCTTGGAACTCTCTGTTGACCAGGCTGGCCTTAAACCCAGAGATATGCCTGACTCTGTCTCATGAGTGCTGGGATTAGGGGGGGGGGGGTCACAGCTTTTCAAAGACAACTCTTCCAATCAGGAAATGTACTATGGCTTCCCTCTAAGTGAATCACTGCATTTCTAAGTGCTGTAATGGCCTAAAGAGGCTTTGGGGGTCATCAAAAACTGAAAAACTTCATGTATGCCTGGTGATCTGTTATTATACTGTCCATATTATTTCTCTATTATTAAGTTCTATTCTGAAGGATGCTTAATGTTTTGAAAACTATACCATACTAACAAAGTTTTGTTTTGTTTTAAATGATCAAGTATCCATCTTACGCTAAGATAAAAACTTCAGAGAGCAAACTATCCACAGTTCCACAGCCTGTGGATAACATGGGGGTGACTCAAACCCAGCAGGTCCAACTCAAATTGCACTTTGCTCCATTCTATTCAGTATCTTCCTCGTATTCCAAACATGAACAACGGCAATGGACAGTAAGTTTCAGGCAAGAGACAACCACTGATGAGCAATAGCTACTGCTGGCTCCACGGTTCTCAAAACAGCAGTTCACATACCCTTAGTCATTAACCAACCAGAGAAGAACAACAGATGGATTGATTCCATAGCTTTGCAGTAAGCTGGGCATCTTTATGCAAGCAAAATAATACTCTGTAGCCAAACTACCAATATGTATAAAATACATAAAAAGCTACAAATATATGACTTGAAAATTAACCAAAACTTAGTTTGCTATAAGTTCTCTGGTAAAAATTTTTCATGAGCATTAGACATATCATATTTAACAACAAAACAAATCCACACAATTATTTTAAACATTCAAAAGAATTCATTAAAAGTTAGGCAATTAACAACCCTATAAACACAACTTTAAGTCAGTTTAACTCTTTAACATGCACTTTAAGTAATATGCCCTTTTTTGTTTTTACCTGTACTGTTTTTAACTGTTGGGTCTGTAACACAGAGGGCTGAGTTGTAGTATTAATCAGTTGACTTCCTGGGGTCAGTGCTGAGACACCAATGACAGGTTTCACCTCTGGCCTCCCTCCAATGGTAACTACTTTAATCTGCTGCGGTGGTAACTTAGCATCTCCTGGCTGGGCCTGAGCTGTAACTTTCTGAGCCTGGGGTAGTTGGCTATGGGGTAGTGCTAAAACAATTGGTGAACCAGACTTGCCCAAAGTTGTTAATATTAACTTCTGTCCATCTGGTTTAAGGGTCTGATTGCCAAGTTTAAGATCAGATGTCTGTGATACTTTGTTTAAAATAATCTGATTGGCTGATATAGTCACAGGAGTCTGAGCACCAAGTTTTTGAAGGCCACTTGGAAATGCTGGTTTCACTGTGGTATTAGAATCTGCTTTAGAAATTGTGGTATTCACTGCAACTTGGTTAGTGTGGTTACTGTACACTGTGATTGGTTCCGTGGAAATGGGCGTGGCTGTAGAGTCACCAGTAGAATTTATGTTGACAATTTCTTCCAGTTCTGTCTCCATGGGAATTGGGGATGACACAATTACAGCCTCAATACTATCCTCATCCACTAAAGTTATAGCAGTGTCCATTATGTCCTCTGGAAGCAAACTATTCACCTCGGCCGGCACCACCTCCATGATCGCACGGCTTCTAGAGAGATGCCCAGGTGCTGCAAGAAAAGTGGAAAAACCCGTTACCAGGCTTTGAAGCAGATTTTTAAAAATACATTCAAGAAAAATGTAAATAACAAAATAAGCAGTCTTGACACTGATATATAATTAACTGGAGGATATCCCCAATGCTGACCTAATTCACACCACCTTTAAGAACCCAAGAAATGGAAATATCTTTAAATCTTCAATGACCTATCTACAAATGGCACTACCCTGTTTATAAACATCCATTAAATATTAAAGAAGTTTCTAGATGAAACTACTTCATGGAGCTCAAATAGACAATTGGCCCAAGTCTAATCAACTAGAGTCTTACTACAGGAATTTTTCTTTGGAAAGAAGTTCAAATCCTCTGCCATTTAAAGTGTCAAAGGGGAAACTATTTAAGATTATACAAGTCGCCGGGTGGTAGTGCGCACGCCTTTAATCCCAGCACTTGGGAGGCAGAGGCAGGTGGATTTCTGAGTTCGAGGCCAGCCTGGTCTACAGAGTGAGTTCCAGGACAGCCAGGACTACACAGAGAAACTCTGTCTCGAAAAACCAAAAAAAAAAAAAAAAAAAGATTATACAAGTCTAGAGAGACAACTCAGCAATTAAGAGCAATTGTTGCTCTTGCAGAGGACCACAGTTCAGTTTCTAGCACTGTCATGGCTGGGCTCCATCCAGTTCTTGGGGATTCAATGCCCTCTTCTGACTGCCATAAACACCAGGCATGCACACAGTGTACAGACATACATACATGAAAAACACACATATAAAATAAAAATTAAACATAAAAGAGAATGTACAACCAGCCCTCATCAAGGAAAAAAATAAGTTTAGATTATGGACAAATCAGCCAAAATGCTTTTACCCAAACGTCCTTTAGAACTTCCAATAGAGGAGTCGACTCCAGCGTCAGCATGTATTAAAGACAGTATGGCATGTTCTAGTAAACTATTTGCTCAGAGAACTTGAAAATCTTTTAGAACCTAATCAGCACCTCTTACTTTCTTTTTTTGGAGACCGAGTATATCCTCTCAGCACCTAGCACTGACTGTCCTTTAGTCCTTCAGCCTCCTAGGTACTAGAACTGCAGGGAGCACCACCACCTCCACCTGACTGACCTTCTTTAAAATACAACAACCGTCCCAAAATTAGGAGTAGCATATCCAGCTGGCGTGGTGGTTTGAACCTTTAATCTCAGTCCTGGAGAAGCTGAGGTAGAGGACTGTAGCCAGTTCCAGGCAGCACGTGTTACACATGAAGTGTAACACCCACAAACAGTACATTTTACTTAGGAGCAACGGTAAACACTGCTGCGGCCAGAACAAGCATCAGTACTGAGAAGATACTACTGAAATCATGGCATAATCTTCCTCCCCATCCTCTGATATGTAAACCCCTACTATTATATAGATGTGAAAGGTTAAGTAACTGCCCTAGGCAACTAGTGAATGATAGAGAGAGGATTCGAACTCTGGTTTGCATGGTTCCAAAGTTAGTTATTTTAATTGCAAAAGTATAGTATTATAAACATTTTATCACTAGTGTTTTCAAATGGACAATAAAACAGGCCTAATTCTTCAGTGTCAATCCCTGTCTTAAAAGCCCACACGACATGCTGTCTTTCAGAACAGCTTTGCAGTTCTGCTCAGCTCATACTAGAATTTCACGCGCAGAGAATCCTGTACAGATGCTCCTCAGCGTAAGAACACTGTCCCAGAAAGACTATCATCAGTTAAAAGTCAAAATTATAAACACTTACCAAACAACTAGACAGCAGAGCATCAGGCCCCCTGGAGAGAATGACAGGCTGTTGCAGGCCACCCCATATGGGTACGGGAATGAACTCCCATTCTTTGGGAGAACACTATCTTAACCCTAGCCCTGAACCCTTCTTCCAGGCCCACCTCTGCATTTTGTAAAGCAGTGGTCCTCAACTGTGGGTCAGAATCCAACCCTTTCACATGGGTCACACATCAATAGCTCACACACCAGATATTTGTATTAAGATTCATAACAGAAGCCAGGCCTTTAATCTCAGCACTGGGGAGGCGGAGGCTGATCCCTTGAATTCAAAGTGAGCCTGATCTACGTTCCAGGACAGCCAAGACTACAAGAGGAACCCTATCTTGAAAAACCAAAATAATAATACCTATTATTATAATAACTATACCGTGAAGTGGAAACGTCTACTTTCTTTGGAAAGTCGGTTATGTCAAATGATGGTATGCTGGGACACAGGTGAAAGGATGTTTTGCTGGAGCAGACACAGGAAAGACTGTTTTCCTGAAGCAGACACAGGTGAAAGGATGTTTTGATACAGCAAACACGTGAAAGCACCCATGATGAAGGAGTGTAAATACAACTCCACAGACAGTGGGAGACGAGCACTGAGCGTTGGTTTGGTTTGTTCGCCTCACTATTCTTTGCTAAAGACACACATGTATTGGTTTGCCTTACATAGTGTTGTTGATCTCTACTAGTGGTGACACCAGAGAGAGACTCACTGAAGAACTGCTTGGGAGGTGCCTGCGGCAGCTTGCCACTTCAACAGCCTCACCTCAGGCTGGTGAGCCTAGCGGTTTCTTCAGGATTGAACTACAGCTGCTGGTCATGCCTGCCTGCTGAGAGGACTGGACTGAAGTTGCTGGTTCGTGCCTGGTGTCTGCCTGCTGAGAGGACTGGTCTGTAGGTCTGTAGGTGTTTGCTACAGGACTAAACTGCTGCCAAAGAAGATCGAGCTCACCCCCAAAGAGCTATTGCTAAACAGATCCACTTTCCCCCATATCCTAGTAACTCTTCTCTTCCACTGCCTCTGCTGCGTGGTGGGCTAGAGAGAGGTTGAACCCTTATTAAAAATAGGTTGGAAAAAATGTATGCCTACAATGTTGTTGTTGTTGTTGTTGTTGTTGTTGTTGTTGTTATTATTACGACTACTACTACTTCTTTATGGTTGGGGTCACCAAGACACAAGAACTGCATTAAAAGATCAAAGCATTTGGAAGGTTGAGAACTACTAGAGTACGCCCTTCCTCACAGCATGCACTTTGAGATTGATCTTTACTGTTGCATTCATTGCTAGTTCCCTTCCTTTTGACTGTTAAATAATATTCTCCTGCACAGATCTCCCACACTTTGTATGTCCATCCACTTACTAATGGTCATTTGAACTTTCACAGTTTGAAACTGTTATGGATAACGCTGCTGTAAACACTAAGTTCAAGGTTTTCTGGCTACCTCTTTCCAATTCTTTTCAATGGCTAGATTAGAATTGCTAGGTTTGTTTTAAAGATTTATCTTTATTTTATATGTATGAGTGGTTTGCCTACATGGACACACCATGTGCACACAGTGCCTGTGGGGGCCAAAAACCCACTGTTGGATCCCTGGGACTGGAGTTGGAGAGGACTGTGAGCAACACATAGGTGCTGTGAACTGAATCCACATCCTCCCAAACAGCAAGTAGTTAAGAGAACTACCAACCATCTCTGTAGCCCCACTGAGGTGGGGGTGGGGGAACTTGTTTTCTGAGACATGAGAATGCAGTTCAGATTAGCTTCATTCTAGCTACGAAGCCTAGGATGACCTTGAACTTCTAATCCTCCATTTCCTAAATGTTAGGATTACAGGTATGTGTCATCATGCTGCTTTGTTTGGTGCTGGGCATAAAACCAGGGCTTCATGACCAAGCATATATATATGTGTGTGTATATATACATATATATATATATGTATATATATATATATGTATATATACACACACACATATATGTGTGTGTGTGTATATATGTGTGTGTGTGTGTATGTATATATATATATGTTTTTTAATTTTTAATTTTTTGTTTTTGAGAAAGGCTCTAATGTAGACAAGGGGGGGCCTTGAACTCCCTTTGTAGACAAGAAGGACCTTGAGTTTCTAATCTTGCCTCTACCTCCCAAGTGCTGGAATCACAGGCAAGTATCCACCCCTGGGTGTATGCAGTTCTCAGGACTGAGTCAAGGGCTTTGTATGAGGTAAGCACTCTCTCTCTCACCTGAGCTGCTTCCCATATAACTCACTAAACATGAAACTTGGCTATGTGACTCACCCACTGGCCTCCCACATGCTGGGATTAAAATGTGAGCTACCATGTCAGGCCAACCTCCATATGTTTAAACAATGTACTAAGTCTGTTCTATCTGCTTATTTAAAAAATAGTACCAGAGATTGAATGTAGCAACTTGCACATGCTACATAAGAGCTATTTTTACCAAGTTATATTTCCAATCCCTTCTGCATGTATTTCTAAAGTGTGTTTCCTGTTTCTGTAGGTGAGAATTCAGTAACTGAGATCAGGTTAAGCGAATCAGAAAGACAGAGAGTTTTTTTTTTTGTTTGTTTGTTTTTTTGTTTTTCGAGACAGGGTTTCTCTGTGTAGTCCTGGCTGTCCTGGAACTCACTCTGTAGACCAGGCTGGCCTCGAACTCAGAAATCTGCCTGCCTCTGCTTCCCAAGTGCTGGGATTAAAGCTGGCGACAAAGACATTTCTTGCAAATGAGGACTCTATTTTTCTCCTGTACTTACTTGCCTGCCTTACTCTGCCACTAACAACTGTAATAATAATGCAAACTGTGTGTGTGTGCATTTGTGTGTGTGTGTGTGTATATGTGTGTGTGTGTGTGTGTGTGTGTGTGTGTGTGTGTGTGCCTGTTAAAAGCACGGTGGCACATGTCTATACTTGCAGCATTTGGGAGATAAAGGTCAGGGATTCAAAGCCAATGTTGAGAAGAATTTTTTTGGGGGGGCGGGGGATGCTAACTTTTAGAATTCTCATTGAGCTGAATGAGTCCTTTACATCTGCTGAGAAATCATCAGTCACAGTCATCTGTAGCTGGAAGTGAAGAAGTGGAGCATGGCACGGCACAGGAACTGGATACTGCACAGAGGCAGAGCATAAACACTCCTGAACCAGCTGCGTGGACACTGAGGTTTACAGGCATTCACAGCACAGGCTCAGGGAAAATCCTAACCATGCCCAGTGAAGGGCCTCACCCACAGTCTCCCAGTCTCCACCATACACTAGAGCCCCACCCACAGCCATAGTCTCTTCATTTCTCCTACTACAAATTGTTACATTAAATGAGGTAATCTGGGTGTCTGTATCCACAGAACCATGAAAGTTTGACTCATTCCTCTCTAGGTATTTATTGAAAAGAATTGGAAAGAGGTAGCCAGAAAACCTTGAACTTAGTGTTTACAGCAGCGTTATCCATAACAATTTCAAACTGAGAAAGTTCAAATGACCATTAGTAAGTGGATGGACATACAAAGTGTGGGAGATCTGTGCAGGAGAATATTATTTAACAGTCAAAAGGAAGGGAACTAGCAATGAATGCAACAGTAAAGATCAATCTCAAAGTGCATGCTGTGAGGGAGGGCGTACTCTACAATTCTTGTATGCCACAGGTAAATAGCACAGAAGGGCCTGACTTAACAGTAGTTCAACTGTGATTTTTTTTTTCTTCTTTACAATCTGCAAAATTGGGCACAGACACATAGGCATGAACTTTGGTCTTAAGGTCAAGACAGGAGGCAAAAGACAGACACAGATGGAGCTAGTAACTCCACACTAATAAGCAAATCTTGGCATTTCTTTCAATCCTAAGAATTCCTCTTGCAGCCCAACCAACTCCTGTGGTTTTCAATGAACACAAAGCTCCATATTCTTCCTCACCACCCCGAACCAAGTTTTAAGGGTTCCTTCACTCACACTGCCTTTCAGCAAAGGGCATGGGTTGGGGTGTATACAATAACTAACGCATCATCTTCTCAGCTAAGCCTCTAAATATTATCTAACAGGTAAAACTCTCCTATCCAAGTTGTCTACCTCACAGATGAGTATTCATTACCCAGAAAATCTTTCAGACTGTAACCTAGCTGTGTTACCCCATTCTTCCTTCTCCTTTTCAGAAGCCAAAGCCCAAATTGAGGTGAGATGTTTGATTTTTAAAAATAGGCTATTTGCAAGCAAGGAAACACAGTAACCAGTTACTGCTTCATCCCGCCCCCCAAAACACAAAAGACCTGAGTCTGAGACAAAGCTTTTTGTCTGTCTGTCTGTCTATATGTCTGTCTGTCTGATACACACACACACACACACACACACACACACACACACACACACACACGAGCTGTCACTGTCTTCCTTTGTAGCTCATACAAAAATGCAAAAACCCCAGAATAGTCTCCCATCAACATTTTACCCTCCAAGTGTATACATCTGATACTGTTCAGTCTACCCCCTAATTACCCTGATTTTATGCTATTATAAATAATGTTCCCCTACTTCCCAAGTGTCTATCATTAATACTAAGATAGAATTGATGTTTGATTGCTGTCCATGTACCCTGCATCCTAAGCCCACTATTCACTGTAGTAGCATGTAATGTAGATTACTTAAAATGTCCATCAATATTTGTCTACAAGTAATAACTCCAATTCTTCCTTTCTAACCTGCACGCCTTTTATTTCCTTTGTCTTTCTATTATTTGCTGTGATGTCACACAAAATGATGACGTAAGGGAATGAAAACAGACATCCTTGTTCCCTGCCATAGTGGAATCTTGCTCTGGAACCATAGGTTTCTTTTGGTCACGGTATTTTATCACAGCAACAGAAGGACAACTAATACTATGTACATATCAAGACCCAGTCTCAAAAGAGGGGCAAGGATGGAAATATAACTTACTGGTAGAACACTGGCCTAGTATATATGAGGCCCAATGTTCAATTTCTAGCAAAACAGACAGATAGACAGACAGACACGCGCGCGCGCGCGCACACACACACACACACACACACACACACACACACACACGTTTAATTCTGTCATATGCTTTTTCTATAACTACCAAAATGGTTTTCTAATTTAGTCTGCAAGTTAAACTAATTTTTATTACCAATCCAGTTCTACATTCTCAATCCATCATATACTACACTTTATATTAACTGCTGAATTTATTCTGTTAATATTTTGCTAGTAAGCATTGTTGTCTACATTCATGAAAGGTATTGGTCTGTAGTTTTCTCGTAATGTCTGCCTGGGACTAACACTAGCCTGATAAGAATGAAGTAGGTACGTTCTCTGCTCAGGAAAAGTGTGCACAGAACTGTCTATTCCCTTCTCCTATATTCCTTAGAACTTATTAGTGAAGACACATAGCTTAATCGAAACTTTCTCTTGTTTTTCTTTTAGAGACAAGGTCTTATATGCACTTTGTATACACTGGCCTCCAGTGACCCTGCTTCAGCCTGCCAAGCTTCTATAGAAAGGAACCACTGCTCCTGGCTTACAAAAAGACTTTTTTAAACCTATAAATTAAATATCGTTGATAAACTCTTTATGTTTCACCTTTGATATTTGATAGTTTATGTTTCTAAAGAATTTGTCTATTTCCTCTTGCCAAATTTATCAGCACTATATAATTATATTTAAGTGTATATGTAATTAAAGTTATGTGTAATAATCTGTAGGCTCTGTAGAAATGTCCTCTCTTCATTCCTCCCACTGGTAGTTTGTTTTCTACCCACTTTCTCACGGTTAATCTGGCTAGTGGTTCCAATTCTCATTTTTACCTAGCTAAATGCTATCTTTACCTCCTTTCTTCTGAGTGCTTCAGGTGTAATCTGACCTTCTTTTTCTAGAATCTTAAAATGGCAACAAGGATCAGGGCTCAGAAGTCCAGCCCCAAAGTCCAGAATGTTATTTCTATGTCCCTCTCCCGCTGAGGGTATCTTTGTTATTGTAATTACGTTTCTGAACATATATAAGCAATTGTATGCCTGTAAAATTCAATGTTTGCTATCTGTCCTCCAGAAAAATGTAATTTTTCAAGCTATGGCTCAGATCACTACACAGCTTTCTTTTCTTTTCTTCCCCAAAGTGTCAAGAAAATACTCAAAAGACAAGGAACTGGACAACCCAGACATGCTGAAGGTCACACTGGCTCCCAGCGTTACAGCTCGAGGCAGGAGGATTGATGGTCAAGCCCTCTATACCTACAATAAGCCATTAAGACAAGAAAAAAAAAAAAAAAACTAACAATACCAATGCTACTTTAAATGTACTCTATTAAAGTCAATTTTTACTATTATTTATTCACTTCAAAACATTTTCTAATAGCCCTTGTGATTTCATCTTTGACTCACAGATAATAATAGATAGCATTTAATACCTATTTTCTATGTATTTTATATCAATTTCTAGTTTAACTCTTCTATTGCCAGAAGACAGCTCTAGTATTTCCATAATCTGAAATTAAGACAACTGTGAGTTGGTTATGATCCGTCCTGGTGACTATTTCACCAGTGCACTTGAACACTCCTTCTGAAGTTACAGAAGGTAGTGATCCAGAAATGTTAGGTTAGGTTGGCTTTGAGCATTATTTGTAGAGCCCACATCCTCACTTATGTTTAGCCAAAAATGGTGGCAGTTACTCGTGTAACCCCAGAACTCTAAAGTCGGCTGAGTGCCAGGCGAGCAAGGACAAAGCAAAGCAAGTTGCTGAATAAGAAAAAACAAAAAGCCAACTGCTCTGTTGTTTTCACAACCACTGAGAGAGGGTGTTCAGGCTCCTAAATGTAATAGTGGCTTTGACTACTATGTCTCTCTCTCTCCTGTGCACGCTGTCTCTGATCCTGTAAAGGAAGCTCCGCTATCAGCAAACACAGGGCCTGAAATAGCACAGCATGGTGATCATGCTAGAAATCCCAATACTAGGGAGGCCAGAGCGTTTTTATTTTGAGGCAATTCCAGAGTCAGCCTGAATCTGCTTCATACTGGGGTAAACAGAGGAGGAAGAAGGAAAAGAAAGAAGAGAAGAAGGGGGAGAGGCAAAAGAGAACAGAGAGAGAAAATGTCCACAAGCAGTTCCTAGTTACAGGAACAGATGTGCCTTTCTGAACGAGGAGTTCAAACTTGTAACAAACAGTCTAATTTGGTTGGGCCAGTCTGTAAGTAATGTAAAACTGTGCCGAGTTCCAGAGCCAGGACACCTCAGAAAACTTTGATCCACAGAGTACCTCTTATCCTTATAGATTTCCATCCTGGTCACATGCAGGGCATACTTACCTCCACTAAAATCAATTCTCTAAAGAAGCTCACGAGCATAGCAAGCAAAGGGCTTGGCCCTTTAGTTACATGATTCATCCTCCTAATTTTATCCCTTAGGAATGGAAGCTATGTGCTAGTGTGTGTGTTCATCCATGTTGAAGTCTATTCTAAGGAAAGAGCATCTTCACAGGCCAAGGAAGCTAAGGCCAGTTTGCTTCACCTGCATGAGAGCTACCACCAGTCGGTGTACCGAGTGGAAGAATCCAGAACATAGCATGTAATCCTCATGCTTCCAGTAGCTTCAGCTCCTAGCACAAACATTCTAACATCTAAAGGCAAAAGTATACTGTTGGAAGTCAATCAAGTTTTAATCCCTCACAGCTGAAAATGGTTGAATGGTTTAAGTCCAAGCAGAGTCACTCAACTTAAAGTCTAAGGATTTCCAACTCTTTCTCAATGGCACTAAAGCCCTTTGTTAAATACAGCCCCCATCACCCCGCCTCCTCACAGCATCTACTGTCACTACAAAGTTCTAGACTGTAGGTTTATAGCTTGATTACACCCCTACCTCAGTTCTTTAGAGTGTGAGATCAGGAGTTCACCTCCTCACCATCACACCCACTCATCCTAGCTGACCACAGCACAGGCAACAACAGCCTCTCAGTAGACATTTGAAAGATGAAGAAATTAACCAGAGAAGGGATACAACTGAATAACTCTACCATTATTTATGATGGGCTTTGCAAATAACTATCAACGTAAGGTGAGTGTACACGGTGCTCTGGGACTTTAGAGCGGTTTAAATAAGAAATCTAAGCCGGCAGTGGTGGCACACGCCTTTAATCCCAGCACTTGGGAGGCAGAGGCAGGAGGATTTGAGGCCAGCCTGGTCTATAGAGTAAGTTCCAGGAAAGCCAGAGCTATACAGACACCATAAGACATGCTAACAAGCTGAAAAGCTATTTTCAAGTAAGCTTGTCAACAATGTTCTCGCTATCTAAAAATCTACAAGGTCTGAATTTTTAACTAGGTTACAGTTTTATCAGTAGTTTAATTAAAGGTACTTTCTCACTTTGAGAATATTTGGGAAATTAAGCCCTCAAGAGCTTAAAAGTAAACAAGAGACAAGGTAATATATCATCTTAGCATTAGCCTGGACGACAGTTAAAGGGCTGTTACAGTAAAAACTCCATAGCAAAGATAAACAGATTTAGCATAGGGACAATGATATTTTAATTATTACAGAGGTTACCACAGAAGAAACATAGGAGAAGGCTGAAGCAGGAGTATTGTGGAGTCAGTATCAGCATGGATTATGTAGGAAGACCTTATCTCACACAACAAGCTATTCATTGGGATTCCACAAGGTAGAAAGAGCCATTTCCCAGTCCTGCCTGTAGCTGCCGCTTCTCAGGGCCACCTTGGAGAAGCAGGTGCACTGCACTCCACCTTGCTTTTCTGCTTCTCTACGCTGTTTCTCCATAGGGATGGATGGCCACTCTGTTTGTATGCACTTTAACACTCTATCAGACTGCTGATACCACATGCCAATCAGCCTCACCTGCGCTCCTGCTACCCTGCTTTCCCCAAGATAGACGTTTCCCAGATGGAACAGCCTTGTGCTAGTAACCACAGAGGCTGGAGGCATTCCTGCAATAGCCATGGTATGTCCAAAAGACAGCATGAAACAAGGATGCTTAATGTAAGTAACTTGAGAAGTGATCCCCCAAATACTGGAGAATATGACAAGTGGCCTCAGGTTCCCACCATCCTAACTGCTCTGCAACCATAGACAGTGACCTGGAACTGCAAGCTACAATTAATGGTTTCCAGGAATCAGACTACAGCTATGAGAAACAAAACTAAGACAGATGCTAATTCAAGCCTCTTGGATTCCCATATTAACATCCTTACTGATGCCCCCATAAGGTCATCACTGTGTGTCCTAAATCAATAAAAAGAAAAATAACACTGGTCAATATTTTCCATATAATTTTTCTTCAAATGTCTTTTCTTCCTCTTCCTCTTCTTCTTCCTCTTCCTCTCCTCCTCTTCCTCCTCCTCCTCATCATCAGACAAGGTCTC
The DNA here is from genome assembly GCA_030674055.1 of Rhabdomys pumilio. NCBI lineage: Eukaryota > Metazoa > Chordata > Mammalia > Rodentia > Muridae > Rhabdomys > Rhabdomys pumilio. Next base: position 97,891,056 of record JANHMN010000006.1, on the reverse strand, counting down.
ATTATGTAGCTCCTGGCTGGCCTAGAACTTACTATGTAGACCAAATCCACCTGTCTTTGTCTCCTGGGTGCTGAGAGTAAAGGTGGGTGCCACTACACTCAGCTAACTACCATCTCCTTTAAGTTACGGTCACTTCTTCACCATTCATTGTATATCTTTCCTCATTTTCCTCTTTATTTGCATGTTTTTCTTCTCTAACTCCTTAATTTTCTATATTTCTCAATGAGGCATGCTAAAATGTGATAGTTTTTTAAATCTTTTTTTAAAAAATTCTTCCTGAATACATTACATCCCAGCCCAACAGCCCCCCCTCCCCGACTCGTCCCAGCCTCCAACATCCCACCTCCCCCAGATCCACAACCTATCTCCTCTCCTTGGAGAAAAGCAGGCCTCTCAGGGACACTAAGCATACCACGAGACCATCACATCAAGGCTGGCCAAGGCAGCCCAGTCCCACACCTGCCACACTTCCTCACCTCCATCTCACTCCCTCCACCCTTACCCCCACACACCCTCCCACTGTCAGGATCTCCACAAGAATACTCCACATGAGGACCAGGACATGTGAGCTCACACACAAAACAGTAAATTAATTAAAATTAGATCTTTCTAATCCTTGACATATCTTCATAGAAATACTAATCTATCATATAACATGCAGATCATATATTAATCACTCCATCCTTTTGCAATCAACAGTCTCCAACCTCCACAGTCTGGGGTATACTACAGTATTTTACTTACATCCTCTCATCTACAGTACATCTTTCATAAATATTATTAGACATATGTCCCTAGGTACATTTCTCAGACTGCCATTTTATTCCAAAGTTGTTTGCAACTCAAAGCCTAGGCAGTAAGGTCCCATTCAGCCTATCATTTCAATTTTTCCTGTAGTGATTCCTTTTTTGTTTGTTTGTTTGTTTGTTTTGTTTTGTTTTGTTTTGTTTTGTTTTTCGAGACAGGGTTTCTCTATATAGCCCTGGCTGTCCTGGAACTCACTCTGTAGACCAGGCTGGCCTCGGAACTCAGAAATCCGCCTGCCTCTGCCTCCCAAGTGCTGGAACTAAAGGCGTGTGCCACCACCGCCCGGCGTCCTGTAGTGACTCTTAAACTGAAAGCTCTCTGGGACAGTAATGTTTGTTTTCCTTATTACCCTTACAGAGTGTAGGACTCACAGACAACCCCCAATACAGGTTGACTATAACTTATCCAAAGTGTCCGGAATCAGATGTATTTCAGGTTCTCAAGTTTCACACTGAGAAACAAATTAACTACAGTTATACTCACTGATTGGCTGTACTCATGTATTTAAAAACTATTTAAAAACGTGTGCGTGCACACACACCTATGTAACACGAATGAATGAGAAAGAAGGCCATGAACTTCAGAAAGAACAAGGAGTATATATGGAAGGTTTTGAAGGGAGGAAGGAGAATGGGGAATGATGTAATTATATTTTAACAAATAATAATAGTAATCACAGCTGGGTATAGTGGTACACACCTTTAATCCCAGCACTCAGAAGCAAGGAGGTCTCTGTGAGTTCAAGGCCAGCATGACCTATCTACACATCCAGGACAGCCAAGGTAATAGAGAGATCCTGTTTCCTTGCTGCCACCACCCCCAAAAAGAGAAAAGGTGCTCTAAAAGGTAGCCACAAACCAAGCATGGAGGCTCATACCTGTAATGTCAGCACTTGGGACACTCCAACATTGAGTTGGAGGTTAGTCTCTGCTACTATGAATTTCAGGTCAGCCTAGGCTACAGAAAAAGACTATCTAAAAAAGGGAGGGAAAGATAGATAATCACAAAGAATCAACCAAAAAGGCAACAATGTTGGTGGTTAGAATTAACCTGACCATGAGCTTGGCAGTTAGGGGTAGTAGCTGCTCTTCCAAAGAACCTAGTACCCACATGCAGCAGCTTACAACCGTCTGCATCCCCAGCTGCATAGTATTCGATGCTTGTGGGCACTGCATGCATGTGGTGCACAGACATACATGCAGGCAAAATGCCCATACACAAAAAATCTAGCCTGGGCTACATAGCAAGACTCCATTAAAAAAACAAACAGAAAACAAAAATGACCAAGCATTTTAAATTTTAAAAATTCTTACTCTTACTCTAAGTAAGCGACCTGATATGGACAAAAATAATTTCAGCATAAATAAAAAAACAAAACAACAACAAAAAATAATATAAAACAAAAAACCACCCAATTCCTACTGAATAACACAACATAAAATTGTGTGTGTTTATATATATATATGTGTATATATGTATATATATGTATATGTATATATACATATATATATGTATATGTGTGTGTGTGTATATATATATATATATATATATATATATATAAATTTTAGTGCTTAATTCCTTTTAAAAAGGAATTATTTTTGATGTGTGTATATGCACATATGCCATATGCGTACGGGTTGAAGAAGAGAGCATCAGATTCCCTGCAGCTGGAGTTAAAAGCAGTTGAGAACTGAAACTCTACAAGGCATGAAACACTCTTAATGGATGAGCTATCTCTTTAGCCACAACTTTAATATTTTTTCATTTATTTATTTATCGGGAGCACACTTGCCAGAAATAAGTTAGAGAACGCCTTGTGACAGTTGCATCCCGGGGGACTGAACTCAGGTCCAAGACTGTTGGTATGCCCAGCGCCTTCAGCTGCTGAGCTGTCTGGCTGACTCCTCAAATTTTATGTTTAATGAGCAACAATAATGAAATCTTCTAGATATCTCTCAGGTATGTACTATAAAACATTCTTTGGCTTCTTGTGTTTGTTTTAAATGAAAGTTAAAGTTCAAACTATATATACACATTCAAAATATCTGTCCTGTATATCACAATATACCACATGGTAATGCATGATATACTATCATATCAAAATATCTGTCCTGCATATCACAATATACCACATGGTAATACATGATATACTATCATATCAAAATATCTGTCCTGTATATCACAGTATACCACATGGTAATGCATGATATACTATCATATCAAAATATCTGTCCTGTATATCACAATATACCACATGGTAATGCATGATATACTATCATATCACTTTGTAAACAACCTGAGTAAGAAAACCTGTTGCTAGTTGCAAATATTACTAGTAGGCATTTCTTAACTATTAACCTCTGTTTACTCTCATAATTCAATGGCACTGACCCAACCTTCTACCACTTAAGGTGAAGAAAAAAGGAGAGCCCCAAACCAGGGTATAAAATTTTATATACAATGAAACCTTTCAATATCATTCCTGTTGGACATAGGGAGACTGCCTAGGAACCCTGTAACAATCTAAAACAGTGTGAACCATCAGATGACAAATGTAAGCTGGGGCCATCAAGCCTTAGAATCAAGTAAGTAACAGTGCTCTAGTTACCTGAACAAAGAAGCAACACTTGTAATATACCAGGTTCCAACCGTCTTTATCAGTCATAAGTGCTCAAAGCTTCCATTCAATCATGACATCTGACAGTGAAGGCCAATTCATAAGCAGAACCGTGCTCCCAAACACAACTTCACCTGTAGTGTACAGCCTATTATAAAATCTCCCATAACTTCATTCTCTGAATTCATGAAGTTAGATGGGGACAGAGAGGAAATTCCATTTAAAAATGAACAGAAAATATGATTTACAGTATCAACTGTTATTTGCCAAGTGGCAGGATCAAAGGTGCCATCCCAAAGATGACAAAGCCATATAAAAAATTTTTTTGATTACTACAAAACTGGCCCATATGTTCAAAAATAGATGAGGACCCATACATATCCTAACAAGTTCCGGACTATGTCCTGTCACCAACATTAAATGTAGAAGAAAATGCCAATATTGTGCCTCCCCAAAGAAACACAACTCCCTAAACTGCTGGACACAATCAGCCAACCCCCACTGAGTGGGTATTTTAAGTATTCTATCAGGAAATCATGATAAGTACCAGCGGTTCCTCTAGGCCTCAGCAGCAGCCTTAGGTACAAGCAAACTCAGTCCTCTTGATACTCAAAATAATAATAATGTTGATGTCATTACAAGGCTACTGATTCTTTGCACTCCGGACAAGTCATTCTTGATCTTCAACACACTTCCTCCCCCAGCTCCCAAATAAAGAGCTCTTGCAAACAGAGAACCCCCCTTCTCCTCTACCTCCAGAGGCTGCGGCTTTCTCCACCCTCCGGCTCCGAGGAGCGGGCTCCAGAGGTCCCGGGTAATTTCGAGCCCCGGCAGTGCTTGTTTTGCCTGTGCGCGATAGCTCTGTCCAGCTGCTTCCTTTCTCAGTTTGCCCGAAATGGAGCGCTATAGGGTACCCAGGAACCCAGGAGGGAGCCGGGGTGGCGATGTCGCTGCTGCCGCCGCCTCTGGTATGTCAGGGGCCGGGATTGTATTTCGAAAGATCCGCCATTTTCACCTCGTCATCACCATCACAGCTCAGCAGCTTCCCCCGACAGCCGACAGCCGAGCCCCGGCCGCCGCCGCCGCTGCCGCCAGTCACCTCCCCCTTCCTCCTGCTCCCGCCCCGGCCCGCCCTCCGGAGCAGCGCACACCCACATATCCGGGGAAACCTCCCGCCCGCCCCGCCAACCTTCAAACGCACACCCGGGTTCTAGCGCTCACCGGCGGGTCGTGCCAGACCTATCATCCCAGGAGCAGACCCACGGTTCCCGTGAGACCCACGGGAACGCCACAGGGGAGTGGCGGGATTCCAAGGCCGGGATGTTGGTCAGGAGGGCACGCCGTGTGGAATCTGACACAAGAATAGTAAAGCCTCAAACTTTCATTTCCAGAAACATACTTGAGAGAGATGGTAGACCATGTTTCATGTACATTTCAGAGTCACCGGAGAGCTTTAACGTCACTCACTAACGTAGGCATTCTACTCCACCCACAGAACTACTCTGACACTATGGCTATTTCTATATGCACGCCTGACTTCTCGGACACCCCTTAAATTACAGGCGCTGATCCTGCAGACGGTGGTCTCCTCTCCCCTTAACTTTTAAGAATGAAGTTCTGAACTGTTTTCCTCTTCACGTCGACCATTTCTGCCCATGAACACCATTACGTCAATCTGTCGTTGGTTTAAGATAGATAAGTGCTACTAAATTTAAACAGTATAGATTCAACTGTGTAATCATTCATAGCCATCAACTTCTAATATATAGAAAATACAGCTCTTCGGTAGAATCCTTTGCCAACTGGTTTTAGGATCTAAGTTTCCAAATTAAAAACCATCTGCTGCTGATACACTCGTTCAACGCAAAGGGGAAAAAAACACAGCTTGCTTTAGAACAAGATTCCGGAACAAGCTACCCATCCCTTCCAGTTCCTCTCATGTGTAGTCTAATAAGTACCCAAGAGAGGATATAAGTAATTAATCATGTAAGGAATTAAGAACATGTAAACTTCAAGGCTTCTTAATAGGACCAGCATTCCGCAAAAAAAATAAATAAATAAATAAATAATAGCTGTTTTGACTTCAGAAAGTTCCCAGTTCAAAAGCTTTATTCTTTATCATTCAGCTACACTCTAAACTCTAAAAGACCCAATTGAAACGAGCAAACTGAATCTCAGGGTTGTGAACAAAGCTATTCTACTGTCTTAAGTTTATCTAAGAATAAGGAAGAAGCAGAAGCCATTTCATTTCCCTACCTTGTTTGAATGACAACTCCATATAAAAGTCAGCAGGCTCAGGCTTAATCAAGGGCTGTCTCCCACCCACTCCCAGCGCGTTTCTACAGAGAGCCCGCTAGAGGCTGAGCGTGTAAGGGGTTCCCAGCTTCTTCATCTTTGAACTTTATTCCCCACTAACAGCCGGGTCCACCGGCACTCGGATGGTTGTTTACCGTTGCTTGGCCAGGCTGAGTCCCAGCCCGCTCCCTTCCCCCGTGCACCGCGGGGACACTATGACATTTGGCTGGTGGGCTTCGCGAGGGAAACGGACACACACCCAGAGGAGTCCATACAAAGGGGCGTAGGAAGAACGCGGCGCCGGGCAGCAGCGAAAGGAGGCGCTGGTACGAAATGACACAGCAGCAATACAGGTTCCCAGAAGCCCGGGGCCGGCGGCTGCTTCCCGGGCCGCGCCGATAGCCTGTCAACAGCCGACGGGCCCTTCCTGCCGAGCGCGGGGCGGGCGGCGCCGGCCGGGCCGACTGACAGCCGCGCTCTCGGGAGACAGCGGCTCGCGGCAGCGCCCCGTCGACCCTCCGCCCTCCGCGGCCCACCGGCCCGGCTTCCCGGGAGCCGGCTGGCGCTCTCCGCCCGCGCGGCCGCCCCGAACGAGGGCCCCGCGCCGGTTCCCGCCGCTCAGCCCGGGTCTCCGGAGCTGACACTCACCCGAACCGGCGGCGCCGCCGCCTCCTTCTCGCGCCGCGCTCCCCGGGCTCCCAGCAGCCGCGGCGGCGGCGGCGCCTCCGAAACACAGACCCGGGTTTGTTCAAAATCACGCGCCCAGCGCCATTCCACCGCCGCATCCCATAATACGCCGGGCCGCCCCGCCCAGCCCGCGCGCCGCCCCGCCCGCCCCTGCGTCGCCCCGCCCCCGCCGGTGGCCCGCGCCCCGCCCCTTCCGCGCCCCGCCACGCCCCCTGGCAACCCGAGTCGCGTCATTGCGCAAGACTTGGGGAGCGCTCTGGGGTTCCATGTGACTCCTCCTGAGGCCTCTGTCAAAGGGAAGGCGGGGAACACCAAGTGGGTTCAAGCCTCTGGCTTTGTGACTAACCATGGTAGGTACGGTTTCCAGCGCGCCCCCGCTTGGTGATGCGCTTGAGTGAGGAGGGAGTCGTCATCCTTTCTCAAATGCTAAATCTGTCCAGGTTTAGAATGTTGCAAGAGGCGCCAAAAAGCTCCTAAGAGGAGCACGCAGTGTTAAACTTACCCTGATAGGGAGTTTTTGATCATTTGTTTTGCAACACGCCTTACACTAGTACAATATGGATTCTTTGTATTCAACCATATTTTCCTTCATTTCCTGGCATATTTATAAATCCAAGAAAGAAAAAAGGCCTTACAACGTGAAACTATCTGGGGAACCGCACAGAGGAGGCGAGAGAGATAAGTTAAAGCTATCGCTTTCCAATCAAGAATTCCTGGTTTTAAATTCTGGTGCCTCCCCTAATTCGTATCTAACCTGTTACTTTTTCCATCTACAAAATAAAAATAATTCCCCAGGATTCTGACAGCCAAATAAAAGCAAGAGGGAGGGGTCAAGTGGCTACACGGTAATGGCCTCAAATGTTAGCTCTTTAAGACTATAACCACATTTTAGCAAGCCCAGTGGCATGAAATTAGCATAGGCTTGGAAGTGCAAGTGAGAATGTTGGAGAGTTTACATGGTTTTATTAGGGATCAGTGTTGTGAGTTCAGTTTATGAGAAACATTGAGTACTAGCCAGAAATCCTGGTCCAATGACTGGGGGTACTGAGGGGGCATCTCTAGAAGGAAGAAGACAGACGGAATCACCAAATTTAGATAACCCACACCCCACACCTTGCCCTGGTAGAAAAATTCTGGCATAACTCCCTTCTGAAAGCACTACTACAAAACAGCACCTCAGGAATAAGGGCATCATTTCCGGTTTTACTGTGGATTTTTTACAAAGACTAAAATGACTAATACAATTTTGTCAATGTCAGCAACCTGGTGAAAACAACTCACACCGAGATATAGTATTTAGTATGTGTGGAGAATGGGAGTTTTACATTAGTCAATATAGGAAATGTGGCAGCTAGTAATGCATTATATAACACTCAACAGCTGTGCTGAATATTATAATTCTTAGAAGGAGCTGGAGAAACGTCTCCAGGCTTAGGGAATTCCTAGACAGCCAGGGCTACATAGTGAGACCTGTCTCAAACAACAACAAAGAGACCTAGATACCTATGTAGGGCTGTAAGGTGATGGGATGGCTCCACAGGTGGATGCTTACTACCGAACAGGACACCTGAGCTTATCCCCAGGACCCACACGGAAGGACAGAACCAGCTCCCACAAGCTGTCCTCAACCTATGCACGGATTTCATGACATACAAGGACCCCACCACAAATGAATGAATGTAATTTTTAAAATGTTTAGGTATAAGAGCTGTTTTTTTACTATTATCCACGGTGACTAAAGCCAAAAAAAAAAAAAAAAAAGAAATACAAATTTTCCAAGACTAGTATTTATTAAAAATAACCATAAATAGCTCAGGTTAGTTGATCTGTGCACCCACATTGTCTGAGCTGAAATCCCAGCCCTACCCTCTAATAGCTGTGAGGATTTAGGCAGCTACCTTCCGTGGTTGTCTCAATATCCCTTTCAGGTTTTATTTTTTCATTTTTTTCCTCTTTGCAGTTTTTATGGTTTGTCTAAACATTTACAAAACAATCCACATGAGCCTTCAGTGCTGCCGTAGCCTACCGCTGGCACGCTGGTGACTCTGGTGGACAGCTGTGCTGCTCTCTCTACGACGGCTTTGTAGACCTTGGAAGAAACGTTGTGAGCAATCTTCAATTTGTTTCAGAAGAAAGATAAATGGTGCTGGGTACTGAACTCCCAGCTTACCGGTTGTGTAGAAAGTATGCTACCACTGAGCTAACCCCCAGGTCTGATGGATAGCGGTTCTGAGGGAAACAGTGAGAGCACAGAAGTAAGCTTCTGTAGGTAAGAGTGGGCTAGAGTTCTCAGAAAACAAAAGGAAATGCTATTGAGTTCCTATTTTGTACCAGAAGTAATGTTAGACAATGAGCATCTACGGTTCAATAAGACATCCTCACCACAGGTCAGTTCAAAAGACTTCCCCGGAGCCGGGCAGCCTCTGGCCTGAAATCCAAGATGTCTATAGCCGAAGACTTGTTTTTCATTATCTTATGACTTTGTTTTGTTTTGAAACAGGACCTTCCTTGTGTTGCTCCAGGCTTGCCTTGGACTTGTGGCAATCCAACCACCTCAGTCTCCAGTGCACTGGGATTCCAGGCATGTGCTCCCGTGGACAGATTTAGCATATTACCCTTTTAAATACAACACCTGATAAATCCTTAACAAAACCAAAAGATTGTTGGAAGCTTATGACAAATTCATTTAGTGGGAAAAATTGACACAAGGCGACAAGAAATTAGTATTTTTATGCCACTTAAAACAATATCCATCGGGATCCTGAAAGTATGGCGGGCGTCGAAGGTGAAGCAGGACATGGCCCCGCCAGGGGGCTACGGCCCCATCGACTACAAGCGAACCTGCCCCGCCGGGGAATATCGGGGTACAGCACGTTTGCTGTGGGCATCGGGGCCTTGCTCTTTGGCTACTGGAAAATGATGAGGTGGAACCAAGAGCTCAGGCGCCTGCTGATTGAGGACTTGGAGGCCAGGATTGCCCTCATGCCACTCTTCCAGGCAGAGAAGGACCGGAGGATCCTGCAGATGCTTCGGGAGAACCTGGAGGAGAAGGCCATCATCATGAAAGATGTGCCCAACTGGAATGTGGGGGAGTCTGTATTCCATACCATGTGATGGGTGTCGCCCCTCATTGGCGAGATGTATGGGTTACGCACCAAAGAGGAGATGAACAACGCCAACTTCGGCTTCACCTGGTACACTTAGGGCCTGAGCCAACGCACATAATAAAGAATAGTCAAAAACAAAAAAACAAAAAACAAAAAACAAAACAACAACAACAAAAAAAAAAAACAATATCCATCGCCGGGCAGTGGTGGCGTATGCCTTTAATCCCAGCACTTTCGAGGCAGAGGTAGGCAGATTTCTGAGTTCAAGGCCAGCCTGGTCTACAGAGTGAGTTCCAGGACAGCCAGGACTACACAGAGAAACCCTGTCTGGAAAAAGAAAGAAAGAAAGAGAGAGAGAGAGAGAGAGAGAGAGAGAGAGAGAGAGAGAGAGAGAGAGAGAGAGAGGAAATGAATTCTTAAATGGCAAAGGGCATAAAGGTATAATTTTAACTACAGAGAGAAATGGGATTTCCCCACTGCTATAAAACACACCTGCACCACTACACATGGTTGGAGAAGACTGGTGCACATTAGCATTCTAGACTCTCATGATGATACCTCTTCTTGACCATAAAAAGGGACTCCTAAAACTCACATAAATAGCTGTGCACACAAAGGATTGATCCCTTATCCAATCAAATTGCTTATCTTATGTAAAAATTCTGGAGCTGGCATACTGCCCTGAGAACTCAAAAAGTTGCCCACAAAGCTATCTGCTGCCTAATCGTAATTCAACATTGACATTAACTGGGCTGCTTTCGACTGTCGGTCACAGTCCAAGCAAAAGCAGGTCACATGTTTCATGACTATCCGAGCGCTGTATGAAGCACATAGGACAAAGCATTCTTTTCTTAATTTCAGTGCTAGGTTTCCTAGACGAATTCTAAAGAGAAAAGACATCTTCAAAGGCACACCATGGGCACAGCAGTGTGCATTTCCGTCATCGCACACTGCCCAGGAGGTAGAGACTGGAGGATCAAGAGTTTGAGGTCAATTTGACTCAAAAAACAAAGTAAAACAGAGAACAGAAACAGCTGTTAGTTCCTGCTCTTCGTGAAACCATCCTGAAGAGTCTGCCATCATTCTCCATGATTTATGGCTGGGACCTAGGAACACATCCAACACATGCAGATCACACGTCAGCCACAGGGCCAAGGGGTCCCATGAACCCTCTTTTCAGTAGTAAGTTAAATATGTCCTCAGATGACATGTCTTCCTGAGACACAGGTCAGACTTGACCATGTGTTTCTTCTTTACCATTCACTAATAAAAGAGATCCTCAAGGCAGACACTGGCACAGTAACCTTAGAAACCAAAGCCAAGCCGGGCAGTGGTGGCGCACGCCTTTAGTCCCAGCACTTGGGAGGCAGAGGCAGAGACAGGTGGATTTCTGAGTTCGAGGCCAGCCTGGTCTACAGAGTGAGTTCCAGGACAGCCAGGACTACACAGAGAAACCCTGTCTCGAAAAACCAAAAAAAAAAAAAAAAAAAAAAAAAAAACAAAGCCAACTCATGGCTGTCTCTCATGCTGCAAACTAAGAACTGTAGGGTTTTGGTTTTCTTTTTTTCTTTTTTTTTTTTTTTTAAATCTTCATGAGTGTGCCTACATGTTTTTATCTGGTGAACCATCTCACCAGCTCCAAAATTACTTTAAATGTTATTTTTATTACTTTTAATTACATGCAAGTGTGCATCTATGTGTGGGAATATGTATATGTTTAGGTGCCTAAGAAGGGAATATGTATATGTTTAAGGCCAAAGCTGTTAGCTCTTCCTGGTCCTGGAGGTACAGACAGGTGTAAACCTGGCGTGGGTGCTTGGGTTCACTGAGGCAGCGGTACTCACTTGTAACTTCAGAGCCTTCTCTTCAACCCCACCCAGTCACCAGATTATATCTATGAATTAGTTGCACCTGATTTACAGCTTCACAAAGAAGATCCTTTTTGCATTTTTTTTATTACTGTATGGCTTCTTTCACTCAGTAAAACATGTTTAAAATCGTTATTGTTGCGTGTGTTTGTAGTTTATCCCTTTTCAATGCCGAGTGTGGGGTTGAATGGATACACTGAACTTCGTTTCTTTGCTTTCCTGACAGTGTACCGGTATGTGGGCTGTTCCCACTAATGGTCATCACAAACAATCAAAGCACCTTCATGTGAGGATACTTAACAAAATCGTCATTTCTTTCTTTGGTGTACGTGTATGTGTGTGTGTGTGTGTATCCGCATGGTCATGTATGTGGAAGTCAAAGGTCAACATTCTTTAGGAGTTGTACACCTTGATTTTTTGGGAGAGGGCCCCTCACTAGGCTAGGCCGCCACTCAGCGATTCCCACGGATCCTCCTGACTCAATTGTCCAGTGCTGGGATTTCAAATGCATCTCACTGTCCCTGGCTTTTATGTCGGTGCTGGGGATCCAACCTAGACCATTGTGCTCATGCGACAAGTTCTATCTACTCTGTCCCCCCAAATCATGATTCCTAAGAAAAACTATGTTCATATGTTGAAGAAGAAATTGAATCCTCCTTAATGGAAAGGATATAGAGAGGATACTGGGAGAGGTGGGGAGGTTCTTAATATGTAGCCTTGGCTGGGCTGGAAGTCTCTATGTAGATCAGGCTGGTCTTGAAGTCCCAGACATTTGCCTACCTCTGTCTCCCTAGTACTGGTTTAAAAGTGTGTGTGCTACCACACTTGCCTGGAGAAGATATCATAAAACACAAAGCAAGACACATCTAAGGTGGAAATTATAACGAAGAGTACAAGTCACTGGGAAGATAAATCTAAAAGGCCCTGGTTATCTGGGGAAAAAAGGAAGAGAAAGCAGAAAGGTGATAATTAAACAAATGCTTTTAGAAAATGTCACTCCCTCAAATACACTTGCTTCTACCTTTGTTCCCAGCAGGATACGTTCGAAAAGGCACACCTAAGCATGTCCTGGATTAGTCTTTCTAAAGAGAAGAGCTTTAAAATGTTAGAAAAAAGAAGTTCCTTCTAAGAAGTTAGAAGAGGTAGGGGCTGATGAGAGACAGGATATCTCTGGTGCTGTGTGGCTTTGACTTCTCACCAGAACCCCTGGAACTCCCGCAGGATAAAGCTGTCAGCTCAGCCCAAATTCCATTGCAGAGTCAGGTGCAGAGGTCTGTCAACATGCAAACCTTCACAAACAGACTTCTCATGGATTTCCTGCTAGGGCTCACTAGCAGTGAATGCTAAAATAGGAGAGGCAACTGGGACGGCCAGGCCAGTCGAGCGGCAACTTGATGCCAGCTAGACTCATCTGAAAAGAGGAAATCTCTATGGAGAAAATGCTTCCATAAAATCCATTTGTAAGACATTTTCTTAATAATTGACAGGGTGGGAGGACCAGCCTGCTGAAGGTGGTGTGCCTCTGGGCTGGTTCTGTAAGAAAGCAGTCTTTTAAATAAGCCCTTAGTCCGCACTCCACACACCCCCCTGCCATGGCCTCTGCATCAGCTCCTGTGTCTCCAGGTTCCTGCCCTGCTTGAGTTTCTGTCCTGACTTCCTTCAGTGATGGACCTTAAAACCCTTTCCTCCCCAGCTTGCTTTTGGTCACGATACTTTATCACAGCAACAGTAACCCTAACAAGGACAGCAACACAAGGTATAACTAAGGAGTTCTGGAGCGTGAGGCTTGAGTATCAGGTGAGGCTACTTGGGGCCTTAAGATCAGACCATGTGTTTGTTGAGGCTACTTGCTTCAAACTGAAACATTACTACCGGAAGGAAGACTTCTTAAGACTCAGGAAGTGAAACTTTTGCAAATCTCAGAAAATAAATAAAATTCACCCATCTCAGGAAGCTCCTGAAACTTACAAGATTCACAAAGCCCTTCCCGAAGATTGGATACAGTAACTGTTGTTGGAGAAAGGAGAATCCTGAACCAGCTGAGCTGCATCTGTGTTGTGCAGGGGTGGATGCAGCCTTTTTGAGTTGTCTCCAGTGCTGTTGTGAACTTTAGATAATGCAGCTGTCTTTCCTGTCCACATTTCTGAAAGTAATCCCACACTGTACTCTTATAAGTAACCCTAATACATTTGTTGATGCATTAAGCTCATGTTGGGTGGATTCTTTCTTTGGTCTGTCACTGGCACTCTACTGTATGAATAGAACATTTTTCATCTCTCCAAGAAAAGCCACATGGCATCCTGTCTCAATAAATAAGTTAATGAAATAATGAATGAATGAATGAATGAATGAATGAATGAATGAATGAAAATAAAAGTGGAAAGAAATAAAACAGTTTTATAAACCAGAACCGAACAGTGAGGAGTCAGGAGGCAAAGGTGCTTTGAAACCTATCTGGAGGTGGTCAGAGAGAATAGACTCCCTAGAGTTGCCTCTGACCTCCACATGCATGTATGGTGCCTGTGACCTCTTCTTGCTAATAAACAAACACAGGTCTTATCCAGTTAGGGATGTAGGGAAGTCACGAATCTGAGGTAGGTAATTTACTTCAAATATCCAAGGCAGTATATACAATAACAACGTAACAGACTTAAAACACCACTGTTACCATCGCTGAAAAGAAGGACATACAGAAAATGCTGGTTGAAATGAAACCAAAATAATAGTTTAGTTTGATGAAACCAAGGAATTGGGTGAGTTAGAGCAGGCAGTAGTCAACTGGTTCTAAAACTTCCCAGGGGGTGGAGGAGTACTGAAGAGAAATAACATTCTGCAAATTTTCCTTTATTTAGTTGTAATGAAGGCATGGCAGGGGAACTGGGGAGATGGCTCAGCAGATAATTTGTCTTGCAAACCACCAGAGTTTGATGCCAGGTCCAATGGCTCACAAGCTCCTGTAACTCCAGCAGCTCTGAGGGATCCCAAGCCTTCTTCTGGCTCCTAATGGCATGCATGTGCATGCGCACACACACACATCAGACACACTCACACATACACACATACACCACCCACACTTACACACACACCACCCCCACATACACACCACAAACACACCATACACACCACCCACCCACCTCCACACACACACCACAAACACACACACACCAGAAACACACACCACACACATCATGTTGGCAGCCTAGCAAACATTTTTTTAAGCTTTAAATATACTTTCATGCTACCAAAATTGATAAGAAAATGATACGGGACTGGAACAACATAGTAAGAATTACATGAGAGGCAGGGCGCAGAAAATAACTTAAAGTGTCAGGTCTGGAGAGATGGTTCAGTTATTTAAGAGTACTGATTGCCCTTCCAGAGGACCCAGGTTCAATTTCCAGTAACTAAATGGTAGCTTACATTTGCTGTAACTCCAGTTCCAGAGATCTAACACCCTCACACAGAAATAAATACAGGCGAGACACCAAATCACACAAAATAAAAATAAAAAGATTTCAAAAATTAAAAAGTAATAATTAAATTTTTTTTCATTAAAGATTAGTGTTGGGGTTACAGCTGAGACTTACAGTACTTGCCCAGTATGTACAAGGCTCTAGAAAATTCCTAGCACTGAAAAAAAAAAAAAAGCATTAAACCAGAAGAAAACCAATAGGAACTAACAAAGCAAACAATGCCTTAAGAGAAATAGTATACAGAATGAGTTCCAGAACAGCCAGGACTACACAGAGAAACCCTGTCTCAAAAAAACAAAAACAAAAACAGAGAGAGAGAGAGAGAGAGAGAGAGAGAGAGAGAGAGAGAAATAGTAAAGGCTGGAGAGATAGCTCAGTAAGAGAACCTGCTTCTCCTGCAAAGTTCTGCTCCCAGTACTCACACTGGGCAGTTCACAACCACCTGTAAATCCAGCTCTAGGGGATTTGGGACCCTCTTCTGGGCTCTACGCCCACAAATACACATATAAACATATCCTTAAGAGGTTTTGAAGAAAAGTGGAAAGATAAAGAACTAACAATAACGATAATAGTTTCTGAAGAAAGAAACCAAAAAGAGCCAGGCATAGCGGCATGTCTATAATCAATCCCAGCATTCAGGAGCCAGAGGCAGGAGGATCTAAAGTTCAGGTCCAGCCTGGGCTGTATAATGAAAGTCCACTAAAAACAGCAAAAAACAAACAACCAGAAAAACAAAACAAAAACAAAAAAGTAACCAAAGAAACCTTGTACAGAATACTCTAACAGAATACAGAATATTATACTGGAGGAAATATAAAAACCACACATTGAAAGAGTTCATTTTATACCTGACAGTCATGGATCAGGAAGCCCAACTTTGACACATTGCCTAGTAAAATTACTAGACTTTAGTGGAAAAAACCTAGAAGCATTTTAGGGAGAAACAAACAAATGATTTATAGTGACAGCAAAATTCTTCTCATCAGATGTTTTCCAGTTAGAAAATATCTTTGAGCCTGGCGGTGGTGGCGCACGCCTTTAATCCCAGCACTTGGGAGGCAGAGGCAGGCGGATTTCTGAGTTCGAGGCCAGCCTGGTCTACAGAGTGAGTTCCAGGACAGCCAGGACAACACAGAGAAACCCTGTCTCGAAAACACCAAAAAAAAAGAAAAAAAAGAAAAGAAAAAGAAAATATCTTTGGATTTTCAAAGAAAGTTTGTCAGTTTATAATACCAAACACATCTGACTTTCAAATAGATAAGGCACCTGCAATAACAATATTCCAGAGCGTGGAAGAATATAGTTGCCAATGAATCTTTTCTGAGAAGTCTACTGAAGAGCTAGTTTGGGGGGCTGGAGAGATCGCTCAGCAGTTATGAGCACTGAATGCTCTTCCAGAGAACCAGGATTCAAATCACAGTACCCACAGAACAGTTCATAACCATCTGTAACTGCATTTCCAACACCCTCCCCAGGCTTACTTAGTGTGTGTGTGTGTGTGTGTGTGTGTGTGTGTGTGTGTGTGTGTGTG
>JANHMN010000006.1:97808279-97871613 GCA_030674055.1 Rhabdomys pumilio | reverse complement strand
ACACACACACACACACACACACACACACACACACACACACACACACAGCTTTGCCTAGCTAGGAGTGGGGTCATGTAAATATAATTATATAATTTCAGCAGTTGGGGAGTGGAGGCTGGAGGATCAAAAGCTCAAGGTTATCCTCACCTAATTACAAATTAAAGGCCAACCTGGGATACAGGAAATCCCAACTCAAAAAACAAACAAACAAACAAACAAAACCACAAAAACCAAAAAGAATATATTGGAGCTAGGGAGATTGCTCAGTGGGTAAAAGTGCCTATCATTCAAACATGAGGATCTGAGTTCAAATCCACAGTTCCTTGGGAGCAGAGACAGATGGATTACCAATTGGCCAGTCAAGCCACTTGATGAACTTTGGGTTCAGGGAGAGAACCCTGTCTCAAAAAGTCAGGTGGAGAGCAGTAGAAGACACTAGTTCACACACACACACACACACACACACACACACACACACACACATACACACACACACATTGGGGGGGAGACAGAGAGAGGGACAGAGAAAGACAGAGACAGAGAGAGAGAGAGACAGAGAATTTTTAAATCTGGAAATGGCCAAGGTGCATCTTCAGAATCTGGGTTCATTTAATACCAGATACCCCTACTTCATCACTTGACCCTAGTGATACTACAGTGGTGTGTTTGAGGCACACCTGTGGAGAGGTGTTTGCCACATCTTCCTGAGCCTCCAAGATCATCCCCCTATATTTGCTTTCCTAAAAAAATCCTGGGGATGACATCAGGGTTAGGGTTAGGTAATCAAGGTGACTGGTCAGGTCTGAAAAATACTGTGAGAGCAACCATTCTAACAGGCCTGGACTGACGTCACACCTTCTGCTTCAGCCTCCATCATTGAAAACCTCAAGGAACAACCAACAGATAGAAATAAACAAAACATTCAACAAAATTGAATTGTCACTTTTGATAAGACTGTCTACATTATTTGACAGATGTGCTGTCTGTCCTTAGCCAGAGAAATCCCTGAAGAGCAATACATTCTGGAGACTTCCAAATCTGTGGACTATAATGTTGACGTTGGCCCTCCTATGTTATTTATTATACAAGAGATCCATAACATTGTAACAGAACATCCAGGTGGTTCACTACAAAGGAAGACATTTAAAGGAAGAATGTTCAGGAGCCTGGAGAGATGGCTCAGTGGTTAAAAGCACTCCAGAGGTCCTGAGTTCAATTCCCAGCAACCACATGGTGGCTCACAACCATCTATAATGGGATCTAATGCCCTCCTCTGGCATGCAGGTGTATATGCAGATAGAGCACTCATATAATAAATCTTTTTTTTTTTTAAGAGAAAGGAAGATTGGGGGAGGGTAAGAGAGAAAGAATGTGAATATGTTGCGTATGGAAGGAACCATTTGGGACATGCTTAACAACTACTTCTAGAAAGAACATTGGGCATCAGGAACAAACTCTTTGGGCTTTTTGAGTATTCAAAGAAATGACAGTAAAAACAAACACAGAAAAGCTTTTGATTGTTCAAGCTTTAGTGGACTCCAAAGAAGGAATACATTCACCAGCCACTTAGTTACAGTAACTCTTAACTTCATCCAACACGACATGCTTCCACTATACCGCACACACTTGACTCCAGTGAGATCATGTGTCCTGTTTGTGATACACAAGTGTTGAGGTTTGTGCCACAACTTTCTGTTAATTACAGTCTGAAAATGTTACATGGAGCATTTCAGAAAACAAACAATCGCTAAGTTTTAATCTGGGCACTGTATTGCTGTCTGATGGATTCTCTAGCTGTCCTTCTCTGTACTTTTTAGGGACTAAACCAGCCCCTTTGCTCAGTGACACGGCCATGTGTGTGCTGCTCTTCTGGAAGTTGCTTGGTAGCTTCCTGATTATCAGATCTGCTACTGCTTGCCTTCAGGTAATCTTTATTGTATTTAGTCACAGAGTGCAAAGGGCAGTCATGTGGGCCATCCTGACATGCCAAAGAAGGGTTGGTTAAGTTAAAAGTGAGGTCCCGATAAGGAACAAAAAATAATCACTTGGAGGTTCCTAAGCTCCACAGTAAATTAGAAACCTGGAGAGTGTTGCTATGGTTGTTCTTCTATACCAGTGTGTGAATGTGCCCTTCTCCATGCACGCACACATGGAGGCTGACAGCCTTCCAACATTTGTCTCCACCTTATTTTCATGAAACTGGAGGCTTGCTCTTTCTGCTAGACTGGCTGGCTGGTGAGCCCTCAGAACCTACCTGTCATTTATATGGTTGCTAGGCACCCAAACTCCTCCTCCTCTTTACACACTTAACCATCTCCCCAACCCTGCTGAGATCCTATGTCAAAAAAAAAAAAAAAAAAGAAAGAAAGAAAAAAAGAAAAAGAAAGAAAGGTGTTTTGGCTGTTCTTTTCTTTGTCAGACTGGCTACTTTAGGTTACTTTAGGTTAATGTGGGGTTTTGTTTCATCTTGGATGCTGTATTTTTAACAATTGCTTTTGAAAGACTTATTTTTACTTTACGTATATGTGTGTTTGCTTGTGTGCGTTGCCCTGTGCGTACTCCTTCTGTGTGGGAGCTCCAGCAGGCCAGAGGATGGCATCAAATTCCCTGGAAGTAGAGTTATGGGAAGTTGTGAGCTACCATATGGATGCTAGAAATCGAACCCAGGTCCTCTGCAAGAGCAGCAAGTGCTCTTAACCACCAAGCCATCTCTCCAGTCAACTCAAGAGGTTTTGTGTGGTTTTGTTTTTTTAACACCCTGAATTTTGAGCTGATTATAGGAGCCCATTGCTTCAGACCAAGCTCCCAGTCCTATCCGGAAAGACCAGACTGTAACTGTAAAGAGGTATGAGTCACGGTGACATTTATCATCAAGGTATTTATTTCACCTTCAGAGAAACGAAGATGAAAGGGGCTTTTTGTTAAAGACGCTCTTTCAGTGAGCTGAAAGAAATTCCTTCGGTGCTTCCTACTTTTACAACCAAGTAAGTCAAAAACTAAGACGAAACAAAACCTAAAGTAACCTACAGTAACCAAATTAGTTTTTGGTCCTGTCTGACAAAGAAAAGAACTGGAACAGCCAAACCACCTTTCCTTTCTCTTTGAGATAGGATATCCAGACACAGGTCTGGAGTTCCAGATGGTCCAGGATGCATCGTCCAGGATGGCCTTTGTTATGGTTTGTATATGCTCTGCCCAGGGAGTGGCACTATTAGAAGGTGTGGCCTTGTTAGAGTGGGCGTGACACTGTTGGTGTGGGCTTTAAGACCCTCATCCTAGCTGCCTGGAAGCCAGTCTTCTCCTAGCAGCCTTCAGATGAAAATGTAGAACTCTCAGGTCTTCCTGCATCATGCCTGCCTGGATGCTGCCATGCTCCCACCTTGATGATAATGGACTGAACCTCTGAACCTGTAAGCCAGCCCCAGTTCTTATAAAAGTTGACTTGGTCATGCTGTCTATGCACAGCAGTAAAACCCTAACTAAGCCTTAGCTTCCCATGAGTCCCCTTGCCCCAACAGCCTGAGTCCTGGGACCACAGGCGTGAGCCACTGTGCCATGCTCACTGTTCCTTGTTCCCATCCTTCATTTTTCTGCCTATATAACGTTGTCCCCCACCCTTTTTTCTGGAACATTTACTTTACTTTAAGAAGTGTCTGGTTCTGAAATAAAAAGTATATGGGACTGAAGATCTTTAAGTTGTTGTGATCTTATTTTTGGCAACACTGAGCAGTAAGCTGACCTTTCTTCTTCAGGGAAGGCAGCTATTCTACTTAAAAGAGAACACACAGATATTAGATGATAGGATGGATGAGTTGTGGTAGAAACTGCTGATTCCCTTCATTCCTCATTCCCTGATCTATCTCTCTCTCCTGCCTCTTATTCCTCACGCTCACTCTTGGACTAGGAATTTAGTCCAGGACCCCTACACATAGGCAATTGCTCTACCACTGAAGTGTAGTGTGGACCCCAGGCTTAAACAATGGTTTATTTATTTAATTTATGTGAGTACACGGTAGGTGTCTTCAGACATACCAGGAGAAAGTTTGGATCCCATTGCAGATGGCTCTGAGTCATGGTGTAGTAATTGGGAATTGAACTTAGGACTTGTGGAAGCACAGTATTGCTCTTAACCACTGAGCCATCTCTCTAACAACTCCCAGCCCCAGCCTTTTTATACTTTCTATTTTCATACAAGTCCCACTAAGTTGTCCAGGCAGGACTTGAGAGGCCTACGCCAACAGAGTCTGTGGACACAAAGACTGCCCAACTGGAAAGTGAGCTTCCAGGCTCACCACTGTTAGGTATTCTTGCCAAAAGAATGTGATTTGAATGGTGCGGATAACCTCTATGTTACTTTGTTTACCTTGCTCTGTCCCCTTCCTCAGAGTGAACATGCTATTTGTATCATGCCAAGATGGCAAAATGCTTCAAGTTTAGTATTTGTTGTAAGTAAGTCTGCAAGAAATTGCAATCCTAAATGTCTATGAGTGGAGGGCAAATTACTAGAATTCTCCTGTTAAGTGTAATTTGGAAGTATCTGCCAAAAATTTCTATTCACCTTGACTCACTTTTGGGAGTGTATTTTACTTGCACACATCTCTCTCTCTCTCTCTCTCTCTCTCTCTGTCTTTCGAGACAGGGTTTCTCTGTGTAGCCCTGGCTGTCCTGGAACTCACTCTGTAGACCAGACTGGCCTTGAACTCAGAAATCCACCTGCCTTTGCCTCCCAAGTGCTGGGATTAAAGGCATGCGAAACCACTGCCCGGCACTTGCACATATCTTAAATCATGCACATATAAGGTCATTCACCGCACCATTGGCTGCTCTATAAAAAAAAGTTCTTAATATGGCCTGTATGTTATAACACACGATCACTACTTTACAAATAATGATAAAAAGGACTGGTTTTATATGGCTAGATCACCAGAAAAAAGGAGAAAACTCTAAAGGAGAACAACAAGAAAATAACAACAATGTTATTTTCTGTGAAAGGAAGCGGATGCAAAAACCTTACACTTATTCGATTGTATTTTTGGAAAGAAGTTTTGTAAGAATACATGAATAAGAAATGGAACCACTGTAAATGTAGAATGACCATATAACTTGTCATTTGAGTAGCAAGTTCTAAATCGAAGGGGAGTTTTATGAATTACTTCATAACAATAGATGAAAAATAGCATAGTCTGATCAAAGTGGTATGTATGACCGATACTTTAAAAAAGATACAGGGTGTAACAGGGAAAGGGAACACACAAATATAGTCCAAAGATATTTGTGTATGTGTGTACATTAAATCTATACTGCATCTTAGAGTTTTGTGGGACAGGGTCTTTAGTAATCTTAGCTGGCTTCCAACTTTATAGGTTCAGGTGTATAGACTTGAACTCCTGATCCCCCAGCCTCCACTTCTGGAGTGCTAGCATTACGATGACCACCATCAAGCCTAGCTATTTATTTGTTTATAAGAAGAATATGCCAAAAGCAGTCCACCATTATCATAAATTGTGCTGTTGAGTTTGCTCACAGGTGGAGAAACGCAGACATCAGCACACCTAGATGCTAGTGACTCATCCTGGGAGGATCATATATATTCTTGATCGTGGTATATTTCCTCCCAGGTAAATTATCTGAAAAACCAGCCCGTCTCCATTTCAGACTTACAAGCTATCTTCTAGTAAAGATAGATTAGGTTCCTTTCTGCTTATCATTAAACCTCTGTTCCAGACAAACTAGGTTCCTTTTGTTTATGATTAAACCTTTGTTTGTCAAGCATTAAGCTTTTCTCCATCTGTTGTGATTATCTTGTTTTGCCTGCCACCTAGTTTGCTTGTCAAATCTCCCATTTGGAACTCCTTACCCGTGAGCTATAAAAACCTTGTCTTCCTTGCATCCAGGGCTGACCTATCGAACACCACCTTAGGGGAGGTTTATTACACAAATAAAAGAGCTTGCTTTCATTAATTGCTTGCTTTAATTTGGCCTTGATGCTTTGGGTCGGTTGCATTTTTCCTTATATCTTTGGTATTGACATTGTGTGTGTGTGTGTGTGTGTGTGTGTGTGTGTGTGTGTGTTGGTTGGTTTTTGTTTTGTTTTTCTTCACTGTTGAACTATACAACTGGAAATGAATCTTTACATAGGGAGTTTAACAGATGCATTAAAGAACGAAGCGGAGAAAAAAAAAATAACGAAGCAGAGAACGATAATAATCAGACCCGGAACTTAGAGAAAACCAGATCCTTTGACGTGCCGGGCCCTTACTGAAGTTGCACAAAGTACACGCCTTCAAGTTCTTCAGCCAATCCCAGGTCGGAGCGTGAGAGCCCACGTCTCTCAGGAGACCTGGGCGGTCCTCAAACCAGAGGAGAGGAGTCTTGTGTCACTCAATCCGGAGGGCGGAGCTAATTCTGGCTCCTATATTCGGCGCTCTGGCCCACAAAAGACACTACTCTATGGCATCTCGCGTCCCCTCTGCCTGCCTTCTGGAGGACCATACTCGTTTTCTTCTTGGCAGCGAGAGGTCCCGCAGCCGTGGCTGAGCTGGAAGAAAGATGGCGGCTGCCGTGCGACAGGATTTGGCCCAGCTCATGAATTCAAGCGGCTCTCATAAAGATCTGGCGGGCAAGTGAGTATTTCCTAGGAGTACAGAGGTAGGAAGGAAGCCGCAAATTCACCTTCCTAGAGGCGACGGGCGCTTTCGGGTGTGAGGCTCGAGCTAGGCCTGACTCAGGGGGGCGGGCCTGAAGTCGGCTGTGGCGGTAAATGCTGGGAGCTGCAGAAAGCTGTAGGGACCGTGTGCTGGGGTCCTAACCGTCCTACGACCCGGGGTGACTGCCTGTTTCTTAAGTCCTTGATAACGCCCTCTGCGGGTTCCTTTGGCTTCTGGAAGCGTGGTAAGAAAGATGACGGCTCCCCCGGCGGTGGGCGCCTTCCTTAGTGTGTCTTCCGCGAGCCCAACACACCGAGTTTGACTTCTGTCTGCTGCCGCCCCCGCCTTCGCCTTGTTGGAGGTAAATTTATATTCTGGACTTTGATGCAGAGGTTTTTTGTTTTGTTTTGTTTTTTGAAGAGATGGCTTTCCAGGATTGATAGGGGCTGAGAAGGTATGGACGCTGTCATGTGGTCCAGAACTTTTCAGTTCATAGATAAAAGTGTGTGGGTCCTTATGTTCTGGATACTCTCAGTCTGTCACCAACTCTGTAGAAGAGAACATAGGCAGAGTATCCTCGGGCTCAGGATGTCTAGAACAGTGTTATTTCCAGGGGCTGCCTAGGAATTTTATCGAAACCTTAGGGTGCTTAGATCCACTCCAGGTCAAAAGTTGAGACGTGTGTCAGTCCCCTCAAGCAGTTGTTGAACAGCTCCAGTCGTCTTGGTGTAGATTTTACAGTTTTGCTTTCTTATGAAAGTATGCCTTCAGTTGACTCTAACATTTACACCTCACAACTGAGAGCATGTTGATCCAATTTAATAAAATGCTCTTGCTCAAACCTGAACACTGACATGGTGCATGTGTTGTGTGACTTCTGTGCTGACTTTTCTGTGTAGAAAATACAGTCAACTTTATTAGTGGGAAATTGAGTTGTATACCCTGGGCTTAACTATATTATTCTTCATTTTTCGGCTTTAAAAAATGGTAGGGTAATCGTGAGACTTAGTCTTATCTGATTTCAAAATAAATATGTGTCGATGTACTAATTACACTTGAATAACTGAGCACAGTCCCTGGTGTATGGAAAATGTCATAGTTATTATTAAGCAGTCAGTAAGTATATATGACTTATTCCAGGAGTTGGAAATAGTTGACTTATATCTTCATTGTTTGGTCTTTTTTTCCATGTATTAAAATTTTGATAGGTTTGGATAGAAGTAAAACTAGCTTATGTATTCCCTTATATTTCCTTTGCTTTTTTTTCTCTTTATTACAGAAAATGTACGTTCATTGGTTATCAGCTAAGATACAGCTGTTAGAACTTGAAAGACTTCTGGAACTTCAGTTACTATTTACCTCTTTAGCTCTGAATTAGAGATGAACAGTAGCATGACTCCAATGAGTGTTTCTTTTGTCTATTGACACAATTTAGTAGGATAAAAAAGCTCCCCCGCTTCTGTGTGTTGTCTGGCCTGTTTTCTTGATCTTGCCTAGTTCAGTTATGCAGATTAATTTGGCTAGCGGTTGCATTAGGACTGTCCACATGTAGATAGATAGCTGGCAGTTGGCTGGGTCTTTTATTCTCACTCCATAGTTTAGCCTTGGCTTTCTTCTGGGACTTCCTTCATCAGAGTGTTCAACAGGGTGAGAATGGAAGCTGTACAGCATAAGGCTAGTCTGACAAGTCTCACATCAATTCTGCAATACCGATGAAAGCAAGTAATAAGACCAGTCCAGATTCTAGGGGAAAGGAAATGGAATGTACCACTAACTCTTTAGAAGGAAAGTGGTATTGTGCAGGACTATAAATGGGGGGTGGAGTGGGTGTGTTAAGAGTAAATGAAATAATTTGCTTGATAAATGCAGTGTTAGTTGGCACCTCCCTCAATCCAGACTGTATTGCTTCTCTTGTCAAAAGCTCAATTAGGTTTGCTTTCTGATGTCATCTAAAGTTAGTATAAGAAACTAGCCATATAAAAAACATTTTGTTGTGGTGGTTGCACATATAGGCTGCTTTTTATATATGATATATATTATATATGGGTTGGATTTTTTGTTTGTTTTGTTTTTCAATCTGTTATGAAGGTTTAGAAGAGCGACCTGGAGCAGTAGCTTAGCTATTAAGAGCACTTCCAGAGGACCTGGGTTCAGTTCCCAGCATCCACATGGTGGCTCACAACCATTTATAATTCCAGTTCCGTGGGATCCAATGCTCCTTTGTGACTTCTGAGGGCACTGGACAAACACGTGGTACACAGACATACATGGAGACAAAACACACACATAAAATTAAATAAATCTTTTTTTCAAAAAAAGTTTTAGAAACCAGGTGAAGGCCTTTGATTCCAGTACTTTCGAGTTGGAAGCAGGTCAGTCTCTGAGTTCCAGGGCAGCCAGGGCTATATAAAGAGACCCTATCTCAAGAAAATCCAAAAAACAGAACAAAAAAGCCCCCAAATTTTTAGAAGAGGAAGAGAAAGACTGGAGAGGGAGCATGTGAAGGTCATTGTTGTGACAGCCTGTCTTGACTCAATTGGCTGAACTACTTGGTTCTTTTTGTTTTTTTTTGTTTTGTTTTGTTTTGTTTTGTTTTTCGAGACAGGGTTTCTCTGTGTAGCCCTGGCTGTCCTGGAACTCACTCTGTAGACCAGGCTGGCCTCGAACTCAGAAATCCGCCTGCCTCTGCCTCCCAAGTGCTGGGATTAAAGGCGTGCGCTACCACCGCCCGGCAAACTACTTGGTTCTTGAACATTTGATTCAGATGTGACTTCCTGGCAACCCTCTCCACATGCAAACACACTCAGACACTCACAGCATCCTCACACTGCAACTGGTTAGTTAGCTTCCTGGGTCCAGCTGGAGCTTACTTTCACTTGGACATAGATTAGATTGTTTTTTTCTGTTCCTTTCTCCGCTTCCCTGACCAATTTTTAAAAAAACGTTATTTCTTTGAGGGCAGATATGAGGGCTTGAGTTATAGGTCTTTGTTGAATCAATCTTATGGAAATACGACCTTTAAAACGCTCTTCCATTTCTAAAGTATGGAAGGTGTCCAGAGGAGGCTGCAGGGGGTGGGGGTGGGGGTGGGGTCCTTGCAGTTTAAGCATTTATTTGTTTGTTTGTTTGTTGTTTTGAGACAGGGTTTCATGTAGTCTAGGCTAGCATCCAACACTATAGCCCAGGATGGCCTAAAACTCCTTCCAAATTCTTCTGCTTCAGGCTCCTCAAAACTGGGTGCTCTGCCAGGACCTGCTAACATTTTATGATACGTTGTTAGTAATAGAAGACCTCTTAGTAATAGAAGACCTTTGCTTACCAAGAAGACTATTTTTTCAGAAAGAAAAACAAAAAAGTGAGGTAGACTTTGGATTAGAATTTTGTATTAACGGAGGAATAGAAGTGTCAATGAGCATACACACATGTCTGCAGTGGCAGAGAAACTGGGGAACCTCAAAAGCCCCTTTTGACTCAGATTCTTTGGTTCTCTGCTAATCCTTCATGGCAGTTTTAGTGATTTCCATGTCCAAAATAAATACCATTTGTGTCCTGAACACTATGTGGCAAGTAGACAATGTTATCGGCCCCATGTGTGGAGGGGAAACAGAGAAAATTACTTTTTACAAAGCAAACAGCTTTATTTAGGAAAAGTGAAAAAGAACTTCTGAGAGGAGAAACTGCAAGGAGAGGAACACACACACACACACACACACACACACACAGAGAGAGAGAGAGAGAGAGAGAGAGAGAGAGAGAGAGAGAGACAGACAGAAAGAGAGAGGGGGGAGAAAGGGAAAGAGAGAGAGAGACCTGAAGTCACATAGCAATCAACATAGCAGTCTAAGTCAAGCCAGGCTACAGCCCAAGTCTGTGAGCTCCTAACTAAATAGCCACAATTCTGGCCTATTATTTTGACCAAACTTGGCTATGTTTTTTTGTTTGTTTTTTGTTTTCAGTGTCTTGTTCATACCCTGGACTGTCCTGAAACTTCTTATATATAGTTCATAGTCAGCTCAAACTCACGTCAAACTTCTTGCCTCAGTTTCCTAACAGAATGAACTTCTTGTTTTCGACTAAAACTTGTAGGTTATCCTCCTCCAGTATTGCCCATTGCCACTAAATTGGAATATAATGCTTAAAGAACAAGAGATTATTAGAGATGATTTCTCCTAAAACTTGTGTTAGCACGTACTTGTTTTAATTTTGGCCACTGCATTATGATACATCTATGTAAATAGCAGTTAGCTTTTGTTGTGAAATAAGTCACTGAAAAAAGTCACCTAGTGACTTAAAACATAATAACTATTTAGTTTACAGTCTTGGAGGTTGACAGTTTGTCTTGGGCTTAGGTAAATAATTATCTACCCCAAATGGTCTTGCTTCCACATGGTCTCCCACACACATCTACAGAGAGCTACACACCAGGTTCACAGACAGCTCTGCTTCTGTGAGCTGCTTGGCTAATATGACAATAGGGTCCTAGAGATAATGACACATTCAAGGCCTCCTTAAGGTTCATCCTCAGAAGTGGCATTTCATCTCTGCTACATTCAATTAGTCAACAAGTTGAAAATGAAGGAAACAAACTTTTTTATGTGAAGAGTTACAAAATCAAATTGCAGAGTGACATACATGCAGGGAGTGAAAGAAATGTGGCCACTTGTTGAAAATATTTGGAGTTACTTGGCTGAGCTTCCTTGGGAAGCCCAATAGATAAGATTCTCTGAACAGTTCTGCGAAGTGTCTGT
Organism: Rhabdomys pumilio; assembly: GCA_030674055.1. Lineage (NCBI taxonomy): Eukaryota > Metazoa > Chordata > Mammalia > Rodentia > Muridae > Rhabdomys > Rhabdomys pumilio. The sequence goes on along the minus strand of JANHMN010000006.1, from coordinate 97,860,218 downwards.
TGTATTGTCTGCTTACCTGCCTACCTTTGTTTTTGGGCAGTTATCTCATTCTGTAGTTCAGACTGGCTTACTATAATCTTCCTGCCTCTGCCTTCTAAGTATTGTGATTACTGGCATGAGCCACTATTCCTGGTCTAAGTAATGCCTCTTCCTCTTTATGTATGTCCTGGCTCTAGACTCTAGTGAAACTCTGTTCAGAACAACATACTGGAACTTCTTTACCTTCTTCTCTCTCAGGTGTTTTCCATTTCTGTGCTTTATTTTAAATGGTTCTTCAGACCTGCTCACTAGGTTAGCTGTCCTTCAGCTGTCTCATCTGCTGTTGAGTATTTAAGTTGGTTATAATGTTTTTTCAGTTCTGTAATTTCTGGCGGTGATGTTCCAAATGACACTTCACAGTTCTTAGTTTCTTGTTCAAGGCTCACCTTATGTCCCCAGGCATAGTTGAATTTCAGTTTTTCTGGCTTTGCATCAGTTCCTAGTTGTTGCAATTGATTGTTGCTTTTGTTGGTGCTAGCCGATATCATGTGCCTTACTAGTCTTTGTTTATTAGCACATTATTTTTAAAGCACTTTTTTTTCGGGGGGGGGGGGGGTTTCGAGACAGGGTTTCTCTGTGTAGCCCTGGCTGTCCTGGAACTCACTCTGTAGACCAGGCTGGCCTCAAACTCAGAAATCCACCTGCCTCTGCCTCCCAAGTGCTGGGATTAGAGGCGTGTGCCACCACCACCTGGCTTTAAAGCACTTTTTAAGAGACGATTTGAAACCCACGATGCTGTATTTCAGAGAGAATTTTCATTTCCTCTGTCAGCACCTGCTAACAGTCTAAGACAAAAGGCTTCAGGTTTTCTTTTCTAGATAATCCTTGGTATAGAATTTGTGACTTATTTCACTTATTTATTGTGTTTATGTTTCCTGGTTTGGCACACAAATAACTTGAATTACATCCCTCCAGCTCTCTTAGTCTCCTAGAAACCTCGACTTGTCTTCCAGTGTTTCCAGCAGATTTATGAGAACTGCAGAGAGATCTTCCCTCTTTTCTGTTCTGGAAGTGTCTTCATCACCCCACTTCTCCTCCACTGCCTTTGGGGGCTAGAAATTGCCTACCGTGAGAGGTTGTGGTTCACTTAAGTTTTTATTCTTCCCTGCCTCTGCTGTCTTTTTATTTACTTATTTATTATAACTGTGTGTGCATGTGCATGTCTTCAGGTACATATGAGGTCAGAGGACAAATTTCAGAAGTTCTCTCCTTCTTTCATGGTTGTAGGGATAGAACTCAGGACATTAGCTTGCATGGCAGGTATTTTCCCAGGGAGCTGTCTCACTGGTGCTCTTACAGTCTTCCCACTCACTTTTCTGTGGTGTTCCTGAGCCTTAGAGACAGAGGTAGAGAAATCCCATTTACTGATGAGTTTTCAACAATCTTGTGTTCTAATCACTCTAACCAGTTGTTAACCTTTTTTGTTTGTTTTTCTTTTTCCAAACAGTGTTTTTTGGTGTAGCCATGGTTGTCCTGGAGCTCACTCTATAGACCAGCCTGGCCTTGAACTCAGAGATCCACTGCCTTTACCTCCCAAGTGCTGGGATCAAAGGTGTGCACCACCACCACCTGGGTGCCCAGTTGTTAGTCTTTAAAATTACCATTGCCTACTGTAAAAAGAAGTTTCTCCTACCAGAGCTGATGGTAGCACTATATATAAACATAAATATAAACATAAATATTTTGAAGGTCATTTAATGTCTGCCCATTTAGCAAAATGCCTAGAGCAGCTTCCCTGTAAGGCTTCCCCAGCCATGGGATTTTTGACTCAGTTTCCAGTATCAGCCATGAATCCCCTCCCATGGAGCAGAAGTCAAACCCATTGAGAAAGTGGTTGATTATCTTTTGTCGACTTGGCATTAGCACACCAGTGGGCATACTTGCCTGGCCAGTTTGTAGTGCTGAATGCACTTCTTCCTTCACAGTACCTTCTGGCAGCATGAGGGTTAACCAGCAGGGAGGAGCTTCCAGCCCAACTTGGTTTTTCTCTATTACAAGTAGGGCATGTGTAATCTTCAGAAGTAGCACCTTACCACCTGGTTCTAGTGGGCCAACCACAGCAAAGGCTCTTGCTTGTGTTCTTTGACAGGGCTCTGGGGTGGGATGGCTGCATCTATGTATACAGGTGTATGTGCCTGTGCCCTCAGAGGCCAGAGAAGGCATCAGGTCTGCTGGCGCTAGAGTTATATAGAGATGGCTGTGAGCTGCCATGTGGGTGCTGGGAACTGAACCTGGATCCTTTGGAAGAACAGCAAGTGCTCTTAACCACTGATGCCTTCTTCTGGCCTCTGTGGGCTACATGCATGTCGTACACCAGACATCTATATAGGCAAAGCACCCATACACAAAGTAAAAGTGAATACATTTCAAAAAAAATTTAATTTATAGTTTTTGAGTCTGGGTTTCTCTTTGTAGCCCTAGCTGACTTGGAACTCGTGTAGATCTGCCTGTCTCTGCCTCCTGAGTGCTGGGATTACAGGCATGTGCCACCACCCACAGCATCAAACAAATCTTAACTTTAGGTTAGCAGTACGTTTGTCCAGTACTTAGTTTGTATATTATTAGCTTGAATATTAGTTTGAATAAAATACTCTAGGAGTATGTAAATGTAAGACTTAGCTATAACCTTGATTTGATAGAATACAGTCAAATTTGAAAAATCAATCAGAATGATAAATAACACATCATTAAATATAACCTATCTGAAATGTGCCCAGATCAGTTAAGTAGGTAACTATGGGTATAAGAGAAGTGTTTCTTTCTGTAGCTGTGAGTGTGTGTACATACTGTAAGTGAGGAGGCTAGAACGGGTACTTCATAGGCATGAGTTTCTAACACAGTGCTATCCCTTAAAGACTCAAGCTTAGTAATAGGAAAAGTTAACACCGTGGTCTGCAGAGGCTTACTATTGCCTTTGTAACTGTTTGTGTTCTTTGGAATTTGCTGTTCCTTGCCCACACACCTGCTTTTATTGTGGTTTTACAGAGCTCTCTGTAACCGAGACTGAGGATTTTAGATGAGTTGGGAAGAAACTGGATGGTAGCTTTGAAGATGGGACTTACAAAGCATGTCACTGATCTGAATGAGTTCAGGTCCTGTTTGTGCAGGTTTTATTTCTGGGCTTCATTCTGGGCCACTTTCTGAATAACTGAAATGCTGTTAGGTTTGCAAATGCATTTGACTAGCCAGATGTGATAGCTCATGCCTGTAGTTCAAACTCTGGGGAAACAGTTCCTGGCCGACTTGGACTGCAAAGGGAGAGTCTATCTCAGAAAACAATAAATTAAAGAGTGGTGTTGTCCAGATGGATTGTGGGTAAAGATGCTTACTAGGCGCCTGGAGACCTGTTTGATCCCTAGAACCCATGTATAGGTAAAGGAGAAAACCAGCTCAGCAGAGTGATTGATCCTCTGACTTCGGTGTGTACACCGTGGCATTTTTGCCCCCACCCCCAATGATGATTTTTATAAGTTGTTCTGTGTGTATGGGCATTTGCTTGCATGTATGTCAGCATTGTACATGTGCCTAGTGTCCACAGGCCCAGGAAACGATGTGAGAGTCCTGGGACCAGCGTGCATCTGTAGATGCTTGTGAGCACTATGTGGGTTTTGAAGATTAAACCTTGGTGCTGTGTAAGAGTAGCCAATGTTCTTAACTGCTGAGCCATGTCTTCAAGCTCAGTGATAAACGTCTTTAAAAAACAAAAGAGAGCTGGGCAGTGGTGGCGGTGCACACATTTAATCCCAGCACTTGGGAGGCAGAGGCAGGCGGATTTCTGAGTTTGAGGCTAGCCTGGTCTACAGAGTGAGTTCCAGGACAGCCAGGGATAAATAAATAAATAAACAAACAAAACAAAACAAAACAAAAAAACAGGGAAAAAAACCAAAAAAAAAAAAAAAAAAAAAACAGAAGAGAGAGCGGGAGAGATGGGTCAGTGGTTAGAGTTCTGATTAGTTACTTCTCTAGAGGACTGGTGTCTGGATTTCAGCACCTACATTGGGTGGCTCACAACCACCTGTAACTCCAGCTCCAGGGAATCTAATTTCTTGGCCTCCATGGGTACCCAGATTCATGTGGCAGATGTTCACCCAAATACACCCATAAATAAAAATAATAAATCTTAAAAATTAACAAAAGAATAAAAGATAAAAAGTAATAAAATTTAGCCCCCTTATACTGAAATAAAATGTTACCAATGTTAAATCAGTGCTAGTTTTGTGCCATGTACTGTTTAAGACATCATATATTTCAGTGAACAAAGCAGAAAAAAATGTCCCTGTCGTCTTTGAATTTGTGTTTTAGGAAGGAACTTAGTGTTGCCTGGTGATGGTCACTGTTTGTGTTTACCATTTCTCTTACTCTTTGTGTAGCGCCTGTTTGCTGTGGTGATGGGTATGTGGTGCTGGAGAGGAGACCAGTTGCTAGGACTGAGTGCAGATGTCTGACAGCAGGAAGAACGTTCTGTTAGTGCACTCGCTTGGCAGAATTGGTTTTGTACATATGGAGACATTCGGTCCCTAGTAGTGGTTCTGTTCTCTAGGCAGTACTATGCTGTGGTTGATGAGCATGAAGCTGGCAAGAAGAAAAGCCAGTCACCTCAAATAGTGTACTTGTGTGTCTGTATAACATACTGTTGAAGAAAAATGTAGCTTATTTTTAAAAAGAAATTTGAAAGAAAGTTGGAATTTTAGTTCTGATTCAAAATGAAAGTTTTCAGGAAGGTGGCACCTTAAATTCAGTATCATAGAGTTATGAATTTACTCCTCTTTTGATGGGTTTTAAAAGTTAAAAAAAAATTCTGGTACCCAATATTAAAGTAATTTTTTTTTTCTTTTTAGTTTTTCGAGACAGGATTTCTCTGTGTAGCCCTGGCTGTTCTGGAACTCACTCTGAAGACCAGGCTGGCCTCAAACTCAGAAATCCGCCTGCCTCTGCCTCCCAAGTGCTGGGATTAAAGGCATATGCCACCACTGCCTGGGTATCCAATATTAAAAACTAGAGGTGGCATCTTAGAATTACAGGCGTAGAACAGGTATGGTAGCACAGGCCTTTAATCCCAATACTTGGGAGGCAGGGGCAAATAGTTCTTTGTGAGTTCTTGGCCAACCTGGACTACAGAGTGAGCTCCAGGGCAGCCAGAACTCACAGAGAAACCGTGTCTCAAAAAACAAACAAACAAACACGAACAGAGAATTTCAGGTTTAGTATTTATTTTAAAAATTGTTAAGATTGATTTATATTTACTTATTCATTCATTCATTCATTCATTCATTCATTCATTCATTCATGTGGTCTGAGAACAACTTCTGGAAAAGTCACTTCTCATCTTCCACTGTGTGGGTTCCAGCAATGGAACTCAGAAGTCAAAACCGGCAGGAAGTCACTTTATCTGTTGAGCTATTTCACCAGCTCTGAGGCTTAGTATTTTTTGTGATGGGCTGGAAACTCTTGAAAATATATTATTTTATCAGTGTGCTGTAAAGAAAACTGCCAACTAAAGAGTAATGGAAAAAATTAGCGGCAATTGAAAAGACAGAATACATGTTAGTGGTAGAAATGAATAAGTAGGCCAGGGCATGCTGCCATACCCAGAATCCTAGCATATGAGACAGGAGGACCAAGTTCCAAGTTAGCTGGGCTACACAGAGAGTTCAGGGCCAACCTAGACCTATATCATAGTGAAACTCTGATTCAAAAAACAAATAGAAAATTGAGATGAATAAATCAACTTTGGAGTTTGCGTTAGACAATATATGTCTTAGATTCAGTTCTCTTGCTGCTAGAAAATACCCTGACAAGCCACTTAGTGGAAAGGGGTTTTTAGTTCACAGTTCCAGGCTACTGTCCATCATTGCTGGGAAGTCAAGGCAGCAGGAGCCTGAAGCAGCTGCTCACATCACAGTCAAGAGCAGTGAGAATAAATACATGCATGATTATGCTCAGATAACTTTCTCGGTTCTTCTGTTCAGCATTCCTTTGCCTAGGGAATAGTGTCGCCAATAGTGGGAGGGTCTTCACCCTTTAATTAATGTAGTCAGGAGTTCTAGGACTGTGTCCAAAAAGGCCAATCTGATTAAGCTAGTTCTTCATTGAGATTCTCTTCAGTGATTCTAGATTGTTTCAAGTTGACAATTAGAATTAAACATTCATTATTCTTATTTGATACTGTTTTAGATATCGTCAGATTCTGGAAAAAGCCATTCAGTTATCTGGGACGGAACAACTAGAAGCATTGAAAGCTTTTGTTGAAGCGAGTGAGTAGAATGGAGGAGCCACGCTTGCCTTGTATACCTGAGCAGTCCGTTAAAGTGCTGTCAGCCTGTTTTACCACTTTAGAGTTGGGTTATTGTTCAATGAATTGTCTTCAAAATTGAAATCCCAGTTAAGGTTTTATTTAGATGCTTTGTGTTTTGCCTTTGCACAAAAATAAAGAAAAGGACAAGTTAAATTTTCAAGGGATTTTCCTCAATCTTTTCTTAGAAAAGTTACTCTATTTTTCCTGCTTTGCTGTAGTAGATAAGAAATCAGTAAAATCCAGCATAACGAAACTAATTATGTAACATATGAGAAGAACATGTAAGTCTCTGAGATTGATACATTGCATTGAGTGGTAATTTTAAGTAAAATGTAATTGCTTTATAGAAACGTCCGGATTGTTGATGTTTCCTGTCTTTTCCTTTCTAACCAGTGGTGAATGAGAACGTCAGCCTTGTGATCTCACGGCAGCTGCTAACAGATTTCTGTACACACCTCCCCAACCTGCCGGACAGCACAGCCAAGGAGGTCTACCATTTTACCTTGGAGAAGATCCAGCCTCGGGTCATTTCCTTTGAAGAGCAGGTAAAAGTCCAAAGCCCTAGATTTTATTGTTGTTGTTTTGTTCTGTCTTAAATATCAGGAACTGGAAGCTCCTAATTCCCAGTAATATTTTCTTTGGAAAAAATTTTCATATAATATATTTTTATTATGTTTTGACTTCTACCACTTCCTCTCAGACATTCCCCATCCACTCAACTTTATTTTTTCTCTCTTAAAAAAAAAAAAAAAAAAGCAAACACTTGGGATGCAGAGGCAGATGGATCTCTGAGTTTGAGGCAGCTTTGTCTGTAGAGCAAGTTCCAGGACAGCCAGGCCTACACAGAGAAATCCTATCTTGAATACCTAAAAAACAAAAACCAGAAGCAAACACACACACAAAATTCCTACAAAACCACAGAAACAAAAGTCACAACAAACAGGTAAAACACCAATAAGACAAAAAGTGTCCAAACAGAGCAAAATAATAAAAAGTCCACAGAAATATCATTGATCTGGGTGTGAGGCTTGCTGCCCTTGAGTGTGGCTCATAGACAAGAAAGACTGATTTTCCCTTTGCCATAAGGGTATTAGTTGTAAACAGCTTCCTGGTTAGGTGTAGGACCCTGTGTCTGTTCCTGTTTTCTTGTTGGGGCCCTGTCTGTCTTGAACCTGTGCAGGCCTGTGCAAGCTGCCTCAGTCTTTGTGAGTTCATATGGTCACCAATCCTGTTATGTTAAAACAGTAGGTTTTGAGCTTAAGATCACACATTATTTTTATGATCTTATGCTATTAACTTAAAGCAGATAATTGCTCAGTTTCATATTTTTTATAAAACCAAATCAAACAGCATTTACAATTAAAGTCAGTAAGTGTTAGGACATAGCATCTTCAGCTGGATCGTCAGTAAAGATTTTCTGTTCAGTTTTTCTTTGTGTATACAAACATGTACCTCTGTGTGCAGATAGAAATCAGGACAACTCTCTGGAATTAGTTCTGTTTTTCCATCTGTATATGAATTCCGTGGAGCAAACTCAGATTTGTAGGCTTTTGTATAGCATTGTATCTTGAACAATCTCGTTAGCCCTAGTAAGACTGTTAAAATTAAAAACTTAGGAAAACTCCAACATCAAGTATATAGCAACACAAAAGCAAAATTTAATACTAGAAAAAAATGTTGCCAAAATGTGCAGTGTAGAAATGTGTTGTTTCAGTTTTCTATTTTCATATTCTGTGAATACAGACTTGATAGAAGTAAAAAAGGGGTGATCGTACATAAACCTGCAGCTTAGTATGCTGGATAAGAGCACTGTCTGAGTAACATCTGTATCTGTCATTTTAGGTTGCTTCCATAAGACAGCATCTTGCATCTATTTATGAGAAGGAGGAAGACTGGAGAAATGCGGCCCAAGTGTTGGTGGGGATCCCTCTGGAGACAGGACAAAAGTACAGTAAATACTGGACTTGATGAGTGCCAGTGATGTGTTCTCGTAAATCCGCAACTATCTGTAGTGCATTAGATGGCATAAGTACTTCTCAAAGCCTGACTGACTTGTCTGAGGGAACACATCTCTTGTAGAAGGGGTGTTGTTAAGACAAAGTATGCCAACGTATTGGTAGCATTTTCTAAGGAAGAATAAGAATACCAGTGTTGGTAGAGTGTACACCAGAAAAGACAGAATGAAATCAGCCCTAGGGATGGGGTACCCTGAGTCTTGAAGCCATTGTAAGGTCTTCGATTCAAAGAAAACCGAGAGTGCCAGGCAAAGTGGTACATGTCTTTAATTCCACCACTGAGGAGCCAAAGGCAGGCAGATCTCTCTGAGTTTGAGACCAGCCTGGTCTACACAGAGAGTAACAGGCTAGCCAGTACTACATAGTTTAGACCTTGACTCCAAGAAAAAGTGAAATGAGAGTGAGCTATTGGGTGATTTTGAGCAGAGAAATGACATGGTGTGATGATGTGTTTTAAGGACCCACTGAGTCCTGGGTGGGGACACATGTGCTGGCAGCAGTGGTAGACGCCGGGATGCACCACCACAGCTGGGGGAGCTTCTCAGAGACTCGGTGTGCAGAGTTCCCATGTGGACTACAGAAAACGGCTGAGTCTTGAGGTTTTGGCCAGAGCACAGGAAATATGGAGTTGCCCTGCCCTCTGGGGAGCAGACTGTGAGGGAAGATGAATCGTACATTGGGGACTGTGATAAGCAAGTGAAGATACCTGATAGTGAGCAGAGTGTTTTGTCTAGAGGAAGTAGAGCAGTCTGGGCTACAAGTAGACATTTGGGGGCCCTTGCCTACTAGACCAGATTGACCCCTTTCCAGGGGAGGAGAGGATGCAGGCAGAGAAGAGGAGTGAGGCCTGGGGCATTGCAGTCCTAAGAGGTGAATAGCGGTTGTAGGGTGTGCTCCTGCTTGGAACCCATATGAGGGAAAGAGCAGGGATCAGACCTGTGCTGAGGAAGGGGGTAAGTGTTGGCTGGTGAGCATTCGTCAGGTGTGGAGGCAGGGGGATTTGACATGAGCTATGGAGGTGAAGCTGGTGGGAGCAGAAGCTGACTGGGAAGCTCTTTGGAGTTTTCAGAAAGAAGCAACCAGACACAGTAATTAGAGTAAGATAGAAACCACAATGAAAGTTAGATGGCTTTATTTTATAATCCTTTGGAAATCAAATATTTTGATAATTGACGCTGGGTATAGTGGTGGTGGCCTTTAGTCCCAGCACTGGGAAGGCAGAGACGGCGATCTATTGAGTTTGAGGCCAGCCTGGTCTACAAAGTGAGCTCCAGAATAGCCAAAGTGACATAGTTGAGACTTTGTCTCAGAAAACAAAAAACAGGACAAAGGACTGATGTTGAGGAATTGGTGAAGGATTCTCACGGGAGTATATGAACAGAAGGGAATCCAGTAGTGATGGGGCATTTAGATTGGTGTAGCCTTTGTCTGGAGGCTGTCTTGTACATAAGGTTAGCAGCCTGAGTCTTCTTTCTCAGGACAGCAGCACTGCTGTACCCTGTAACAGAAATGCCAGATGACCCCTGTTGGCAGATTGTTCCAGCAGTGTGAAGGGACAGCTCAAGCACAGGCCAGGCTGTGCGTCAGTGGTGCTGGACTTGGTACAAGTTGTCCTTGATGGCTTCTCAGTGAACAGAGCCAGCATAGCAGTGACGGCTGGGCTGTGAGACTGAGAGGATGCAGGAGTGTAACTGTGGAAAAGGGGGACTCCTTAAGAAATTAGGCAGTGTCATTTTTAAAGTAATGAAAGGATTCTCTGATAAAAAATTGAAAAATTAAAGCCTAGCATGATAAAACAATTCATATGAATTTGAGTTGTGAATGGGTACATAAATTGCTGATAATCGATGAGCTAAGCAGACAGTTTGAATTCATAGAAATGTTTTCCGTGACCTTCCTTCCCCCACAAAAATCAAAACAAGTAAAGACTTAATTTCACAGTGGGAGCCAGGTGAATTTTAAGGATTTTTTATTTGTTTTGCTTTGTTCATTGTTTTTTGTTGTTTGGGTTTTTTTTTGTTTGTTTTTTGTGTTTTTTTTTTTCCTTGCCACAAGGCTTTACTGCTTTGGTTGTCAAATAGAAACGATTGCTTTTCTTTGAGGATTAATCTTGAATTACGAGTTTGGAATTATTGAGGCCTCCAGTTCTTCATTTCTGGAGTAAAGTGTCACCTGAGGAGGGAAGAGACTGAAAATCACCTATAACTCACTCCAACCCTGTAAACTGGCCACAGCCCTGCACGCTCTACAACTCTAATTGGGATTATATTTTGTTTGTGTAAAAATGCCCTTTACATGGATGGCGGATACATTTTAATGATAAGTTTATGTACTATTGTATTCCACATCTTATGTTTTGACATGAGTCTCACTACCTGGCTGGTCTAGAACTTGGTATGTAGATGAGACTGGCCTCAAACTCACAGAGATCTGCCTGCCTCTGCCCTCAGAGTGCTGGTATGAAAGGTGTATGTCACCATGCCTAGCCATAACCCATGTATTCACTTGAAAGAAAATAGATATTGTCTGTAAGCAGCTTGTAAGGACCATAGCTGTATACTTTCTCCTTTTTACACACCAGAGCTTGGCTCCTATAAATACTGTAACTGCCATTTTCTTTTTTTTCTAACATAAATAATAAGTTTACAAGTTAATTTCCTTGTAATAAGTACGTGAGCACATTCCTTATTGTGTCTAGTAGGATCTGATAATCTAGAAGTAAAGTACAGTGGATTAAAAGCTTACACATTTAAAGAATTCAAAGCGTAATTGGAGAGTTCATTGCCAGATTGGTCTCCAGGCAGGCCGAGCCTAGATGCAGTTCCACTTAGTGTCCGATAGGCCTGAAACTTGGCACTTGTGTCCATTTCATTTGTTTGTTTGCTTATTTGTTCTAGACAGTACAATGTAGATTATAAGCTGGAGACTTACCTGAAGATCGCAAGGCTATACCTGGAGGATGACGATCCTGTCCAGGCTGAAGCTTACATAAACCGAGCATCCTTACTTCAGAATGAATCCACAAATGAACAGTTACAGATACACTATAAGGTAACAAATGAGCTAATTTGGGATTATTTTTGTATTGATGAATTATATACCAAGATGTTTCAATACATGTGATGAATGTTTATATATTTCAGAAACTCTCTTTGCCTCTTTGACCTTCCAGTTTTCCCTAATTGGAGCATTTTCCCTCCGTAGGTTTGCTATGCACGTGTTCTTGATTACAGAAGGAAATTCATTGAAGCTGCCCAAAGGTACAATGAGCTCTCTTACAAGACAATAGTCCATGAAAGTGAAAGACTAGAGGCCTTAAAGCATGCACTACACTGCACCATCTTAGCATCGGCAGGTAAGCATGTGATTTAGGCTTCAGTGAAATGAGTTGTCTCTGCTCATAACATTAGGTCACAACAACTGGAATACTTAGCAAAGAACCCTTCTCAGTACAATTAAAGTAAGTTAAACATGAAACAAAACCAGGAATAAAATGATTTATTCTAAAAACTTAGATGACTGTATCAACTTGTTACCCACACATTAAGAATAGTTAAAAGAGGTAAGTTTAGTTTTAAATTTTTACAGAAAGAGAAAATGGTTCTTAAATGAGTACTACAGAGCAGAAAACAGTGATTAAAGTCTAAGAGATTGTATCAGTAAAATGACCCCTCGAGTAGAGGTTGCTTGTTTCCAAGCCTGGTGAGCCCGGTTTGACCCTAGGACCCACGAGGTGGAAGGAGAGAAGTGATTCCTGAAAGCTGTGTCTCACCTGCACAGGGGTATCACAGCACTGCGTTTCTCTCGTGGACACAAGAGATAAGTGCTCTACCATTTTAAAAGATCTACAGTGGTTTGCTTTCAGGGTTTTTTAAACCTTTAAGCTTCCCTTTCAGACTAGCATTCATTCTTTTCCTCAATACATGTAAAGTTTTTACTAAGTTGTAGCATAGAAAGCACACAGCTTTTAAATATAAAAGACTGTTGTGAAGGAATGTTAATCCTAAACCATGGCTTTTCTAAATCATCTGAAGTTCTCCAAGGTCTGTAGTCAGCTGAGAGCTCACGTCATGTTTAGTGCTCACACTTAACACTCCCTCTCCCTTCATTTATTTATTGATTGACATGGGGACTTTTACTTAGTCTTGGCTGTCCTGGAACTCCATATATGGATGAGGCTGGCCTCCAGTTCTGCCTCTGCCTACAGAGTGCTGGGATTAAGGCTTAAACCACCACTTACATTTTCTTATCACTAAGTATCAGCTATTGTTACATCATAGTACATTACACAGATTCACGTTGATTTTCTATTGTTTTACTTTATCATCCAAGCATATCCAACCTGTGGCCCATATGTGGATGTATGCATCCAAGGATAGCTATAACTGATGTCCAACATGAAATTACAAACACTCCTAAAATAAGAGGAGCTTTTGTTTGGTTGGTTTTTTGGTAACTCAGTTCCATGGTTCTCCAGGTGATCTTTGTAGTTGTTAAGATTACTTCAGTGTCAAAGGGTTGGACACACCTGTATGAACAGGGATGAGTTTATGGATAGGTTAAACTCCTAGGTCCAAAGACACATATTTTTAATATTTGGATAGAGAGTGTACATTGTGTTGTAATGTTACACCTCTCCAAACAAAGATGTCCGTGATGTAGACCATGGTGACCTCGGACACAGAGATTCTCCTGCCAGCCTCTGCCTCCCACATTGTTATGCTTTTAGATGCTCACATCTTCCCAGTATGACTTGCATATGGTCCCATCAGTGTTTCAATATTCTCTATATTCTAACATAAAGAGATAACCATTCTGTGCATTAGGAGTATGGTAGGTTCCCAGCACTGGAAAACAAAGCAAGAAATATGCTCAAAATGAGGTTTTAACGATTTTATAAATATTCTTACTCTTTTTAATAGAATACTGTCTTAGGATTTTTTTTATAAAGTTTTTGTTTGTTTGTTTGTTTAATGAGTTTGTTTGTTTGTTTAATGAGCATGAGTGTTTTTTTCTTCATGTATGCCTGTGTACCATGTGTGTGCTTTGTGCCTACAGAGGCCAGAAGAGAGTACCTGATCTCCTGGAACTGGAGTAAATATAAATAGACTTTTGTTAGCTGCCATGTAGGTGCTGAGAATGTGGTCAGGGTACTCTGGAAGAGCAGCTCTTAGTCACTGGCCTATCTCTCCAGCCCCTTAGTTAGTATTTTAGTTGCTGTGATAAAACACCTGGACCAAAAGCAACTTGAGGAGAAAAGGGTGTGTTTTGCTTATATATCCCGCTCTTAGTCCACTGAGACAAGCTCCAGGCAGGAACCTAGAGAGCAGGAACTAAAGCAGAGGCCATGGAGGGAAGCGTCGGTCTGATTTGCTTCCCATGGCTTACTCAGCCTGCTTTCTCACACCATCCAGAACCACCAGCCCAGGGGTTCCCCCTTCCCCACAGTGAGCTCGCCTCTCTTGTGGTAGTTACGATCAAGAGAAATGCCCGTCATAGGCTTGCTCACAGGTCCGTCTGCCGAAGACATTTTCTCAGTTGAGGTTCCCTCTTCTAAATGACTGTAGCTGTATCAGTTGGCATAAAACTAGCCAGGACAAATACCAACATCTAGACCCTGGTTGCTCCCACAGCTACTAGGTGTAGGTGTCCTTGTGACAGAAGAAAGCAGCTACTGACAGCTTGTTTCCACTCACTTGGTATTAGTCACCAGGTATTTAAAGGCTCTAAAATGTATTCGTTGAGACAATAACGTTTCTTAGCAGAGAAATATTTTTGTATTCTGTTACTGAGACACAGTCTTTCTATTCAGTTTTGCTAGCCTACAACTTGCTGTGTAGTTTAGGCTGACTTCAAATTGGTGAACCTCGTGCCTCAGCCTTCCTGGTTCTGGAATTACAGAAGTATATTCCATGCTGGACATATGTTTTATTGACTAAATAATGTATTAGTATAAATACACAGGAAGAAAATAGAGATCGCCTGGACTTGCAACCTCCTGGACCATTTGATCTCTACCCTGGTCCATTATGGGAATATTCAGTTATTCTCACATATCTATGGCTTTTTTGCTAGTGATTAAAATTTGTTTTGAACTAACCCAAACTCTCACTTTTTTCAACATTCCAGATATGTGCAGACTAGATAGCAAAATGAGTTACCCAATTCCTGTCTCCAGTGAGAGTGGTCTCACAGTGCTCTGCCTCTTTGTAGCCCAGCTTTTAACCTGTAAGCAAGCATTCTTTTGTGGGCTACTCAGGTGCTCCCTCTCTAGTTTTGTGCCCTTTATTGGTGAGTTTGCTGTTAAAATGGTCCCCTGATGGACTGCTGGATGCTCTCTAGTGCTGTGTGTGTGTGTGTGTGTGTATTTTTAGGTGTAGGTGTTGGTGGGAACTAGGGGTAGACAAAGTCTGTGTAGTCTTGACTGACCTGTGACTCTCACTGGCCTCAAATTACAGGCATGCACCACTATGCCCTCTAGTGTTCATAAGTATAGACAGCGTAATATGGAGATTTTTTTGTGACATAATAGTATCCTGTGAGCTTTATTTTGGCAGAATTGCAGTGTTAGCTGTGAGTTCAAAGCTAATGAATTAACCATATATGTTAAGTCAGGGTCTAAACAGAAGCATATGAAACAAAGTTGCAGACTGATTAAAGTTGACCAAAAATTGACTAGAGGCTTAGAAGAACCTGATTCTGTATTTCCAATAGAAGCAGGAGCTCAGCATTAACTGTGTGGTACAGTGACTGTCTAGAACATTCTACAAATTATACTACATATATATTAATGGGGATTGCCTGTATTTTAGTAAGCAAAAATGGGATCATAGAATGTGATTCTTTTTGTCACTGAAAAAACACTTGATCATTTGACACTCTGTGTTTCCTTAGGACAGCAGCGCTCCCGGATGCTGGCTACTCTTTTTAAGGATGAAAGGTGCCAGCAACTTGCTGCATATGGGATCCTAGAGAAAATGTACCTAGACAGGATCATCAGGGGGAACCAGCTTCAAGAGTTTGCTGCAATGCTGATGCCTCACCAAAAAGCAACGACAGCTGATGGTAATGACCATGTCTTACATGTGTGTGGCAGGGGATATTTAGATATAGATTAGTAGAAAGTGTGTTGTATTAGTATTTCTAAGTAATACTTCCTGATTAATAAAAAGAGGACTATTGCCTGATAATGAATGTTAAACACCAACATAGGTTTTTGAAACAATCTAAAATAATCCCTATTGGAAAGTGTTTTATAAAATAATACCTTTTTTCTTCTTTTTAAAAAAATCTTGCCGGTGGTGGCACACGCCTTTAATCCCAGCACTTGGGAGGCAGAGGCAGATGGATTTCTGAGTTCGAGGCCAGCCTGGTCTACAGAGTGAGTTCCAGGACAGCCAGGGCTACACAGAGAAACCCTGTCTCAAAAAACCAAAAAAAAAAAAAAAAAAAAAAAAAAAAAAAAAAAAAAAAAAAAAAAATCTTGTTTGTTTGAAACTTGTGAAAACTGAAAAATTATAGTGTGTACCTATGGCACTTGGATTTTAAAAAGCTTAAGTAAGCCATTGGTAAACAACACTAAATAACAGGTTGTATTAGAGCATAATTATCCATTCTTGATTAAGGGTAAAATTTAGCTCAGTAGCTTGCCCAAGGTTCCTTGGGGTAAAATGCTGCAATTAAGAATAAGTTTCCTTTCATATTTTGTAGGTAAATGATGTGTTTGCTTAAATCAGAATGTCTTTGCCAGGAAAAAAGTTTTTAATATTTTCTAATTCATAATAGTGATTATTTTGTGTACGCTTGTCTAAGTTGTTTTAAAGTACCATGTTAACATGACCATGATACTAAACATAGAGGTGTGAACACACTGAACCATGCACTGTACAGAACAGTGTCAGCATGCATGCCAGCTAGGCTTGCTGCCTGGGTTCACTAGCACCCTGTACCAAAGAGCACTTAGCTGTGAGGACTCGTTTGTACTGGATACCTGAAAGGTGACATTTTTACTCAGTCTTAACTTCAAGGATTTTGTTTTTATTTATGTGTATAAGTGTGTGTCAGTATGAATATATGCTGGGTGCATGGAGGTGTCCCTCCCATGGAGACCGGAAGAGGTCAGCCAGTGTCAGGAGCGGTGCTGAGGCTCAGTGTGTCTGCTGGGAACCACACGCAGGTCCTCTACAAGAGCAGCCAGTGCTCATAACATGCTGAGCTGTATCTCTAGGCCAAGTTTTTCTTTTTCATAGAATTTTCTTAAGCACCTCAGGAAAATTTTCTTATGGTTATAGGATTATTTCTGGTTCTTCTGAGCAATTAGTTTTTGTCTTAGTTAAATATATTGTGAATTGATAAATTGATTCTCTTATTTTTCTTGACTTCTAGAAAAATTAAATTTGTAACCTAACTATGAGTAGTTTGTATGGCTTTAATTGAAGCCAATCTTCCTATTTTGTTTTAACGTTAGAATTTTTAATTCTCTGTATAGTCTAAGCAGCCATGATTTAAAACAAAAAAAGTCTGATGTACAAATTAGTTAAAAACTAGGTGGAAAGTTTCCAGAATTAATATAGTTGATCTTCAGATTTGACTTTGAGCTTTCTAGCCATGGAAAAAAAGTGGAAAAATCTGCTCCATGGGTTCTCTCAAGAGAGTGACTAGGTCTGTGTAGGGAGAAAGGGTGCTTGTCTGCTACCCTCATCTGAACTAGTCCTGAGCTAGCAGTCTGTTTTTGTTGTTGTTGTTTTAGATCACAGTCTCATTTTTTAAAAAAATCATTTAATGTAGCCGGGCAGTGGTGGTGCATGCCTTTAATCCCAGCACTTGGGAGGCAGAGGCAGGTGGATTTCTGAGTTCGAGGCCATCCTGGTCTACAGAGTGAGTGAGTTCCAGGACAGCCAGGACTCTACAGAGAAACTCTGTCTCGCCTCCCCCCTCAAAAAACAAAAATCATTTAATGAATGTATGTACACTGTCACTGTCTTCAGACACAGCAGGAGAGGGCATCAGATCCCATTACAGATAGTTGTGAGCCACTGTGTGGTTGCTGGGATTTGAACTCAGGACCTCTGGAAGAGCAATCAGTGCTTTTTACTGCTGAGCCATCTCTCCAGCCTCCTGAGTTAGCAATTTTAAGACATAGTGTCTGGTTTATTTTTAAATTTACAGTATGTTCATTGGTTTTCATTCTGTCTCCAGTCATGTAGCATTACTGCTGATACATTTCTTGCCCTATAGATTTGCCTGTTGTGGACATTTCCCACTAATGGAATCATAGTGATGTTGTTATGGCCTGTCACAATTGGCTTCTCACTTAGTGTCATGGCTCATCCATGTTTTTAGTATTCATTGCCAAATAACATTCTAGTACGTGGATGTAAGATGATGGAGAGGAGGATTGTTTCCTCTTGGGGCTAGTAATATTGCTGCTGGTTTTACGTTCAAATTTTTACACGTGTGTGTTAACATGTGCATGTGTACAGTCTTTCCCTTCCTCCTTCCTTTTCTGTTGTGTTTGAGATTGGTTTTGTGTTTGTGACTGGTTTTGTGTTTGTGACTGGTTTTGTGGCCTCTCATGGCAAATATTCTACTACTGGACCAGTCTACAGCCCCGTCCTTGGTAAATCACTTTTTAATCTTCCTTCTTTTTTTATTTATTTTATTTATTTTTATTGTGATGAGGTGGTGAGCGGTTATAAGAAAGGGTTTTGTAGAATACTTCCTTGAAGGTCTCGGAACATCCCTGCTACAGACACTGGTCTGTAGTTAGATGCTCAACACCGTCATCACAGCGAAGCTAGGTGAGGCCAGCAGTTCAGGGCAGGGTTGAAGACTTCGTTAGGGGTGTTCCTTAATTTACAGGAGGATTCTGTTTCTGGACTCCTGTGAAAGAGTGGCTAACCCTACCTCTGGGATATGCTCCATGTTTACCTCACAGTAAGGTGCTATGGATGACCAAAAGAGTGAGCTAAGGGGCTGGTCATCAGTAAGAGTGAATACTGTTCAGCTCCCACCTCTCACACTGCCTGTAATTCAGCCACAGAGAACATGATGCCCTGCATGTACCCCCACCCCACCTGAGGAATACACATAATCAAAACCAAAATGAACCTTAAAAGATTAAGATGAGGCTACCAGAGCATGTTGCATGATTGTTGAGCTGCTGTTGCTAATAAGTTTGTGTCTGAAGCAGAAAAAGGAAAGTCAGTGAATATTTCAGTTAGAGGCAGAGCCCCAGTGCAGAGGACTCAGTTTATTCGTCCGGTAGCAGTTGCTCACCAGCTGCTCATATGTTACCTCCCTGACATAATCCCTCCCAGAGCAGCTCAAGTCAGGATGGGTCGTGGTTTAACAGTGTGAGAATACAGACCACTGTGCTGTGCAGGGCATGAGGGCAGGTGTGAGGTGGCAGGACCCAGAACAGTGTAGGTGCTCCCTGGCTTTCTCCTTTTCAGTCTAGGACCCCAGCCCAGGGAATGGCATGCCCACCTTCAGGGTAGCCCTTTGCTCTTAAATTAAACCTATCTGGGAACACCCTCACAGACACACCCAGGGGTGTGTTTCCATGGTGATTGACCATTGGAGATTAGCAATCACTAATTTTCTAAATACTGTATTTTATTCAATTGTATATAAACTGTAATTGTAAATATACCCTGATATATTAGTGCTCGCCTTTAATCTTAGCACTTGGAAGGCAGACGCAAGCAGATTTTAGTTTGAAGCTATCGTGGTCTACAGAGTGAGCTCCAGCAGGAAGCCAGGGCAACCACAGAAACTCTGGCTGGAAACAACAACAACAATAATAATAATCTCAAATGTAATTGTTGATTAGAGGTATAAAGCTGATTATTGCATGGCTAGAAATAAAAAAAAAGGTAAATTTTTTTAAAGTATAAAACTAGTTTCAAACATTAATGAGTTTATTTATGTTTATTTAAGGTTCTAGCATCTTGGACAGAGCTGTTATTGAGCATAATTTGTTATCAGCAAGCAAATTATATAACAACATCACCTTTGAAGAACTTGGAGCTCTTTTAGAGATCCCTGCAGCTAAGGTATTTTCTTAATTCAATACTTTATATCAGGGAAATTGAAACCCCAAACTGTTGAAGTGGAAAGATCATACTTGATAATGTTCATCAGTACAAACAAAAGGCTACAAGTTTGAAAGCCTCAGGGAAGTGGGAGGAGCCTGGGCAAATACTGTTGTCAGAAAACTTAGTGGGTTTAGCCTTTTAAATTGTTTTATGATAGTTACTTAGAATGGAAATGTTATAGAAGTACCTTTTTCATAAGGATGTCTTTGTGCAGTGTCTTATAGACCCTGATAATACAGAGTTCCTGGGGTGTTAGATGTGATTCATGTGTCCTTCTTCCTTTTGGATTCAAAGGTTTAACACTCCTCTCTCTGACCCCAAGATGTCTTGCTGTACTCCAAGTGTGGCTTAATTTAAGGAGTTGTTAGCCTTCTAGGGAATCTTACTTCTCTTTTTGAACTTGGTTGGTCATACACAAATACACAGTATCAATTGTGTTTACACTGTCATTACTTCTGAAACATCATCTTAATTTCAGATACTGAGAGCAAACAATCTTTCACCTTAATTCAAGTCATGTAGTTTATCTGATTATGGAATTTTAACTTAGAATTTTCCTTGTTCTTCTTCTTTTGAGATAGGATCTCATGCAGGCTAGACTGGTCTCACACTCAGTAGGAGGCTGAAGCCAAGGATGACCTTAAACTCTGGATCCTCCTGCCTCTACCTCCCAATTGCTAAGATTACAGGTGTGTGTATACCAGGCTTAATTTAGGATTTTCTAACAATTTTGTTGCATGTACACATTTAGTAAAGAGAGTGGATTGACTTGGGAACTGAGACTACAGTTGCCATTTAAAAGATGTTTTCTTAGCAAGTATGGTAGCTCACGCCTATAATCTCAGCACTTTAGAGACTGGGGAAGGAAGATGGCTGCAGAGTAAGAGAAATGAACCAAAAGGCTTTCTTCTTAGGGCTGGTGCTTAACTGCTTGTGAAGACTAAGGGATGTGAATACATGGTTAGTAATAGATTATAATCAGTCAGCAGGAGTGAGGTAGTATTGATTGTAAAGATGTCAGTATAAAAGATGGGCAAGTCAAGAGCTGGAGAGACAACTCAGCAGTTAAGAGTATTTGCCTTTTTGGGCTGCAGAGATGGCTCAGTGGTTAAGAACACTGACTGCTGCTCTTCCAGGGGTCCTGAGTTCAATTCCCAGCAACCACATGGTTGCTCACAACCATCTGCACTGGGCATCCAATGTCACCTTCTGGTGTGTCTGAAGACATCAACAGTGTACCCACATACATGAAGTAAATTCATCTTTTTTTTAAAAAAAGAAGTGTATTAGCTTTTTTCATAGAGGACCTAGAGCTGTGACTCCAGCTCCAGGAGATCCGATGCTCTCTCCTGGCCTCCATCACAAGAAAGAGCAAAAAGAAAAACTAATTTTTGTTTGCCCCCCCCCCCAGAATCTTAAGGCAATTTATTATTTTAAGATTTTTGATTATTTCTTTATATGTATGGATTTTTAAAAGCTTTATTATTTATATGTATGTGTATGTATCCATGTGGAGTATATATCTGTGTGTGTTTGTGTGTGCCCAAGGAAGCCAGAAGAGGACTTCAGGTCTCCTGGAATTAGTCAGCTGTGAGCTACCCAGTGTGGATGCTGGGAACTGAACTTGGAACCTCTGCAGGACAAGTACACACTCTTGACCTCTGAGCTGGTTCTAGCCCATGTGTTGGGTGCTGTGCCTTCCTGTGTGCCTGGTGCTTGTAGAAACCAGCAGAGGGTGTTTGGTCCTCTGGGACTGGAATATGGACAGTGGTGAGCTGCTGCATAGGACTCACACTCAGTGCTATTAACCACTAAGCTCATTGTAGCACATTGCAGGGAAGCCGTGGGTGATGGCAGGAGCAGAACTGTGTGCCTGCAGTTTGAATTTTTTTCTTTTTTTTGGTTTTTCAAGACAGGGTTTCTCTGTGTAGCCCTGGCTGTACTAGAACTCACTCTGTAGACCAGGCTGGCCTCAAACTCAGAAATCCGCCTGCCTCTGCCTCCCAAGTGCTGGGATTAAAGGCGTGCGCCACCACTGCCCGGCCTTTTTTCTTTTTTTTTTTTAAAGATTTGGGTCCTAGTGAGCTTTTGAGGCTGGTTTTGTAGCTCAGTTGGTGAGTGTCTGCTTAGCCATACACAAGGCTCTGGAGTAAATTCCCAGGGCCACATAAACTGCACTAATGCTATACTGCTGTAATTCTGGTTCTTGGGTAGCAGAGGCAGGAGGATCAGAAGTTCAGGGTCATCCTCAGCTATGTAGGGAACTTGAGGTCAGCCAGGGATACAAGAGACTCTCTATCACAAAATAAAATGAAATAAAATAAAATTTTAAGCAGAGGGGAAATTGGTTTAAAAAAAAAAAAAACCAAAAAGCTAGATTCTTGTGTAGCCAGTCTGGCATGTCTATATTCTTAGCACTTGAGAGAGAGAACTTCAAAGACATGGTACTCAACAAGTGACAGGCAAGCACAGTAGCGACAGGGGCTAAGCTAAAGGCTTTCACCGGGTTATACGTGAACGGTTGTCAATTGTAATCTCTCAGATCCTGAGATTGTTTTGCTTTTGTTTTTAATAGGCAGAAAAGATAGCATCTCAGATGATAACAGAAGGACGCATGAATGGGTTCATTGACCAGATCGATGGAATAGTTCATTTTGAAAGTAAGAATTTTTATGCATTTTCATCAAGTGAAATGGCAGTGAACTATTGTATGTTTAAAATATGTTGAATTATTTCTTTAAGTCCAGAACTATATTACTCATGAACATATGTCCAAAGGAAATAATTTAAAATAACCTTAGAAGGCTATATTTATGAATATTTTTTTCAACATTTCTAAGCTAAGGAAAATGTAACTGAAATTGTGTCAGTTTACTGTTTGGTCGTCTGACCTTTGTTGAACTCCAGCCACTGTGGCTCCTACGGAGTGACCAGTGCTTTTCCCATTCAGAGACTCTGAGCTACTGTAGGCCTGCAGGTGGGCGACCTCCGCTGCCTGAGCCTGCAGCTCTTGTTCCCCCTTCATGGCTGGGGCAGACACTGCTCACTGAAGGTGCTGCTCCGACCCTGAGGGTGCTGTGCGCACTGTCCATTTTCATTACTCCTGCCTTCTGTACAGCTCCTGTCTGTGACGAGAGCCACTCTGTTCTCTGTCACTTCCTTCCAGTAAGCGCAGTCCTTTCTCTCTCGTGCTTACGTGGCCCTAGTAATCGCTCGGTTCTCTTCTCACTGATCTGTAGAACAAGCCTTCTTTTTCACTGACTGTTGTGATATGGGCATAGGGATATGTACATACATACATAGTCCTAAATACAGCCTCCTCAGTCTGTAGTGTTACTTGTCAGTTTTCAGGGCTGACCTTTTGGTATTGGATAAACAATTGCTGTGGTCTTCTCTGCAAAGACTGGTTCCCCCTCTCAGCTGCCCTCAGTTGCCTGTGGGACACTAGTAGAACTTACTGACCTTATGATACTCGAGCTGTGCATCGAGACCCTTGGGCTAGTCAGTGTTGCTGGTGGATAGGCAGGAGCAGACACGGCACTGTGAGCTGGAGGTCACGGGTCCTCATTACTTCCTGGATTCCTGCCTCGTTTCCTACACTGCAGTCGTTCCTTCAGGCTTGAGGGGGTTTGGTTTGGCTTTTTAACTTTTCTTTTTCTAAAGAGAAAACCATTTCCCACTTTAAAGATGTTTTAAACTGTCTTGATGAGATTATGAAGCCCTAAATGTGAGGCCTAGGTGGCAGTGTGCTGCCTTCTGTCCCCTTCTTGCTCTAGTCCCTTCCCAGCGCTGCTCTTCATGCATTTGCCAAAAGGGACTGGGTAGGAGCCTGAAGCACACACCGCTCTTCCTTCTGAAAGTTCTGCTGACCTCTTTCCATTAGTCCTGAACACACGCAGTCTTCCATGTAGACCAGATGCCTTTATACAGGCTTTTTCTTTTCTTCTGAAGTAGAGTCTCTTGCTGCCCAGCAGCCCAGGCTGGTCCTTGATTTGTGAAGCTTCTCCCATCTCTGTTTCCTGAGCACAGAACTCACAGGGGTGTGCTGGCAAACCTGCTTGAGGCTTTATCTTAGTTGCTGTCACTTGTCCTTGTGTACACCACACCACACCATGGCTGTCCGGATGCTGTCAACTCTGCCATCCTGTCCTGCCCCTGCCTTCTTTCCTGCGTGCCCAGCTGTTCTTCACATCATCTTTACGGACTCAGTGATGCCTTAGATCTAACGTTAGTTACTGACAGCTCAGTCCCAGGCCTTTCCTGCTGCAGGCCTTGATTCAGTTAACATGTCTGGAAATAGCTGGATGTGCTTGTCCCAGTCTCTCTCACAAGCCTACAGCTCTAGATCACACCTGAGGTGTCTATACCAGATTGTTGAATGGGGATTTAGGACAAATACAGGTCCAAACTTCGCTAGTTAGCCATTTAAAAGCTACATCTTCACCTTTTCTGTCATTTCTTATTCTTCATCTTCCATGTCCTATAAGTTACAACTCCTAATGTTCTTAGTAGTCCGTGTACTTTTCTTATTTTTAAAACTTGCAGTGTTCATGTGTGTGTGAGTGTGGGTGAGCACGTGCATGCCTTGGAACATGTGTGGAGGTCAGAGAACACTTTTCAGTGTCAGTCTCTCCACTGTGAGTTTTGAGGTGGAGCTCAGACCATGCTCACGTGGCCAGGCATTACTGGCTGAGGCGCCTTGCTGCGTCTCCTCTTCTTTGCATTCCCTATGACTCACTCAGAACACTGCTGTCACAGCCTGTGAATGTTTCTGCTCATCTACACTGGCTTTCTAGCCTAGTTTCTCCACTATAGTCAGAGTCATTGTGGTCTTTAAAAAATGAAAACAGGGCAGAGGGAGGAAAAACAAGTTAAATTAAAGGGAGGTGAGTGGGGTGGAGCCAAGTTCAGTTCTCAGCACCATCTGTAACTCCAGTTCTAGCTTACCCCTTTTTCTGGCCTCTGTATGCACCAGGCAAGGTCATGGTGCATATACATACTTACACACACACACACACACACACACACACACACACACACACACGAAACTGTCACACACATAAAATGTGGAGTATTCTTGTTGTTGTTATTTTTTGTTTGTTTGTTTGAGTCTTCTTAAAATAAATGAAGCTGGGCCGTGTGGTTCACACCTTTAATCCCAGCCCTCAGGAGTCAGAGGCAGCAGATCTCTCAAGATAGTGTTTCAAGTAGATTTTATGTTTTCTTTTTCTGTTGTAAATGTTAAATTATTTTTTGCTGAGGTCGACACATTCTCTTGTGTAAATCCAGTGCTCTCCCAGTAGATGGCAGTATCATCCCAGCAAACACTGGGGACCTGACCCTTGAGTGAGGCTGCTTTGTGGTCATCTTGTCTTGATAGGTCTTCAGTAGTTGATTTTGTTTTCAAGAGGACTAATAATAACATTTTTATTATATTCGATTTTATGCTTGGTGTTAGTGATTTGCATTCTTTTTTTGAGGCATTGTCATTGTGTAGCCCTCCTAGATGGCCTGGAGCTCACTTTGTAGACCAGGCTAGCTGCAAACTCACAGAGATTCTGCCTACTTCTGCCTTTTGAGTGCAGAGATGAAAAATATGTGCCACCATGCTTGGCCTGATCTGAGTTTTTAACACTTGCTTAATTAACATTTTTAGCCATGAGTTCCGGAATAAATGTCTTTTAAAAATTAACATTGTTGTAATTTATCTTTTAGCCTTGATTTGTGAGTAATTTCTATTTTTCCTGTTATTTTATTCTTTCCTTAGCACGAGAAGCCCTGCCGACATGGGACAAGCAGATTCAATCACTTTGTTTCCAAGTAAATAACCTTCTGGAGAAAATTAGTCAGACAGCCCCAGAGTGGACAGCACAAGCCATGGAAGCGCAGATGGCCCAGTGAGTCCTCAGCTCTGTGCACACTGCATCTTTCCACTTTGTGCGGATTGATTCACTGCCCCTCAAAGCATTTGCATCATGACCTTAGACATTTCAGTCCTTTTTTGCCGGATCCCACTTGAAGAAGATGCTAGAGCAGGAAGTGCAACGTTTAAACATAGTAGCTCCCATGTAGTCTGGGTCTGTGTATTGAACTAACTCAGACGTTTTGAAAACTTGGTTCTTTAAGTGCAAGTGAAAGATCTGAAGTTTGGGATTTGTGATCACTTTGTAGTCATGTAAAACTAAGTGCTTTGTGCCTCTCCAAATGTGGTTACTCTAATAAATGGAGCGATGACCCAAATAAAGGTAGTACTTTGTTTTTAATTAGTGAAGTGCTTTATTCCTTTTCTTTGAATTTAAAAAAGTTAATTTCTGTATTTTATGCTACAAATCCAAGAACAAGTTTGAGTGCCTGCCTCCAGCTCCTCTGAGCCATGCCTGTCTGGGCTCCTGCCTTGATGATAATGGACTGAACCTCTGAACCTGTAAACCAGCCCCAATTAAATGTTGTCCTTATAAGACTTGCCTTGGTCATGGTGTCTATTCACAGCAGTAAAACCTTAAGATACCTCAAAAGATAAGACAGCCATTGTAAGAGAGAGAGAGAGAGATATCAGGCATCAGAACAAGACTAATCTACAAGGGGGTAATTATCAGACCAGGAATTGAAAACAGCCATGACTAACATGCCAGGGGCTGTAATAGAAAAAGAACAGATAAACAGAAAGCTGAGACTCAGGATTGAAGTGTAAGAAATAAGCACATGGAGCACCCACCATGAGCCAGGGGTGTGCTGTGCTCGGGAGGCACAGGCAGTCTCTGAGTCTGCCATCAGCCTGGTCTACAGAGTGAGTTCCAGGTAAGTAAAGAAATAAAGAAATAAATCAGTCTTCAGTTAATTTGCTGTGAAGTGACACCATGACCAAGGCAACTCTTACAAGGGCAACATTTAACTGGGGCTGGCTTACAGGTTCAGAGGTTTAGTCTATTATCATCATGGCAGGAAGCATGGTAGCATCAGGCAGACATGGGACTAGGAGAGCCGAGAAGTCCACACCTTGATCCCAAAGCAGCCAGAAGATCTGCCGGCAGCCGGGAAGAGTCTCCTGCACTGGGTGGGACTTCAAAGCCCATGCCCACAGTGATGCACCTCTTCCAACAAGGCCACACCTCCTAATAGTGCCACTTCCCATGAGCCAAGTATATTCAAGCCACCACAAAATAAATAGAAAAATGACAAAACAGCAATGACAAACCCCGCTGCTGAGCTTGTCATTAGACTGGAGATGCTAAGAGAAGAAATAGCCCAAAGCTGTAGATACTGAAACTGTCAACAGTAAGTAAAAACTTCCCAAGCTGAAGTGGCAAGTGGCCAAGTGGAACCAGAACATATGTAAGAGCCGTCGTAACAGAAATATCAGAAGAAAGTCTTCAGAGTTTTTCTCTGCGTAGCCTTAGATGTCCTGGAACAGGACCAGGCTGGTCTGGAACTTGCTTTGTCTACCAGGCTGGCCTGGAATTCAGAGGTCCACCTGTCTCTGCCTCCTGAGGGCTAGGACTAAAGGCATGTGCCACCACTGCCCAGCTTCCTTTATCTTTTTAAAGAAGACTTTTTTTGTGTGTGTGTATGAATGTTTTGCCTGCATGTATGTATGATGTATGTGTGTGTGTGTGTGTTATGTATGTTTGTATGCATGTATATATACATGCATGTGTTTGTGTGCATACATGTATGCATGTGTATAATATATATGAGTGTATACATGTGTATGTATGCATGAATGTATGTATGTGTATATGTTTTAGGAAATGTGTTGGGGTTCTCTGTGGGATCTGGAAGGCAGCAAAGGCTATGAATGGATAACATTTGGTGTAAAGGAGGAGTGTAAATACCTGGTCCAGCTTGCCCACCTGTCAGGATTATGTTTTCCTGATAGGAAGGAGCACAGGGGACTTAACGGCAGACAACCACAACCTAATGGTGACTTTCCTCTTGAGTTGCCTGTTAGAATTAGGTTCTTAGGGGATGGGGCTTAATGGTTGCTAAATCCTGGTGAATAAACATTTATGTTTTTGTATCTCAAATTTTGCTTATCTGTAGCGAGCCTGGTTAGTTTATTGGTTATCTCTGAGGTATTTTGGTGGCGTCGCTTCCTTAGCTAAATTCTACTTTGTATGAGTTAATGTCTTCTAAGAAAATCTATAAGTCCTTTATAACATTGATTTTATTACTCTGAGTTTCTTCTACATCACTACCTCATATTTAAAAGGATAAAAAATACCACAAACCTCTCCAGCATTCAACAGGAAGTCAGGCCTGGGATGTGCACGGCATAGTCTGCTGGGTCCATGCACATGCAGGCTTGGGATGCACACTGCAGTCTGCTGGGTCCGTGCACATGTTGATAAGGAACAGGGAAGGACTGAAAACGTCCAGTGTCTCAGAATAGGTCATTATTGGTACTTGTAGCTTCCAGATCCCAACTCACACTTCAAGGATCAAAATGCTGAATCGCTGTTGCTGAAAAGTCTACCCTCCAGACCCTGAACCATGGGTGGGAATGTTGAGACTGTACCCTTAAAATTTATTGGTGACACAAGTGTTTGAGTGAAGACCAAGCAAGCTGCATACAGCATGGAGGACAAGCTAAAGGCGTGGCTTGTGGCTGTAGCAGTTAACTTAGTGCGTGAGAGGCCCTAAGGTTAATTCCCGCACTGCACACAAAAACAAAACAGTCTTCATAGCAAAATCTTTTATTTGGTTTATATTTAAGATGTAATGTAAAAAAATTATAAGCTGGAATATTTGATGATATGGAAGCAAGGAGAAACCATTATTTTAAAATCAAAAATCCCAATTAAAAAGATTCCACCATTTTGTAATTAAATGTAATCTCAGTTGCCAAAGATTTGGAAAGACCCAGGCTGAAGGGGTGTGTGCTGAGTTCAGCTGCTTCAGCGGGAGCTCTCGCCTGTGAGGAAAGCAGAAAACAGTTTCTGAATGTCTCAATCTACTTTTTTATTATTAATAAACATTAATTTACAGAATCATTCTAGAAACACTGAGAAGTCACACAGATCATTCAGTTCCCGGACACCCTGAACCGTTTCCCCGACACCCCGAGCCATTTCCCTGCTGGCTAATGTCAGGTGTTACCCTGGGAGGTTTATCACAGCTGACAGCCAATACCAGCTCATTGTTAACCAGAGAGAACTTGACTCAGAGTCCTCTCATCTTCACCAAGCTCTCACTGGATAGTGAATCAGACTTCTCTTGTTGGTTTATTTGTATTTTAAATTATTTTGTGTGTATGACTCTTTTCCCTGCATGCCTGTTTGTGCACATGTGTCCCTAGTGCCCATGGAAGCCAAAAGAAAGCATCAAATTCCCTGGAGTTACAGATGGTGTGAGTTATCAAATGGCTGCTGGGAATTGAACCTGTGACCTCTCTCTAGCCCAATGGATGGATTTCTTTTGTATGGAAACTGGGTCTCACATAGCCCAGGCTGGCCTCCAACTCACTCTGTACCAGAGACTGGCCTTGAACTCCTGCCTCTACCGCCAGCTTCCCAAGTGCTGGGATTGCAGGTGTGTGCCTGTTTTATGAAGTACCGGGAATTGAACTCAGGGCTTTGTGCATCCTTGGCAAGTACTCTACCAGCTCGGCTTCACCTTCAATCCTGTGTTCAGTTTTATTGTCAGTGAACAGCGTAGGCTATGTATCTAAGTTCACTGGAAGTCAGAAACATCAAAGACATTTCACTTTAAACCAGCTCAGGGATTCAGTGAGCTAATTTCTCTTGAGATTAAAAACCAAAGTTCAGTTGTCCTGACTTGTTAGTATGTATATGTGGTTGTAAGGTTTGTTGACACTGTCCAATGGAAACTCCTAAAAAAGCCGTGTCAGTGAACAAAAATCTCCTGGAAGGGGTCAGAGTCTGAAGAGATGGATGGTTCCATCAGAATTTCAGTACCGTGGAGACTGGAATTTTGTAGGTTCAGAGGTTGATAACTTTGTCTTGGGCTAGTGATAGCCTTCTGGAGCAGCCATTCCTTGTCCCTCTCTGTGTCTGAACTACTGTCTGTGATAATAAATAAAAGGAGCTCTTAAAAGCTATTAACTTAGCAAAACACTAGCTCCCACCAATTCAAGAGTTAAGAACGGCATCAGGTAACATCTTGGGCCTGTAAGACAGCTTCCCTCATCTCATTGTGCCCACCTTTCTGGTGGTACCCACCGGTGCAGTTTAAAGCTGCCTATCATCATTTATGATTCTTTGTCCTGTAGAACTATAAAAACCCTGTACAACTGCTTCCATGTTGGAACATGGCATTTGGGGTGACTTAGATACATGTTTCTGGGCTATGGCTACTCATAATTGCTCCAGAGTAAACTCTCTCTCTCATTCCTTTAAGGATGAGAGCTGTGTTTTTTTTGTTTGTTTGTTTGTTTTGTTTTTAAATATTTAATGTATGTGAGTACACTGTCACTCTTCAGGCACACCAGAAGAGGGCATTGGATCCATTATAGATGGCTGTGAGCTACCATGTGGTTGCTGGGAATTGAGCTCAGGACCTCTGGAAGAGCAGCCAGTGCTCCTAACTGCTGAGCCGTCTCTCCAGCCCCGAGAGCTGTGTTTTTTATGTGGACCATGTATGTATTTAATGGTGTTCCCATATCTTTATCTCTGGCCTTTATCCTGCCCACTGGACCGTAGACTATTATTGCTTTTCTCAAGTATGGCTCCACTTACTTAAAATCTCTAATTTCCCCATGCTCACCCAGCATTTGTATCCATCTATGGCATGCCAAGGCAAACTCACTTTTTAAAAAATCTGTTGTTTCATTATTTTTCTACATACACTGTGTGTTCCAGTCATATTGGCCCAAGCCCGTAAAGATGGATTTTTCCTTAAAAAAAACTTTTTTGCTCCATAGTTTCACAGAAGTTGATTCAAAGCCGCCTTCTATTTTTATTCATTCGAATCACCTGTGTTCACCCCACTGTAAGTCCCTGAGGCTGGTCTGAAAACTAGGACCACCCTTCCCTATTCCCTCGGTTCTGGTAGGTTCTCAGTGCAAGCCCAGGAGGGAGCCTCTGTGGAGGTCAGCGTGCTTTTAACTTGACCTCGTCCTCAGGGTTGCTTTGTGGGGTACTTTCTTCACACAGCCTTTCCTGAGGGATTCTGGAAATTGATGCCTCTTTCCCCTGGGCCTTAGAGGAAGTAACAACTGAGCAGCTCTTGTCCGGGTAATTGCACTGCACCACCTGACTCTGCCCACAGCTGTCGCCAGCCCACTCTGTTTCCTCTCACAGTCACTTCTGGCGTACTATATGACAAACTTCTCTAGAACCCAAGCCCACTGCTTTCTAGAAACTGCTGTCTGTGCACGTCCCTACAGATCTGATCTTCTTATGGGACTCTGTCTAAAGGCATGCATATACAGAGTTCTATTTGGTTCTATTTATCTCTTGAGCACAACGCTGTAAGGACCAGAAACTAGTTTATCTTTGCTTACAGCAAGCAAACACCTAGCTGATCTTTTTTCATGCAATACTAGATATGCAATACATTATTTGCTAAACAAGTGAACAGCATTGTACGCATCTTTCAGAATATGTCATTCATGCTTTTTAACATTAGATATTTTAAATATCTCACCTCAAAACCATTGTCTTAGCAGGAAGTGTGTCTTGCCTTCTTTTTGTATTTATCTTTTCAGTTTTAAAAAACTATTCCCTCCTCTGTCTCTATCTCTCTGTGTGTGTATCGATCTCTTTCTCTCTCTCTATCTCTTTCTCCCCCCCCCCCCCGTGTGTGTGTGTGTGTGTGTGTGTGTGTGTGTGTGTGTGTACATGCAGGAATGTTCACCTATGCAGGTTAACATTGAGATCTTTCCTCAGTCACTTCTCCACTTTTTTTTAAAGACAGGCTCTTACTAACCTGAAGTTTGGTCTTTTGTCTAGCCTTGCTAGTCAGTGGGTCTCAGAGATTCAATTGTTTCAACCCTGTGTGTTGGGGTTACAGGCTGCTGGACCCAGCTTTTACACACACATACACACAAACTCACACCTGTATGCACACATGCATGCACACAGGCACAGACACAGTCAAACACACACACACACACTCATAAGCTCACACTCACATACCTGCACACTCTCACACATGCATGCACACAGGCGCAAACACACACATTGGTTATAGGAATCCAAACTCAGGTCCTTCTGCTTAAATAGCAAGTAATTTACACAGTGAACCATTCCCCCGTCCTTCATTTAAGCTTTGAGACAGAACTTCTTATGTAGCCCTGAATAGACTGGAACTTATTTGTAGACAACACTGGGTTTGAGGGCAACCCTTCTTCTGTCTCCTGGGATTGGGGTTACAGGATGCACTACCAAGCCCAGCTTCAACTTCTTTACCTTCTGTACTCTGTAGCTTATATAAGTGGCAAGTTGCTTCATTAATAGACCAAAATAATTCTGAAAAGTTTATAAAACTTCGCCATTATTCAGTAAATGTGGCTCAGATGAAGGAAAACCCAAAACCAGTTATATTACATTATTATAATGAGATGGCACGGGAGACTTAAGACACTCCACTTCTGAATTGTTATTCCAAACAATGAATAACTTCCCCAGCCCCTAATTCCATAGCCCAAGTCCCATACTGACTCACCATCCAGCTCGTTAGAAAGCGTTCATGGCTCTCCTCCTGTTAATGTCTCTCTTGATTTGGCACAGAGAGCAAACAGGACAGAAGATGGTGGTCACGTAGTCATCACAAATAGATCCCTGTGGAAGACACAGAAGATGAATGAATGATAGCCAGCACTGCTTGTGGATTTCGGGGCATTTTAAAGAGAGTCAAAAGCACCGATTCTTTGGATTCTGTTTATTATTTTATATGGTTTATTTCTTTACTTCGTGTGTGTGTGTGTGTGTGTGTGTGTATGTGTGCGAGCGCGCGCGTGCATGCATGCGGCCACGCGCGCGCGTGCATGCATGCGGCCACGCGCGCGCGTGGAGGTTAAGGGGAAACCTGTAGGAGTAATTTTTCTCCCTCTACCCTGTGGGTCATGGGAATTGAATTTGGGTCTTCCGCTTTGGCCGGAAGTGCTTTTCTATCTGCTGAGCCATCTCATTCGCCCTGGATTGAGTTTAGATACCTTTAGGAAAACGTTAGCTGATTTTTCCATGCAACAATTGCTTCTTCGTTCCAATACTTTATAATTCTGAGAATGTAGGAGTTAATCAAGCTACCAAGTCCAGGACTACAAGAAGGAGACTTAGAACGTCAGATCTCACAGCCAGGACGCTATCGCGCTCAAAGCAATTACATCAGGATGAAAAGCTCTGGGCACGTGATGCAGCGGTTTGGGAAGAGATTTAGGGAAGTGGCCAAGAACTTGGGGTCAAAGTACTCCTAAGAGCTAATTTAAAAAGTAAAAGTTTGGCAGGGAATGTAACCACACTCACTGTAAGATATTGACTGTGATACATTTATAAATATAAAACCTGGACATGGAATTAGACAAAGGAACACAGAGCTGTGTAGGAGGGTATGGGGTGGGAACTGGGAAGGCAAGGGGATTAAAGCCCCGTGCACTCTGTGGAGTGTGTAGGTAAAGCCCACCTCGAGAAGAGAATATCCAAGAATATCCAAAGGAAAGGAAAAAAAAAATGCTCTAGGTAAAGGAAGCCAGGGAATGGCAGTCTATAAAATGAGATCATTTAAAGAACTATTTGCTCCAGGGCTTTCTTTCATCCATTAAAAAAAGAAATCCACACTAGGAAACAGGGAAATAAAGCCAAAAATCCTGAGCAATTTGAGGTAAATACAAAACGGCTGAAATTCTGTCCATGGAGGAGAAAAGTCAAGTAGAGTCATAGAACTCACAACAGGAAGCAGCCATGGGCGGAAGAGGTGGGGACAGGACGTTACACTAGATAACCCCCAAGTTCAAGCATCAGGGAACAGGGAACGTGGGCAGTGAGCCAAACCTGCCCCAGGGCAGTTCTCCTGCAAGTTCAGAAGTTCCAAACCCAGAGCCTCCCGATGTGGGTCTCAGGGCTCCAGAAGACGTAAGAGAAAAGGGTGGGTAATGTCGCAGGTATTAGACTGGGTACACACACTCCGAGATACTGCCAAATAACCCTCGAGACTATCAATTTACAAACCATCAGCATTTACACAAATGTATTCCTATTCCAAGTTACAAGGAAAGGAAAATATCTGAAGATGCACACAAGTTATTGTTTATTACCAGGGAGTAGACTCGGTAACGAAAAGGTTCAATATTCACTTTTTACTTCACACGTTTCTATTTAAGCTTGTTAAGTATTTTTAAAAAAATAGCTATTTATTTTGTAATTACAAAATACTGGTTAAATTTCTCAAGTGAAAAAATAATTTCAGTGAAATTAAAATAGGTTCCTAGAAAATATAGCACTTTTGTTTGCTCCCTGTGATAGTTAAGTTTATGTCTCACCTTTTCTAGGCCATAGGTGAACATAGATGTTTGGTTCAACATCAGTCTAAATGTTTTTTGTTTGTTTGTTTGTTTTTGTTTTTCGAGACAGGGTTTCTCTGTGTAGCCCTGGCTGTCCTGGAACTCACTCTGTAGACCAGGCTGGCCTGGAACTCAGAAATTCGCCTGCCTCTGCCTCCCAAGTGCTGGACTCAAAGGCACGCGCCACCACTGCCCGGCCAGTCTAGATGTTTATTGAATAAAAATTAACATTTAAATCTGCAGACTTGGGATACAACAGACCAGTTCACATAACGTAGACGGACCTCTCTTCTGATTAGTGGAAGACCTTTTTATTGGGACCTGAGGCTTATTCATGGATAAACTGACATTCAAGTCCACAGGCAGTTTCCATGCAGATTTTTTTTTCCTATTTAAGGGAAATCCTCTTTTTTTTTTTTTTTTTTTTTTTTTTTTTCCTATCAAGGTCTTCAGCTAGCCGAGCATGATAACACACACACACCTGGAATTTTAGGGCTTGGGAAGTTGAGGTGGGAAGATTGAGGGTTTGACAGCAGCCTGAGGTACATAGCATGACCCTGTCAGAAGGAAGGAGAGTTAGGAGGAACAGGAAAAAGGATAAAGCTGAAGAGAGCTCAGTTGGTGAATCGCTTGCTCTGCAAGCCTAAGGACCTGAGTTCAATCCCAGCACTGGGGAGATGAGGACACGTGGATATCTGCGGCTCCCTGGCCAGCTTCACTGGGCCTCAGGTCCCAATAAAAAGGTCTTCCACTAATCAGAAGAGAGGTCCGTCTACGTTATGTGAACTAGTCTGTTGTACCCCAAGTCTGCAGACTTAAATGTTAATTTTTATTCAAGTACATCTTCAATAAACATCCAGCTTGGCAGCCTACTCCCCAAGTTTAGGACTTATATCTTTAAAGTCACAAATGTCTCTCTCTCTCTCTGATTTTCTTTTTCTAGTAATTAATTAATTAACTAATTAAGTGTATATTTGTACTGTATCTGCATGTACACCTGTACTCCAGAAGACGGCATCGGATCTCATTATAGATGGTTGTGAGCCACCATGTGGTTGCTGGGAATTGAACTCAGGACTTCTGGAGGAGCAGCCTTAACCCTTAAGTGCTATGCAATCTCTCCAGTCCCTGACTTTCTTTTTCTTTATCTCTCTTTCTCTCTATAGTCACACACAGAGGGAAGCAAAGGTATATGTGTGATATATATATATATATATATATATATATATATATATATTGTACATATAAGAATGTATATGTAATATGTAATATTTATATTCTTATATATAGAAATATGTGTATATATACACACACTCATCTACACATCCATTGACTGTTTTCCCCTTTTAATCAAAGGCTATCCCATTTCATACCGTGTTATAATGGTAAGCGCATGCACGAACAGTTTGGATTGGATACGCCCCTCTCTGCTACTAGGGCACATCTCTGGGTCAAAGACTGTCTCTTACACATTTTGAAGTCTTTATTGGTAAAACATGGCAGACCCTCCCCCAAGACACAAGCATTGGTGGAGAATTTAGTTACCTGGTGCATACACATTGCAAATATGAATTACTCGTTTTATGGAATGTTGAGGGACAGAAGGGGAGGATCTATTATTCCTGCATCGGCTGAATTTAAGGTTGCAGCGGCTACAAAACTCTGACCTATCAAATTCAGAGTTTGGATACGGTCAAATGGAAGCCACTCTTACAACAGTTACAGTAAATAGGGTAAATACAGTTGCCAGCTAGAATGATAGCAAAGGTAAGAGACTCACAGGAATGCCATATCGGGTTCGGTAGAGAGTCCTCATCGCCACCGTTGTTCCACACAAGCAACATTCATTCATGTCAGCTGCCACTTGACATCCAAGACAAGTGTAGCAAAAGGTCCCACAGAGGCCTGGAAGCATGAAAACAAGGATACTCGTTACTTTAGTCTGCCCCGTTGGCTACACCAAGATGAGGCCTTTCTCCTTTCTGCTGCAAGTCAGACTTCGTTGTTTGGGCGGAGCTTCATTACGACCCCGCCCCATCATTTCAAGAGTAGACCGTACATGGAAAAGATCTAACTCCTTTCCAGTAGTGGCATTCATGTATAAGTTACGGAAACCTACCCATAATCCTGGTAAAACCCTTGGTACTAACAATGTCCCCAGTCGCAATCCAGTAGGGATACAATAGGGGAAAGATTAGGACATAGGAACGAGGAGAACCAGCCTAGGATGCCTGGGGTCAATTCAGAGTGGCGCCTACAAGGCCCTAAGTAGGAAGTACTTATGGCTTGAGCCAGATGGTGGAGCATGGTTAGAAATGTTTTTAATGGACTAAAGAGAATTAAAGTCTTTTTGAGATAATTTGTCACATCCATTCACAGTGGCCAAGATCCTGGGATAGGATGGGGATGAAGCTAGGGGGTGGAATAGGTGTGTGTGTGTGTGTGTGTGTGTGTGTGTGTGTGTGTGTGTGTGTGTATGTGATCAGGCCAGGAAGAACCACCAAGTATTTTGTAAGAAATTAATTTGGTCAAATGTTCATTTAAGAAAATCTACCATAAACCGAGTGGTGGTACTTTTATACTAGTACCTGGGAGGCAGAGGCGGGTGGTACTGAATTTGAGGCCAGCCTGGTCTATAAGAAAGAGTTCCAGGACAGCCAGGACTACGTAGAGAAACCCTGCTTCCAACAAACAAGTGTGCAAACAAACAAACAAATGAAAGAAAGAAAAATAAGTAAATAAAGAAAAAGGAAGGAAGGAAAGAAGGAAGGAAAGAAGGAAGGGAGGGAAGGAGGGAGGAAGGGAAGGAGGGAGGGAGGAAAAGGAGGGAGGGAGGGAGGGTAGGAGGAAGGGAGGAAGGAAGGAAGGAAGGAAGGAAGGAAGGAAGGAAGGAAGAAATTTGCCACACAACAAGGGAGGTTGCATTAGAGCTCACCCCACCATCCCACACAAACTTTTAAAAATTACATTTTATTTAGTGTGTGAACACACAGGTGAGGGTCAGAGGGTAATTTTCAGGAGTTGATTCTCTCCTTCTACCATGTGGGTCCTGGGCAATAGAACTCAGGCTGAGAGGCTACGCCACAGTCACCTTCCCCACTGAGCCATCTTGGTGGCCCGACATTAAAACTCATATTTCCAAGTAAGTGTATATTCACATAATCAAGTAGCAACTTGGGGCTGGAGGAGTAAAAGTTAGTCTTTAGGGACTTTGACTACTGTAGTGTTAATTACGATTTTGATTTTCAGATGTCATAATGTGTCGTGGGATGCCTTAGTCAATCAGCCCTGTTTCCTAGTGAAGCCGTGGAGAGCTACGGACGAACTCACCTGGAATTCGTTGCCTCTGCCTTCCATGAAATTATTAGAGTCCTTCGACTCCAAGTTCCATCCCGCTTCGAGCTGAAGCTTGTGTACTTCCTTACCACTGAGGAGTAGGCTTCAAAGCAAACCGCTCCTCCCTGAATTGCCGTGGACAATTGCTGGTCCCCTTCGCCACCCACCTCACTTTCTTCCCTGTTTACTCAGATCTTACTGCATACAGGGAAACTTAACTATAGAGATTCAGATCGTTTTCTGAGAGGGTGCGGAAACTCTCTGAAAGTGTCCTGTGACTGAACACTATGTGACTGACTATAAAACAAGATTTAATGTATGTGCAACCAAGAAGAGATTCAATTGCTGTTGCTGGTTTTTGTTTTGTTTTTGTTTTTGTTTTTTAAATCAGGTTTAGGGGACTGGAAAGATGGCTCAGTGATTAAGAGTTCTGGCTGCTCTAATCTTCTAGAGGTCCTGGGTTCAACTCCCAGCACCCACATAGCAGTTCACACTGTCTGCAACTCCAGTTTCAAAGGATCCGACACCCTCATACAGGGCATATACGCAAGCAAAACACCAATGCACATAAAATAAAAATAAGTGCATTTTTAAAAAGTCAGGTTTAGCCAGATAGTGGTGATATAGGCTTTTAATCCCCACCAGAAGAAGGATCTCTGAATTCGAGGCCAACCTTGTCTACAGAGAGAGTTTCAGGATGGCCAAGGCTAAAACAAAGAAACCTTATCTCAAAAAAACAAAACAAACCAAAAAACCAAGTCCTCAGGTTTAAGTAAAAATGTTTCATAAATAATCTGTTTATAATTACTAGACCAGACCCATTCAGTTTTAGAATCATTTAAGGCTTTCAATGTTACCTTAACTGAAAGATTTATTTTAGGGGTATCTTGATTTTTTTTTTTTTTTTTTTTTTTTTGTGGCTGGAGAAGAATCAGGTATAATGAGTACACTGTCTTTGATGTTTACTGTACCCGTTCTCGGATTCTCAGGAGCCTGTAATGAGTTAGCAACTTTCCACACAGTCAGGGAGGAGTGGGTGTGTGTGTGTGTGTGTATCAATTATAGGGACACCTTCCGGGTACTTACAGACTATCAATTATAGGGACTCCTTCCGGGTACTTACAGACTCCGCAGTCACTGAAGCAATCACACAGGCTGGTTTGCCAGTTGGAATTTTGGGGAGCACGAACAAATCCAGGTTGAGTCACGATGACTGTTGGTCCCTGAGCCATCTTCAATGCAAGATCTCAAAAGACCAGGTCTGAAAAAGAAAAATGCTGGCGTTTCAGCCCAAAGCTGCTCTCGGGAAGGCGCCTCTTAGCTAGCTAGCCCTTCCTGCTGTGCTCCACTGGCTAGGGACAGGAGGTGGTTGGAGAAATCAACTTGTTGATCTCTAAAGAACCTTTCAGTCTCCACCTCCGAGGGGACAGAGCCCTCAGGGGAAAGGAATTCACTGAACTGGTAAGGTGAACAGGCGTCTCTCATGGGTGAAAGAAACGAAAGGCTATTTTTATACAGGTCCCTGCTATCCAGAAGATGGGAGACGAACCATTGGCCTGGGACGGGGGTAGGGTTGGGGAACCGTGCAAAACCACTCTCCTCCCTCTCTCTGCTCGGCAGCCTAGGGTTTTCACACAACTCTCCTGAATCCAAGCTGCTCCGTCAGTCATTTCACGGTTACCAGAACCTGAACCTTCTATCCGTGCAGCTTAACCCATGACTCGTGGCAGGGGCTAGCAAGTCCTTATTATCATCCCAAACGCTTTCCTAGTGTTCTGTTTTTTGTTGTTGAGGATGCTGACTTGTTTTCCTGAGTCAGCAGCTCATCATGTAGCCCAGGCTAGCTTCAAGCCTTCTATATGCTGGCATTACAGCTGTGTGTCAGTCACAATTCCCAGCTGAGCAAAGCCTTTATGGAGTATGTTTTGCTAGGCTATTCCTAATTTCTCTTCATTACGAGGGAGTGCTGAGGTTCAGGGGTGTGACGCAGATTTGGAATGACAGTATCTTTGCTAAAGCCTTCATCTCTAAAGCCACTTGATCCCAGCCATCTAACCAGTCATGTGATCTCAATCACTTACATTTTTATTTATTCATCTGTGAAATCAAAGTGGTTACTGGCTTGCCCACCTCACACGAGCATTGAGAGCACTAAGTATAGTCTGCAGACAACTTTAATGGGCAGTTTTTTAAAATGAATACAAATCCATAGGAGAGTGGCCGTAACACACAGATTTGACAAGGACATCTCTGTGGGTGGCAATACTGTCAGCTAGTTTATCCACAGGCAAGGCATTAGAGCTGCATTGTGCATTTACTCTGCCATAGGAAATGATCATTTCTATGGATTTACTAAGAAAACAGGAATGGTGGGGGAGGGGCTAACTCAGTTGTGAACTTCAGATCCTTTCCTGAGCTCTCTGCCTAGGATCCCTGCTGTCAAATGCTACTGGCTTTACTGGGGACTGCCACTGGTCTATGAGGGTCTCTTGGAAAGCAGGACCCCCCTTTCTTATTTTAAAAAAAAAAAGTGTTTGTGTGTGTTGTACATATAGTGTGTATGCAGCTGTGAGTTGTGTGTGCCTCTGGAGGCCAGAAGAGGGCGCCATGTGCCCTGCTCCACTTCTCAGTCCCTTGACACAGGTGTGACCAGCAAGCCCAGCTATCCCTCTTGTCTCCACCCTCTAGCGCTGGGAGACGTGTGTGCAGACATTCCTGGCTTTTTACTTGGGCTCTGGGGATCAAACTGAGCACCCAAGGTTGAGGATCAAGCACACTCCCCTGCGTAGCTCCCCCCCCCCCCCCAGCTTCCTTCTTCTTCTCCCACTGTCTTTAGCACCAAGTCCAGTGTTAAACTCACAATAGGTGCTTTAACTTCCTTGCTGAATTAAGCAGTAAGGGTGTTGGGTCATTTTTATTTAGAAGTTTGTTACATATTTTTAAAGGCACAAAAAGGCTAGGAGTGGTGGCAAACGCCTTTAGTTCCAGCTCATGGGAGGCAGGAGTAGGCTGGTGGATCTCTGTAAGTTCAAGACTAGCCTGGTCTGCATAGTGAGTTCCATGACAGCCTGAGACCATCTCCTAAATAGAATGCTTTTAAAGATGGACAATTTGGCTCTGTCTTTTCGTATCAGTGAGGAGTTTTCTTCAGTCACCTTTGCTTTGTTCTCTTTAGATGTCATCATTTACAACGTCTGCTAGGTCAGTAGTTTTCTTGAATGAAAAAAGAGAGCAGTATATGACACCAAGAACAACCTTAAATGAAGGGTAAGAGTGCATGTTTCTCCATGTGACTAGGAGTGTTCAAAGATGCTTGAAATATAACTGAATCTGCATGCACTTTAATATAGTTAATTATAAATCAATCCAGCCCTCTGAATCCTAGCAAACAGCACACGGACAATGTTTGGTTATTTCAGAGGAACTAAACCATAAAATTGGTTTAGTTTTAAAAAGAGGCAGGCTGGGCTCACCTTTAATGCAAGCACTTGGGATAGCAGAGGCAGACATGTCTGTAAATTCTGGGCCAGCCAAGGCTACATAGTGAGACTCTGTCTATAAGAAAGGGGTGGAGGTGGGCAGAAGATGGGGGGAGATGAAGAGGAAGGGGCTTCCAAAGTGTTTTTCAATGTTTGTGTCTGTTGACCGTCATATTATATCCAGTAAATATCTCTATTAGTTCTTTTCCTGCTACTGGGTGGAGTATGCACATACTGGGGTATTTTTAAAGATTCAGTTAATAAAGCAAGTATAAGGAGAAAGGGTGCCAAATTTGACATTGAGAATGTTTAAAACAACAAACAAACAAAAATCATGCACTTTGGACAGATGGCTCAGTGGTTAAGAGCACTGACTGTTCTTCCAGAGGCCCTGAGTTCAATTCCGAGCACATGGTGGCTCATAACCATCTATAAAGAAATCTGGTGCCCTCTTCTGGCCTGCAGGAGTACATGCAAATAGAGCACTCATATACATAAATAAATTTTAAAGAACAAATAAAGGAACCAAAAAAAAAAACAAGACTCAAAAGTCCTAAGGTTAGGAAAATGGTGAAAAGACAGGGTCAAATAGTTTACAAAAGAAATGAAAAAAAAAAAAAAAAAAAAAAAAGAAACAAAAACAAAAAATCCAAAAACCTACCACCAACAACAAAATAACCAAAAACCCGCAGGGCAGTGGTGGTGCACGCCTTTGATCCCAGCACTTGGGAGGCAGAGGCAGGTGGATTTCTGAGTTCGAGGCCAGCCTGGTCTACAGAGTGAGTTTCAGGACAGCCAGGGCTACACAGAAACCTTGTCTCGAAAAACAAAAACAAACAAACAAACAAACAAACAAACAAAAAACTCCTTAAGTATATGAAAAGATGCTGAGACATTCCCAATCAGTGAGGAAGAAGAGCTACTAGCTGAGCAAAACTGAGAACTCGGATGTTGGTGGTGAGCCATTGCCAGCACCAGCAAAGCTCCAAGGTTGATCTTTAGCACTAAACCTTGGTCAGAGCTCTAAGGCGAGAGCAGCTGTACAGACTTGCTAGGGGTGAGTGCTTCTGGTGAGAATAGCTTTCATATTTCGCAAGCATTCTGCCGAGTAATAGGACTGTGACAGGGTTAGCTTGGGAAGTACAAATGGTGAGGTTCCTATGAGGCTTCTGAACACACTGGAGGACCCAAAGATGAGCAAAACTTCAAACCAGGCAGCACATACCTATAGTCCCTGGTACTTGGGGAGCCAAAGCAGGAAGATCAGTTAGGCCCAGTTCTAGATCAGCCTGAGCGACATAGTAAGATTCTGTCTAAAAAACTAAAACTAAAAACATCTGGGTAGGTGCCAGGACCAAGGGAGCCATGAGACAAGCAAGTTTACGGGCACATATAGATACAGAGGCAGATATGGTGGAAGTATGTGAAGATAAATTCTGATTACATCCAAAAGGAAGGTACATCTAGTACCCAAATCTTGATTACTAAATGCCACTGTTCAATAAAAAGAGCCCGATGACTTCAGAACTGGGAGGGGAAGGTCTAAGGTGAACCTGGGACATTTGGCTCAAGAGTACAATTTATTAAATGAGTCACCGATGAGTGGGGGCTAGGAGACACTTCCAAGGAAGTTTGATGGCCAAATTTAGGATAATTTGAGCAAAAAAGGTAATGTTATTAGATTACAACTCATAGAAGAAACTATCTGCAGCTCTCTCTATATTATCTGTATCTTATCTATGTGACACTAGTATAGATAACAGAATTTTAAATGGTAGAGAAAAGGTTGCACTTTCTTTGTTCCAAGAGTGTAGAAGGAATAACAGGAATATAAGACATTTGGCATACGCCATAGTGACCACAGTAGGCAAGGCTGATGGGTAGAGTCTCTGATATTATTGAGATATTTTTCATTTTTACCTGTGGTTCCTGGCTTATTCCCTCCCCCAAACGAGCCATAAAGACTGTGATTTCACTTCCTCAAAGTCAACAAAACTAACCTTTCTCATCTTTCTGTCTTGGACTTGACCATAAGGACAGTTTCCTAGCTCCTCTGTCAGCCAATCACACACAGCCACAGTAGGATCTGGATCATGAGGAAATAATGCTGAAGGAGCTGCCCAGGTGGGCTTGATGCTTCCCCATCTGGTCTATGAGGCAGGCGTAGTGACCACTCAGCAGCAGCCCCACCACCCGGAGGATGGCGTTTGCAGAGGGCTGGGAACATAGCTCAGTTGGTAGAGTGCTTGCTTAGCATGCAAGAAGGACTGTTCATGGCAGCATTGTAAAACTAAACATGGTGACACACTCCAGTCATTCCAACAGGAGACAGGAGGTTGGGAAGTTCAGAGCCAGCAGCTGTGTAGTGGATTGGAAGACAGCTTGGGCTATAAGAGACTCTGTTTCATAACAACAACAGCAAAAAGTCTGCTTGAGTCTGGAGGCTTGCGACTTTGAAGCTAGTCTGTGCAGTAAGGAGACTATGTAAACCCAAAGCCAATACAACAAAGTAACAAGAACACAAAAGCCCAACAACAAACCATCTACTGGTAGTTGAATTAGTAGATTTATTCCTTGTTCACAGTGGGGAATCGTGGACAGTTGGTTGGGAAGAGAGTGGATGGAAAGATTTCTTAGAGAGTGTAGGCTGCCACAGAATGGTTTGGAAGAGGAATCAAGACATAGAGGTACTACCAGGTGAGAAAGGGGGAGGAGGAGAGTGGGGAGAGGGGAAGAGAGAGCTCCTGTAAACAATTCAACAGTTGTGGAGGTCACAGGGCTAGCCTGTGTATTCCTGGGTCCGAACTAGCTTTGCTGTTAACAACAGCTCTGAATGAAGCCACCCAGCACGTTTTATTATCTTGCCCTGGGATTTTTTTCTCTAAAAGTTCCCTCTCTTTCTCTGCCTGCCTGCCTGTCTGCCTGTCTGTCTGTCTGTCTCTGTCTCTCTGTTTGTCTGTCAGTCTGTCTCTGTCTGTCTCTGTCTGTCTCTGTCTCTCTCTCTCTCTCTCTCTCTCTCTCTCTCTCTCTCTCTCTCTCTCTGTGTGAATTTGTTTAATTAGGGTTACTCACAGGAGCCTGGGTAACTAGCCAGTGACCACACCAGAGAAGAAAAATGTCTGTCTCCAGCAACCTGAACAATGTCTCATGTAACCTAATGATTAACTGCAAAGTTAGCTATTCCAGGAAAGGGCTAACACCATGTCCTTAAGACATCTAAACTTGCCGGTCGGTGGTGGTGCACACCTTTAATCCCAGCACTTGGGAGGCAGAGGCAGGTGGATTTCTGAGTTCGAGGCCAACCTGGTCTACAGAGTGAGTTCCAGGACAGCCAGGAGAAACCCTGTCTCAACCCCCCCCTCCCCAAAAAAAAAGACATCTAAACTTCCTTTGGCTTTTTGGAACCCAGAAGGTCCGATGACCTATGAGTAACAGCAGATGGTTGGCCAGAAAAGCAGCCCATCCAAAATTGATAACTGCCATGGGCCTCGCCAGATTATCGCCCCAGCAATTTCTCCATAAGCCCTGTCTCTGTAGCCCCTAAGCAATGTAGCCTTCTTTTCCTTTCTTTTCTTTTTTTGGAAGGAGGCTCTCATACAGTGTAAACTCCCCTCAAACTTGTTCCTGACCAAGGATAATCTTGAACTTTGGGTCATCTTGCCCCACCTAGTGCTGGAGATTGAATCCAGGACCTCCTGGAATGCTAGGCTATGTCAACTTAGTACCACATCTGCCCCCCACGCTCCACCTCAAGACTGGAGTGTTCATCTTCCAACTTTTTCAAGTGTCTTACAGGAAGCCACGGCTGCTTCCTAAATTTATTTAATCAGTTTCTGGAAAAGAAAGTAAAAACATTGCAATAATTCATTTTCGTTGCGGATCCTTTTCACAGTTAACAGGAGCCGATGTAAAACTAGGAAAAGGTAGCAGGCACTACTTCCCTGGGGGGGGGAAGGGAAGATATGCTTGAAAGTGCGTTTCAGCAGCTGGGGGCAGACCCAAGCAATGGGTGAGGTCAAGCTTCCTTCAGAACTCAGCATGGGGTCCACCAAAGCTTCCCGCCATCCCAGCTCCAGCGATATAAAGTCAGAAACTCCAAAAGAGATGATGCACCACAGTGCCTTGAAAAGCAAGGCGTTTTAGAAAACAGAAAAGCATGTGTATTCAAATTTAGTTTGCATTGCCTTTGAATAGTCAAACGCCAGAAAGAGTACAGAGATGTGAGTAATACTGGGCGGTTACCTTAGGGTGAGCTGCTGATAACTTT
Organism: Rhabdomys pumilio; assembly: GCA_030674055.1. Taxonomy (NCBI): domain Eukaryota; kingdom Metazoa; phylum Chordata; class Mammalia; order Rodentia; family Muridae; genus Rhabdomys; species Rhabdomys pumilio. The sequence continues at coordinate 97,815,230 of JANHMN010000006.1, read as the reverse complement.
TTTTCATGTTTATCTTTCTGATTTATTATTTTTACGATAGTGTTGAGGAAATTGTTAGGGCTGGGAGACAGATCTCTGGTAGAGTACTTGCTTCCTTTGTGAGAGGCCTCGGACTGGAGCTCCCGCCTCAGCAGCAACAACAACAGCAAAAAATTAGAGTTTTATTTATTTCTTTTATAATGAAATCTTGAAGTTACTGTGATTTCCCTCTCAGGAGGAAAAATCAAATCAGAGACTAACATCTTTAAGGGGATTAAGCCAGGAGCCATAGCTCTAGTATTATTATTCCTGGGCCAGTACATTGACATAGTCAGTGCCAGTACATTGATAGCATTTGATGACATTTGATTGATAGCATTTGGTAGAGGTAGAAGCATCCTTCCTACCATCTTCAAAGGAAAATTGTAATCCTTTAACTCATTTCTACATTGCGATTTAGTATAAGCATGGGCATTTGAAGGGTCCTAAGAGAAACCACTAGCTTGTGGTTATGTAATTATCCATTTCCTGGCAACCCTCACTCAGAATATCCCAGATGTCCGTGTATTTACTTTGGGCTGCATAGACTTTACAACCACATGAGAACACACTCATCTGTATCTGTGGCAAAGACTTGTACCCAGAACAATTCACCTGTTCATTGACAGATAATTGGTAAAAAAAAAAAAAAAAAATTCTTTTCTCTACTTGTGGCCTAGTCATGAGTCAGTCTAAGCTGTATATTACTAGACAAGGTGGTAGTGCCTGTAATCCTAGTACTTTGGAGGTGGAGCTAGGGAAAAAATTATAGTAATAACCATAACAAAACTCATATCTGTTTCATTTGTTTAACTCAGGAGAAATTTGAAGACATATATAATGTGCCCTACACATATGGAAACCATTCCAGTCCCTTTGGTATTGTAAGTTTTTTTTTTCTAATACAGAAAAAAAAATCAAATTACAAATAAAATAATAAATTAAAAGGTTGCATGTTTCAGATCTCTCTCCCTCCCTCCCTCCTCCCTTCCTCTGGTACTGGGGGTTGAATCTAAGGCATGCTGTGTGTTAGGCAAGTGGGCTGATGCTGGACTCCACGCTCAGCTAACTTCCTCTTTTGAAGGTGGGAAACTGTGGGGTGGGCAACCGTGGGGACCTCGGTGTTTCCGGAACCGAAACCAAGCTTGGGTAGGAGGGGTAGGGGGGTCGCGGCAGGAGGTTTTGAATAGCAAGAGAAGCTCCTGGCCGTACAGCTGGGGGAAGGATGCTCCGCCCAGCACTGGCTAGAAGTGCAGTCCTAGAAGGAAGGAGCGCTCCAGGATTGCCATTTGCACCTCCAGCTTCCTCTGAAGAGGCTCTTAGACTGTAGCCCGCGGTTTCTCATCGAAGAACACACCTCCTCCACAGTTGAAGAGCCAACAGGGACACGGGAATCTATGCTGAGCATGCCCTGGCCCTGATCCTGGATATCCACCGAAACTAACCAACAGAAAAACTAACCACAAAACACTAGGAGAGGTCTGCAAAAACTCACTCTTTTTTGTTTGTTTGTTTTTGGTTTTTCGAGACAGGGTTTATCTGTGTAGTCTTGGCTGTCCTGTAGACCAGGCTGGCCTACGAACTCAGAAATCCGCCTGCCTCTGCCTCCCAAGTGCTGGGATTAAAGGCATGCGCCACCACCGCGGCTTGTTGGTTTTTTCGAGACAAGGTTTCTCTGTGTAGCCTTGGCTGTCCTGGAACTCACTCTGTAGACCAGGCTCTTAAGGCAGCCTGATCCAGTCACAGTCCTTGTCAGTTGGAAGTTACAACAAAAACGTAAATGCCATGCAAATTGTCCCTAAACCTGCTTTTTTTTTCTTCTATAAAGGGTTTAACCACCTTAGTCATCTTAAAGGAAAAGTCACCAGGAAACGAAGGGGTTAAAAAAAGAACCCCCCCCCCAACTGCCCAGCATCTGCCTAGTGCTGTGCCCTGTTTCTAGGAGTGCTGTGTGACCTTATGTTTGCTCATATGTGAATACTGGTACTGAGCTTGGGGTGACAGCCTGTGTCCCAACCTCTGTTTGTCCACCCATCCTTTCCCAAGCCAATTTAGAGTCAAATTAATAGCGGAAACCAGAAAAAGGACATTCCCCCACTCCCAGTCCACAAATCTGCCTTCCGGGTCCTGACTGAGATTAAGGTTTAATCTGAAGACTGGGATCTGCACAAGTAAGCACTATGTGGCTTCAGCAGCATCCGGTAAGGTGGTCTGACAAGTTGCAGAACTCTGGAGTCCTTTTTTTGTGAGACAAGTCCCTCCCCTGACCAGGGGCCTTTTTCTTTTCCGGAGCATCCTGGGAAATTCCCATTCCTTTAGGGTCTGTTGTTATAATAGTTCAATAGTAAGACTATGAGATATCAGTATCTCTTTAGAATATCTTCATTTTTGCCAGACCCCTCACAAAAAGTGTTTTGGAAATCTTGATGGTAAAGCGAATTCCTGGTCACTACTCTGGAAAGCTGTAATTAGCCTAGGGTCCGAGAGCTTGTAATCATAAGTTTTCTGGGCTGCAGCCCCTGTGTCTTGACAAAGGCTGCTTTGGTGACTTAATAAAAGAGTGCTCCTTTTCCCCAGGCTGACATGGCCCCCGCCTGTGCACATGTCTGAAGAGCACGTGCAAACTCAGCTCCTGATACTTATCTGCTGGTGACTCAGGACGACTCCTGGATGGTGGAGACTCCCACCCGGGGACTTGGAGGCCTTGTCACCTCAGGCTCTTTGCTTTCCTGTCTGTTACAAATAACTCCAAGTCCATTAGAAAACATATACTGACCCAGCTGTGTGTGTAAGTGTTGTGTTAGAGTTGTTATGGACCAAGGAGAAATCTGTAGTTCTGTCTGTGGGGGCAACCCTACTCAGAGCTTGCCGCATATGACATCTTTGAACACATAATCTGAAAGTAATAGACACTGTGGTGGGGACCACTCAGGGAAAAAGAAAAAAAAATGGAGGCGAGGAGACAGAAATAGGACTCTAAGTGGATAGGCTTAAAAAAGTAACATGATAAATATCTTCCTTTTGTTTTTTTGGCAAGGACTGGTCCCCGCCAGGAAATCTTGTAGGATTTGGCTCACATGTTGAACATCTTAATTTTCTCTCTTAGTCTTAGGCTCATTTTTGTACCTATATTTCTGCCTCAGAACACTGCCACTCTTTTTTTTGTTTGTTTGTTTTGTTTTGTTTTTTGTTTTTCGAGACAGGGTTTCTCTGTGTAGCCCTGGCTGTCCTGGAACTCACTCGGTAGACCAGGCTGGCCTAGAACTCAAAAATCCTCCTGCCTCTGCCTCCCAAGTGCTGGGATTAAAGGCGTGCACCACCACTGCCCGGCAGAACACACCACTCTTTAGAAGGAGAATACACTGGCCTAATAAAATTATGTTTCATGGCACTGGTTATATTAATGAATCTTGTTGGTGTCGATAAAGCCAGGTTCTAAGCGACATGCTCTAGAAGTTCTTCTATCTTACATTGGTATCAAAATTCTGTGCTCTCCAGTCTCATGGGCTACCCAGTATGATACATGAGTGCTTCTCTGTGAACACCAGGATTAAATCCCCACAGCAGTGAGATTTTTGCTTTCATAATGAGAATTTTTAAGGATTCTCAAACTAAATTTTACAAACTAAATCTACAAAATTCCATTGACTAAACTTATAAAACTCCCCAGGTAGTTTAAATGAATATATATATGTATATATGCACAAGAAATTAGGTCACTCCAATGAGAGAGAGAGAGAGAGAGAGAGAGAGAGAGAGAGAGAGAGAGAGAGAGAGAATGAATCTAGTTAGGAAAGCCAGCACATAAAATGCCCTCTGCATTGAAAGCAACGTCCCAGAGGATCCCGCTGACATGTTTCAAAGTGAGACGCTTACTTTGCATGCCTGACTCACAATCTCTGAGTTTCACTAAAAATTACTAAATTTAAAGCAATTAGGGAAGAAAACACTGATCTTTCAACAGAATCTTGAACTACATTAGGAATAAAATAAAACCATGAATTTCTTAAAAACACATACTTACAGTTCGAAAGGTTTGGGCAGGACAGGTCCTGTGGTCTGGAGTTGAGTCTGACTACACAGGGAGAGACTCTGAGGAAGGAGAGGTGACCAGCCCGGTGGAGGGTGGGGTAGGGGTGGGCTGTAGTCCAAAGAGTAAAGTCCTGTGCTCTGATTGGCTGTGGTAATCCAGGCAGAAGTGCTAAAAGCTACCTCTTACCAAATAGGGCCTTTCCTTCTTTACAATTACAATGGCTAAGTACCAGTACCTTGGTGGGGAGGAGAGGGTGTGGTTCTGCAGTTGATTCGTCTACCTGCCTAGCAAAGCTCGATGATTCCTACACCTTATTTTCTTCTTTTAACATAATAAGCAAGAAGGGACTAGGTGACCTGGAACTGCAGGCCTGCTCAGACTGTCCTCGTTTGTGTCTTGAGGCAAGGGTCTCTCTATTGTCCCTGCTATCCTGGAGCTCATTTTATAGGATGGTCTGACACTCTCAGAGACCCCTTTGCCTCTGCCTCCTGTGGCTGGGATTAAAGATGTGCGCCATCATGCCGGACTTCTGATCAGATCTTTTCTCAATTTTGTTCTCCTTCTCTCTTTTCCTCCCTGAGGTGTCAGGGACTGAACCCAGGGCCAGTGCGTTTTAGGTGAGAACTCTGTTATTGACCTACCTCTATTCCCCGATATTGCTACAATGCTTTGGTTTCTGTAACAGACTGAACACTTGCTGTATGTTGGGCATGATTTTTATTATTTTATTTTTATCAGCATCATCATCATCATCATCATCATCATCATCATCATCCTCATCCTCATCCTCATCATGATGTCCCACCCCTCATTTCTCTGTGGTCTGTGCCTGTACATGCGTGTGGGCATCTGAGTGCCATGGCAGGCATGTGGAGGTCAGAGGGCAGCTTTGGGAAGTCTGTTCTCTCCTTCCATCTGTTGAAACAGCCTTGTCTCTAGTTCCCACTGTGCTGCATAGCCATGAGGTTCCAAGCAATTCTCCTGCCTCTACCCCATACCCCATCTCTTGTAGGAGTTTTGGGATTACAGTTATGAGCCATCGTGTATGTATGTATGTATGTATGTATGTATGTATGTATGTATGCATGCATGTATTTTGTAGATTCCAGGGATCAAACTGAGATTGTCAGTATTTTTTTCCTCCTACTCTTTAAAAAAAAAAAAAGGTATTTTTGTGTGTATGTGTGTTTTGCTCGTGCTCATGACTGTGCACTGTGTATGTGCATGTGTGCCAAATGCCCACAGAGGCCAGAAGAAGATATCGGATCCCCTGGAACTAAAGTTACAGATGGCTATCAACCACCTTGTGGGTGCTGGGAATCAAGCTGGCCCTCTGGCAGAGCAGCCAGTGTTCTTACCTTCTGGGCAACTCTAGCTCAGTTGTTGGGTTTAGCTGCAAGTGCCTTTGACTGTAGGCAAGGTTCTTAATGCTTTTTAAAATTTTTGCCTTATGATTCAAGGGTGATATCATTTTTGCCTTTACTTGACTGATAAAAAACTGAGGCACAGACTTACTTGGTGATGGGACTCTCTGATTCATACTGGTAGACATCTTACCACACAATTCAGTACAGCCATGTCCTAGCAACCTTAGAGTGAGTGATGTGTAGATTAGGAATTGCTCCTTCTCTTCCTCCTCTTCTTCCTCCTCTTCTTCTTCCTCCTCCTCCTCTTCCTCCTTCTCTTCTTCTTCCTCCTCCTCCTTCTCCTCCTCTTCCTCCTCCGGATTTGTTTATTTTATTTATATGAGTTCAGTGTAGCTATCTTCAGACTCACCAGAAGAGGGCATCGGATCCCATTACAGATGGTTGTGTGGGAGTTGAACCCATGTCCTCTGGGAAGAACACACAGTGGTCTTAACCACTAAGCCATCTCTCCAGCCCAGGGAATGTTCCATTTCTGAGTGGTTTTATTAAGCAGTAAAATTTATAGGAGACCTTAAAAAAAAAAAAAAAAAAAAAAAGAGTAGCCTCCTATATAACAAGACTCCCCAGAAGACCAGACCAGAATGCAGACATCTATGCCAAGTGCCACAAAACCAAAGTGAACCTTGAAGGAGCCTCGTTTTTCCAACAGGGGAAATTCCAGTCAGCCTGAGGGACAGTATTAAGAGCATTCCTCCTGTTGTTTAGCTCTGATGTGCTGTACACCCCCACACACTGGTGCTCCTGTGTTGTTGAAGGCTTGGTTTCCTACGCAAGAGTCAGAAGTTGGGCTGTCGGAGAGTGATTGGTTCCTAAGACCCTGACTTAATCAATGAATTAATTCATTGGTGGATTCATAATTTGATTATTAAGAGGTGATGAGACCTATTTGAAGAAAATATGTCATGGAGGCTCTCCTTGAAAAGCTATTCAGTCCCAAGACATCACATTCTTTTTGCTTCTGCGTTATCAGATGACATCAGCTTCATCCGTCAGACTTCCTCCACCAAAATGTCCTGTGTCACCACAGACCAGGACAACCATGGACTCAGACTTCAGAAACAACTGGGAAGTAAATCCTTCTCCTTTCTCTGGTTTCCTTGGGAAGTTGTCACTGTGAGGGCCAGTAAGTAAAGGAAACAGAAATGACTGCTTTATCCACTGGGAGAAAGTTTTTATTGTAGGAAAGAGAGAGTAAAGGGCTGGAGAGCTGGCTGTCATGGTTAAGTGCACTGGCTGCTCTTCCAGAGGGCCCAGGTTCAATTCCCAGCATCCACATGGCAGCTCATAGTTGCCTTCACTCTACTTCCAGGGGATCCCACATCCTCATACAGACATATATGCAGGCAAAATGCCAACCATATAAAATTAGAGATGGAGAGAGAGAGTAGTAGGGGAGAGTGAGAGAGAGACAAAGAGACAGAGAGAGAGACAGGGAGACAGAGAGGGAGGGAAGGAGGAAGAGAGGGAGATGGA
>JANHMN010000006.1:97786001-97797895 GCA_030674055.1 Rhabdomys pumilio | reverse complement strand
CGAGACAGGGTTTCTCTGTGTAGCCCTGGCTGTCCTGGAACTCACTCTGTAGACCAGGCTGGCCTCGAACTCAGAAATCCGCCTGCCTCTGCCTCCCAAGTGCTGGGATTAAAGGCGTGTGCCACCACCACCTGGGCTGTGGTTTATATTTTTATTGTAGAGTCTCTTATTGCATCCTTAACCTATAGCAGCTGGATAAGAGACACCATTTCTTGGAGGTGTACCATTCCTATGCCTGAGAGCTGAGGGAGTCATAGAGAGTAGAGTGAATCTTTCCTTGTGAATCTGAAAACTTGTTAGAGAGACCACCAAACAGAAACCCTTAGACGGACCCTGTGGTTGTCTCAGTAAATAAAACAGGCAGAAGAAAAAAGGCCCTGAGGGCAGGGATCTAAGAAGCCTGTTAGAAGCTACCAGAACCCTGCACTGGAGCTGTTAGGAAGGACTCTGTTTCCTGGTTCTGGTCTTTTTAATTGTAAGCAGGCCTCTTCTGAAATTAAGGGAAGTCATAAAGTTCTAGCTGGACAGGTCACGGGAAATAACTGTCCTCTTTATAAAACAAAAATGTCAAAGCCGCTGTCTGTGTTGGTGCCGGCTCCCCGGAGACCTCTTCCCTTGGCCCCTTCCTTGTTCATTGGCTTAGAGAGAACCTGGGAACTTCCAAAGAATTGAAGGCTCTAAATCAGCAAGAAGTAGTTTAAAGACAGATGTCTATGCCCCACTCTCTCCTCTCTCCTTTCTACTTTGGGGGTTGGGGGTTGGAAGGGATTAGGGTAAAATAAGGGTTGGAAGAGAGTTTGAGGTATAAGAACCCAATAAAGTATACCAAGAAGAAAAAAAAAGCACACCAACATAATTCCTTCAGTGATGGACTATGATGTGGAAGTGTAAGCCAAATAAATTCTTTACTCCTCAACTTGCTTTTGGTCATCATGTTTCATCAGAGCAATAGTAACCCTGACTAAGACACCAGTGAATGTATTATTTTTGTCTCCTATTTTTTCAATGTTTCTTAAATAAGCATCTTTAGTGTTTTGAAAGAGAGAAAGGCTGGGCCGTGGTGATAAAAGACCCCAAAAGGGAGACCCTCACTCAAATCTGGATCAGTGCGTACCCAAAGACACACGAGAGACCTTCTTGATGCAATTGCAAAAGGTAGTTTAATGGCAAGGGCCCTCGGGTCGAAATGTGTCCCACGCAGGGGATAGAGGCTTCGACAAAGACCCCAGGATGTTTGGGATATTTATAGATAGAGGATGGGGAGAGTGGGAAAATTTGGCGCGGTTACACACAATTGGATATTTGAAACATCAGCAATTTGTGTAAGCAATCATTTGAGCTGGCAGGATGACTAGTTATTTTTTGATCATAAAACCTCGGACCTCCCAGACAGGGGAGGGAGAAAAGTAAACGCCAGATAGCCCATTACTCACTTGGGCTTGTTTGGACTTGTCTGGGCACGTCTTTGCATGCCTTTTCATTTCTTGGTCACCCTGCCCCTGGAGGGACTTAATATTTTTATTATGGCTATATTTACCAAGTTGTTGGTGGTCTGTACTGACCATGAATTTTTGTTATTGTTTCAAGCTGTTCTCAAATTTTATTCTCACATTTCCTACTCCTCTTGTTTAGAATAACTTTAATCTTAAAGTTAAAGATAAGTATCTTCTATTTCATTCTCCACAATTTCATATTCATGTCTTAACACCATTAACTGAACAGCATCTATCCTAGTCTGAACAAAAGCTATTAATTTGTTTATCACACATGGCCCAAAACTAAAAGCAAAAAAATTATTATTAAGGGACCAGCTATGGCAGAGAGCAGTGTCGTCATCCAAGGAGACCTATTGAACCAACTCTCAAACCAGTTTTGTTGTGCCTCTCTATCTTTCTGTCTCTAGTCTAACCTTTCTCTGAGTTTATTCATAGTCTCTAATCACTACTGAATGGTCTATATAGAAGTAATATTTTTATCTTAGAGCAGCACACAGGCCCCCTTCTATAAGGAACAGCAAGTCTAATCCTTTTCTGTTCTAATCCTTTTCTCTGAGAGGGAAGTCAATGACTCTTCTAACTTTGATACTGATTGTTCTAGGGCTCTCAAATCTACATCAATGGCAGCCCTTAGCTCATGGAAATAAGGGGGTGTCTGTATTAGTGCAGCAATACCTGTTCCCATACCTGTGGCCAATCCAAGTCCCAGTATGACAGCTAGGGTCAAGGAAATAGGCTCTCTGTGGAAGCCTCTAGGGTGTATCTCAAACTCACGCTCAAGAGTATCTGCAGGGTGGTAGTAGACCCAGGGGATTAACTGAATAAATACACAATAATCTTTGTTTTTATCAAAGACAGAAGTAGATATATAAAGGGTTAATTTTGAACTGCAAGCTCACCATTTATCAATCTTAGGCACTAAGTATCTGTTAGTAGGGGTCCTCAGGCTCTATTTTATTGGCTAGGGGTCTCAAAAAATTTCTATTTCTTTCAAACACACTTTCAAAGTTGTCTTCTGACTTTTACATATTTTGTGGCACATAGTTGTCTACATACACATAAAATCACATATATAATAAGGAGAAATTGTAAAAGGAACAAATCTATATAACTCTAGATTCACATTTCGATTTCAATCTTGGAGTCACAACCTTGGGTGTGTACACCCTGAGTCCCATCCTCTAAGGCTGCATTACCCCTGTGTCTCTAGGTGGGGGATGTCTTAAACAGCAGGGGGTTGCTCAGGCGTCTGGATCTTCTCCAGTTGGCATCAGGCACAGGTGTTGGTCAACTTCAAGGAGATCGGATGGTCAACAGCACCAGGAACAGTCTCTTAGTGGCCTGAAAAATCATTTCTCACACAAGAGGGACATTCTGGGTGTGGAACAAGGACAAGGGACACTGTAGCCAGCGCCAGCTCCCGAGGACAATTAGTTTTAGGGTTCTGTTTATTTTCTCTACCTGTCCTGAGCTTTGGAGACAGTATAAACAATGGAGCTTCTAATTAATCTCTAACATCTCTGACAATTCCTGACTTATCTTAGAAATAAAGGCAAGGCTGTTATCTGATCTAATTATCTCAGCTATTTGAAAGATCTCTATTAAAGGCTGTTTTCTCCTAGGTATTTTCTTATTTACTCTAAGTCTCATAAGCCTTTACTTGCTGGCATATCTTACACTGTCTTATTATTTCTCTGGCCTAAAACCTGAGGTCTATTATACGCTTTAAATCTCTTGGTTGTTTGGTTGTACTCATATCTTAAGAGTCCATCTGTGCATTTAGCCTGGCAAATCTTTTGTTTTCTGGGGAGTATAGTTCTCTTGTGTGCACCATTGTCTCTTTTCCTCTAGATAATAGTTGGCAGGATGGCTAGCAATCTGAGTTCTTTCTCTTACTCTGTGTTTTAAGTGAGGCTATCTCTTAGGCCCACAACAGGAACAGGCTCTCGTATCAAGCCACTTGATCTGTCCAGTTATTGCCTCAGGCCACTGAGTCTCTTCCCTTTTTGGTGTCCTTGGCAACGAGTACTCACAGTTGCTGGCTTAATCAGGGTTTTCTCTCTTTGTATATAGCCCTGTGGACATGGGCTGTGGCAAAAGCATACCTGTTGTCCATGCAGATGTTGGTTTTCTTGTTGGCCCCAAGTTCCAAGATTGTTCTATGCACTGACGAGCCCAGGGGTGGGGAGTCAGCCCAGATGACATTTATGTCGTCCATCACAGCAGCACCAGCTTGTCTCTGACCAGCATGGATAAAACTGCTCCCGTCTGTAAAGCAGGTTACCTCGGCTCCCGGCTGGAGTCAGTAGGAGAAGCATTTCCTCTACCTATGAGTTCTTGTCAGCTAGTTGTATCTGGGCCACCATCCTGAGGAGTAAGTCTCAACCCAACAAAGGATAGGAACAGTCTAGGATGACCATAAATAAATGGGATACCCAGCCCATCTCTTAGTCCACCATTTTCCAGGTAGTCCATGAATATATTTTGGCCCATTGGCCTAGAGGAGAACCCTGTCTATCTTAATCGCTGTCTTCACACAGAGCTAATATCTTCGCCATTTGTGGTGTTTTTCAAGGTCTGGGATTTCCTGGCCCTGGCTTTTATTTGTTAGGGCCCTCTTGGACCCTGAATCTGGCTCCTTTACTTGTAATGTGCACACAGGTCTTTTTTAAGGAGTTTCTTATCTCCCTCTGATTGAAGTCTCTCTTTTCTGTTTTTTTCCCCCCTAACTATTATAGCCAAGCTTTTCTGTAAATTCCTTTCCTGTCATCTTTCTTTTTCTTCACCTCTCTCTAGTCTCAGCAACTTGTAACTTACACTAAACCTTTTATCTTCTCCACTCCTTTCCTCTAGACTTTCCCAGCAACTTATCTCCACACTTCTTCTCCACTCCTTTCTTTTAGACTTACACTAAACCTTCTCTATCACTTGCTATTACCGTCAACAATTTTAATCCTATGATCCCATCTATCTTATCTTTCTTTTCTTTCTCTACTTTTTTCCTTTCTTCTTGATATAGTATACTTCCTGAATCTTCCAATGACTTATCTTGTAGTCTCTCTAGTCTCTGAAGCCTTGTCTACACTGACAGAATGTCTCTATAAGCTGGTCTAGAAAGGCTGTGGGTAACTTATCTGATCCCTGCTTAACCTCATGTGTCTTGATCAAAATTAGTGGGTCTCATGTAGCTCTCTCAAGATCTGTCAATGGGATCTGGTGTGGGCCTTTGGGTGTCTCTTACCTTCTGTAACCCGCTGTTGACCATGACTTGATCAATTGATGGGGTCCCCATGTCTGAGGGAACATTCTTTTTCCAGTATCTTCTCTCGTTTCTTCTAGTCCTGAAAAGTACTTCTGAAAACCAGAACCTGCGAGGGTCTTGGGAAGGAAAGGTTTTTATCTTATTTATTGTTTGATCACCTGTAAGAGCAGTAAGTAGTCTTCTAGAACTCGGTGTAGACTGAGGTACTTGTGAGGCTGCATGACTGCTGTTCACATCACACTAGAGACCACAACCTAGTTCAGTCTGCAAACAGTACCTTGTCCACAGGTGTAATGTGAGCTCACTTCTGAAGCTCTAAGAAAAAAAAAAAAACCAAATCAGAATGAATAGCCTTATCTACAGCATTTCACAGCAAGGACTATTAAGATGTTATTAATAATTTGACACTTATTTGAATTTAACTTTTGACAAAATAGAAACTTTGGTCATAGTTCTGTAAAAACCTTTTAAAGAGTTATTTCCGATTAGAATATCATTTTAGAAGTGACACACAACAAGAACAAGGAAGTAAACATTTTTATCTCTAACATAAGAGCACAAGTCTCCACCACTTCTTCAATTTTATCTTGTCTGAACTCTCATCTTTGAACCAAATCTTGATGAAAGTCTCAGACAGCAATGGCTAGAAAGTCTATCAAAAAAGAAGCCTACTTTTATTTATTAAACTGGGAAGAACCACTATCAACTTTCTTATTACAGAAGCTAAAAAACTGCTGGCCCCCTTCTAAGAACTGCTTATGAAAACAGTAAATTCTTTTCAAGGTTCTTTCTGCTGGTGCCCTTCTCCTGGCCATAGAGCAGGGGGAATTATCAGTTTTTCTTGTGTAAATTGAGACTGTCTCTCAAGTTAAGTTTTAAACTAAATTAAGTAAGCAGTTTCAACCAGTTTTTTTTTTTTTTAAATAATTATAACTCTCAGGGCTGTTTGTCTAGCTACCCTGGCTCCACTGCCAGGTTTTTAACCTGGGCCCTATCTGTCTTCATAGGCAGCAGGTGGAAAGCTGCCAATTTGTTACAGCAGCGACCCGGGGCCCCCAGCACAGCAACTCACACTAAATTAAGTAGCTGTCGCACGCTGCCTCCTCCGTAGCCTCCGCTAACAGCAGAGAAACAGAGTTTTCTTTTCTTGGTGGCCAACTTGCAAGGGGGGCTGTGCTGGGGAGCCGCAAGCTGCGGCCCGACAAGTGTGGGCTGGGCGGGACCACCCTACCGGCAGCTTTATCTTTTTTTAACTTAGGATGTTTAACACAGTAGATTAATGGCTAACACACAGACAATTTGCCAAGAAAACACACACACACACACACACACACACACACACACACACACACACACCCAACATCGATAGCTACACATAAAACACAAGCAGAACAGACACACTTGCCCACGTTTGGTTTTATAGAACCAACCAAATGCAACCTCAGATGGGGAAGGATTCCATGTCTTCCTCTCCTGCAGGAGCACTCTGTCTCCTTTGTTCTAGAACAGGGTAGTCAGACCTCTCTGACTCCCTAGCCCAGATGGGGAAGGATACCGCCTTCCCCTCCCACCCTCAGAGCATCCCCTAGGGCTGCAGTCTGTCAATCCACAGACCCTGGGCTCTTACCGTCCACAATGACAGCTGCACTCGGATTTCGATGGGGAAGACTCCCCTCACTAAAGAAACTGAAACCAAAACAACCAAAACACAAAGACAAAGACAGTGGAAACCAAAACACAGAGACAAAGACAACCGCACTCAGACACACACCATTCATACAGACCTACCTCCAAGGGGTCTTCGGGAGTCCTGGGTGGTCACACAGATCCTGGACGAGTATTTCCCAGCTAATGCACCGAAATGAAAGACCCCCAAAAGGAGACCCTCACTCAAATCTGAATCAGCATGCACCCAAGGACACACGAGAGACCTTCTTGATGCAATTGCAAAAGGTAGTTTAATGGCAAGGGCCCTCGGGTCGAAACGTGTCCCACGCAGGGGATAGAGGCTTCGACAAAGACCCCAGGATGTTTGGGATATTTATAGATAGAGGATGGGGAGAGTGGGAAAATTTGGCGCAGTTACACACAATTGGATATTTGAAACATCAGCAATTTGTGTAAGCAATCATTTGAGCTGGCAGGATGACTAGTTATTTTTTGATCATGAAACCTCAGACCTCCCAGACAGGGGGGGAGAGAAAAGTAAACACCAGATAGCCCATTACTCACTTGGGCTTGTTTGGACTTGTCTGGGCACATCTTTGCATGCCTTTTCATTTCTTGGTCACCCTGCCCCTTAGGAGGGACTTAATATTTTTATTATGGCTATATTTACCAAGTTGTTGGTGGTCTTTACTGACCATGAATTTTTGTTATTGTTTCAAGCTGTTCTCAAATTTTATTCTCACAGTGACACACTATAAACCCCAGCACTTGAGAAGCAGGGCAGGCAGATCTCTGAGCTTGAGGCTAGCCTTGTCTATCGAGTGAGTTTCAGGACAGCCAGGGCTACACAGAGAAATCATGTCTAAAACAGGAGGGTGAAAACAAAAAACAAAAATTTAAAAAGGGAAAAGGAAAGAGAGTGCCTACTCCCTATTCTAACTCTCCCAGTTGCCCCTCCCCTCTCTCTTCTCTTTGGCTACCATTCTTTCACTTTATTCTCTCCAGAAGTGAAACAAGTTCCTGTTTGGTGGTAACATTCCTCTCCCTGTTTGGGGGTTGAATAAGACTCCTTTGTGGTGATTTGAATAAGAATGGTCCCCATAGACCCATGGATTTGAATGTGGCACTATTTGAGAAGGATGAGGAGGTGTGGTCTTGTAGGAGGAAGTGTGTCCCTGGGAATGGGCATTGAGGTTTCAAGAGCCCACGCCAGGCCAGTGTCTCTCCCCTTGCCTGAAGATAAGGATGTAACTATTAGCTGCATGCCTGATTCCTGCCATGATAATGGACTAACCCTCTGACACTGTGAGGCAGCCCCCAGTTAAATGCTTTCTTTTACAAAAGTTGCTTGGTCATGGTGTCTCTTCATAGCCACAAAACAGAAATTAAGACAGCCTCTAATAATGTATCAAAAATGCCAGTATCCATACTTTCCACCTGTGGGTCCTACAGTTGGAAGTCCGTTTGCTTTCCCGAGACACCAAAAAGAAAGACTGATGGAGAGCATCCAGCAGGGGCAGGTCCTCGGAACCAGAGCCTGCTACAAGCGAGGTCTGGGCATCTGAGTGCGTGAATACCAAACTATTTCCAACTCTGTGTAATCCCAGACACTGCACTGTTCCATGGCTTGATACTTTCATCCATATTTCAGATCCCTGTACAATGCAGGTGATATGATAAGAACCCAGGATGCTTGATAAAGAAAACCCAACGCCCTTTACAGTTTTCATCTAACATTCTATCGCTGACAAAAGTGAAGGTCATTCATCTTGTGGCTGATTTGACACAAAGTCAATGGATGCTTTTGATGGTTAAATACAGACACACTGGAGGCAACAGGTGGGCACAGCTGTGCCCTGGGATGTTTGACAGAGAAAGGATAATAGGCATGGCACTCTCCTGTTAGTAGAAGTCACTTTTCCTGACTTCTTGACTCTGCAGTCTTTTGGTAGGTTCTCATCTGTCAGTTAATATTAGAAGAGCTCTGTATAGAAATTTGTTTTACACTGAGATATGGAGATTAGTTGAAAAGAGGACAGTGAGGTCATTTGCCGGGGCAAACCAGGGAGCAAAGCTTCTTCTCAGGTTAATGTTTGTTTCTCCAGGGTGGAGCTTGATTACAAGGAATTTAGAGGGTGAGGTGTCACACCCCTCCCAGGGATAAGTTTCTCCATTTCCTGTCTGTGCTTTGGCTGGTATTGAAAACCAGGTGTCATGAAAGTGCTGGCGGCCTGGCTACTTCCTGGGAGACCAGCATCGTCAGACAGTGCACTTCCTCTTCCCTAGGCGCTGGCACGCATTCCACTCCCGCTTGACACCTGTACCACCCTGACTGCACTTCCTGGATGATTCATTCCTTGCTGTCCTCTGGTTTCAGATGAACATCAGCTTCCCCAGAAGACTTGCCCAACTTTGTCCTGGCACACACTGTGGGGCATTGCCCCCTCAACGTCACACCCACTGGTGGCTTTTGCTGCCAGGTCCCTTTCCTCAGCTGACTTTGTCCTACACACTCTGCACTGAGACTAGCTGGACGTCGACCCTTTACCTCTTCCCAGATCTTTCCTTTTTTTTTCCTCTCCTACTCTTTCACTTTCTTTACGGAAAGTTGTTAGAATCGACATGGAATCCTAATCAAATAATAATGAAATGAATGATGTCAGGAGGGGTGTGTATATCTGATAAGGACCATCACAAGCAACTACCAGAATCACAAGCTCACGCAAGTACTCTCTGTTTTGAAAAACAAACAAACAAACAAAAAACCCCTCTTTTATTTATTTTACTTTATGTGTATGAATGTTCTGCATACATGATGTCTGTGCATCCCATGTTAGCACCTATTGGATCCCTGGAATTGCAGTTATGGATGGTCGTGAGCCACCATGTGCATGCTGGGAATCAAACCCGGATCCTCTACAAGAGCAACAAGTGCTCTTAGTCAAAGAGCCATCTCTCCAGCCCGCACACAAAATATTTTCTGTGACATCTGCCCAGTGTTCACCTTTCCAATCTTGGTCTGACACCACCCTATGCATGTTTGGGGCCAGCTATGGCTCCATATCCTCCATCTCCTCCCTCAGGGTGTCTAGGCGCTGCTGCTGGAAGGATGTCACACAGTCTGGGATGAGTGCTGTCTGCAGGATCACGGTGGGGCTGAGAGTTGGGAGTTGGGGGTGAGTGGTGGGGGTGGGGAGAAGGCCTTTTCCAAGGATTTTAGTTTTCCAGCTCTTTGAGCTGATACTCAGTGAAACAGCTATCTTAGACGGTTTTCAGTGAAATAGCTTGTACTCGTACACTGTATTCGGGATGGCCAAGTGTATATGACCCCTGGAGAGTAGGAAGGACTAGAGTGAGTGTGAATGGAGAGGCATTCCAGGAATCCCAGGTACTCCCTGGGCAGGTTCTTATCCAGAAATAGGAAGTTGAGCTTGTAGGTTTGTGAAAGGCTCTGTAACTTTTCTCAGGTAGAGGGTGTGGGGTCAGGCTCACCAGACAAAGTCAGAGAAGGGGAAGCACTGCTGGGGAAAGGAGCCCTTCATTTTGCTTCAAGCTCAGAGAAGCTATCTAGACTACAGCCTTATAGCAAGGTGCAACATTGGCTACTGCTCCTGGTAGTGAAAGGTAATTGTCTCCAAATGAGTTCTGTAACCCTTTCATCTTACCTTTAAATCTCCTTGTATCCCAGGTCAGTACCTGCGTCAGTGGGTAACAGTGCACACTGTCACACCTAATTCATCTCAGGAACCCATGTGGTGGAAGAAAAAAACCAACTCCTACAAGTTGTTCTACGACTTCCACATATACTGTGACGTTCCACATATACTACACAAACATAAAATAATAACAAAACCTGTCTCACACGCTGTGGCATAGGTGCCACCCATATACTACACAAACATAAAATAATAAAATAATAAGACAAAACTCCCGTTGCTTCCTTGAGTGACACACACAATTACTATAGCATGCATGTTCCCATGGCAACGTTCATTCCCCAGGGTCTGCACCTTCTTCAGAGTTTCTTTTTCTAGTTATTCTAGGGTGACACTTCCTTTCTGTGAATTCAAATTTCCCTGCTCTACTACCTTTCTCAGTTTCTCTTTCAGGATTTTACTATGCCAGGTGGTAGAAAGGAGAGACATCAGTCTGAAGAAAAGTAATCCAAGCTTTAAACACTGTATTTGACTCTGAAATGCACACTAGAAACTAAAGCACCCATGGAAATCATATTCTGTCCTTTAAAAACCGTGTCTTTACCTCTCTAAGGTATAGAGAGAAGCACCATGCAAGGTTTTATTATGATGCATGCTCTCTCTTGTCATCTCTAAACTCTGTGGGAAGAACTTTGCTTTGTTTGGAGGAGTTTTGTTATTCGTTGTTTTTCTAAGTCTTTCTCCTCAAGAGCTCCTTTTATTCTTAAATTTTTATGTTTTCTGACATTTAATTTTTAAAGCATAAACTGTATCCATATCTTAAAAGCACAACAGTACAGTTACTACTGTCTTTATCAGGGAAAGAGAGCGATCCTGGAGGCAGGGTCTCATTTAGGGTGGAACTCAAAGTCATAGATGGGTTTGTGTGACTAGGGAGCACCACAGTCATGAGACTTGATGATGACGTCACCATCATTTGTTGTTCTATGTATGTATGTATGTATGTATGTATGTATGTATGTATCATCTGTCTATCATCTATTATCTGTTTATCATCTAAGTCTCTAATTATCTATTATCTAATTATCTATCTATCTATCTATCTATCTATCTATCTACTGTAGGCTTAGATTTTTCAAGGCCTACTTTAGTTAGGGTTTTTAAATGTTTCAATCTTCCTTCTAGCCTACCAGGAGAGAAGGAAGGTTAATATGGAAAGAGAGGTTTGCAGACCTGTTTAGCAGCAGTTCCTTGGGACAATTCCACTCTTCATTGTCAGGATACCAGCAGTCCAGTCCAATAGCAAACACCAAACAGGAATCAGTAGCAGTTGCTTGATCCAGCCCGAATTAGCATGTATCAGTGGAAGAGGCTAGAATCAGCCGTAATACTGTGAGAAGTTCTTTGGCATGTTTCTTTCTACAAAGTGAAGACCAGCAAAGAAGTGAGACCAGTGAAGACCAGCAAAGACCAGTGAAGAAGTCAAGCATTTCATGATGTAGTAATACAAGAGTGTCCTCTCACTGTTCATGGGTTCCATTTATATTTCTTTCTAATCATCACGTGTCCAATCAAGTGTCTGTTTTCAGCAAAACGTCTATGTCCTCTTACATCACGAGACACAACTGAGTTGTTAAAAAAATCAGAAATCTCCACTTATCTCTGTCATCTGTCCGTCTGTCATGTATGTATGTATGTATGTATGTATGTATATCACCTATCTACATATCTGTCATGTATGTATGTATGCATGTGTGTATTTAACCTATCTATCTATCTATCTATCTATCTATCTATCTATCTATCTATCTA
>JANHMN010000006.1:97756662-97785205 GCA_030674055.1 Rhabdomys pumilio | reverse complement strand
ACAATGTGACAGTACACAGACCATGTCCTCACAGAGAGCTTGGTGTTTCCAGATGCTGGAAGTAAGCAGAAATGGGGGTCAGGGTGGAAGAGAGGGAATGAAAACAAGAAAAACAGAGAATTTCAGAATTTCCGGTCCTTTCATTAACTCCATAGGTTATCCACAGTGTGGTACGTGCAATCCATGTCTTAACTATTGGCCTATCCTACCACAGACAGGAGTCAGTACGTCTGGGGGAATTAGCTGTTGTTCAAACTCCACCCACATTTAATTCTTTGAGCAGAGGCAAGAGGTCCTGTCTGACTAGAGGGTGCTGTGGGGGCGGGGAAAAATGATTCCAGGGGAAAAATGACTCAGGTGCTAAGAACACTGGTGGCTCTTACAGAGATATGAGTCTAATTCCCAGCACACGCATGGCAGCTCACAACTGCCTATAACTTTAGCTCCAGGGGATCCAATGCCATCTGTGGGCACATAAATAAAATGCCTTTTAAAAAAGATACTATTGTTTAAGCCACGAGATTGTGATGAAGCACCATGGGAGACAGGCATGATACACACACACACACACACACACACACACACACACACACACACACACATATATATATATATATATATAAATGTATATCATATATATGTATATATACATATATTTTTTTGTGTGTGTGTATGTTTTAATTTATTCATTCATTGCACACCTTGAAGGCCAGACTAGGAAGAGCCCTGTCTGCCGTTCTTGCCTTGTAAACTTTTGAGTGTACACTTGAATATGCTGATTTTGGGCTGAGGCATATTCTAGCATCAAGTAGAATTCTAGAAGGGTTTTGATTTGGAAAAAGCAGCCTGGTGTGTGGGATCTTTGAACATTTGGAACACAAAGTAAAGCACAATATCAAGAGAGAATGAGGTCACATTCATGATAGTTTTCAGCTAAGTAAAAGGATTTAAAAAATTTACTCATGATATTTTTTACAAGCAAAAACAAAAAACAAACACATATGTTGCAACTGTATTTTGAGCTCGAACATAACCTTCCAGTGAACAATATGGAAAACATGTTACACAAAACGAGATTTCCAGCCCATTTTCCTGTCCATTCACTCCTCATAGTGAAGTCTGCTACAGTGCTGGAGTGTTCCTCAGCTTTGTGGTCACAGCTCTGATGGGAACAAGAATCTCTGTACTTTATGTTATGAAGGCACACAGTTCCTGCATCCTCTAGGAAGAACTGTAGGAACACAGTACTAGTAGCTTAGTACATACACCCTGTTGGTGCTTTGTTCACAGTTAACTCCTGCCCAATCCATGGCCACGGGTCAGGTTGAGATTGGCAGACACTAAGTAGACTGAGCACTTCTAGGGGTGACTGAGACTCGATATCCAGTTGGGGAGGGAAGAGTCTGGTGACTGATAAACAGAGACCACACGTGTAGACAGCAAGGCTAGCCACCTGGCCAGAGGGGGACAGTGGTAACTCCCTAAGGGACTTTGGGCACCCTCTAAGTCATACTATTTTGTCAATAGAGTTGTTTTTTCAAGGACCAGAAAAATAGGTACAAATGCTTCCGTAAGTCTACAAACAAACATTACCTCTGGCCTTGAGTTATCATTTAACAACATTGGGCTGGAGAGATGGCTCAGCACTTAAAAACAATATTCTGCTTAACAGTTGTAAAACAAAAAAAAATTTTTTTTATATAATTTCTACCTAAGAGTGCACTTTGAGTATGTAATTGGTCTACATGCCATTTTCTGTCTAGAACAGTAAGAGGAAAGGCTTAATTCACCCCTAGGGTTCTTGAGTATAACAGAGTATAAGACCCATGCCAAAGTTAGACTTAGGGTCTCTATGGTACATTTTAAAAATGGAGATACAAACACCCTGGTGCCAGCTGCCCATTTGTCCAGCGTGCAGTGCTAAGCGCCTCACTTTCCCTCTCGTCTTTTTTTTTTGTCCTCCAAAGAGAGAAACTGTTTGCTAACCTCAGTGCTTCAGGGAAACAGATGCCCTTTGTAGCGCAGACTACAACTGCAAGGTTAAACTATAAAGATTTTTTATATTCTCTGTATTTACTCTACCTCTGGCTTCTTGTTTGTAGGTGATTGCCTACCGTCTAAGTGTTATATTCTGTAACTCTAGATTCCTCTCTCTCTCTCTCTCTCTCTGTCTGTCTCTAAAAAATGTAAGTCTCAATGAAGCCGACCTAAGACCTTTAGGTCTTAACCATATAGACAGTTGACCTTAACTTATCACATGATGCCACAGATGTGATTAAGCTTCAAATATCTTGTAGTAAGTTCAAAAATTTGTTATATTGTTCTGTCTCATGATGCTAGAAAAGAAAATAATCTAAAAGGAAACCAGCAGAAGGAGGGCAGATGTAAAGCATAAAAAGGATGCACGCATGCAAAAGAATATGTTTTGTAAATGTCTTAGTGACTGTTCCTAAAACAAAGCATTTACCAGGTGGCGCAGGCCTTTAATCCCAGCACTGAGAAGGTAGAGGAAGGCTGATCTCTGAGTTTGAGACCAGCCTGGTCCACAAAGCAAGGACAGCTGTGGTGACATAGAGAAACCCTGTCTCAAAAAACAGACAATCAAGCAAAGCATTTCATTGGGTTTAGGTTTATGTTTTTAGAGGTTAGCCAGAGAGCCCTAGGAATGGCCTCAGCCTTTTGAAACCTCTCAGCCTTCTCCCAGGGACATATGTCCTCCAACAAAGTCACACCTACTAACTCTCCCAAGAAACCAAGGACCAAGTATTCCAATGTATAAGTCTATGGGGACTATTTTCATTCAAATAAACAGAGTAAGAAAAGGTTTTTTTTTAAGTTTATATATATATTCAGAGACTTGTATGGTAAAACAAGATTTTATCCTGAAACAAAGTGTCTGGACTTTTCCAAACAGAAATGGAATGGAAGGGGAAAACCAAGATGCTTAGCCACCTTAAACACCTCAAAAGAGTCCAAGGAAGTGGCACAAGATCACACATATATACATATATATGTACAAACACACACACACACACACACACACACACACACACACACACACACACATTGAAAGTTGAAAAGTTCTAAGGGTATTCAGCACATAGGTTGAAAATTCAAATCTAGTCCTCTGTTTAAAACAATGGAACCCTCTTAAGACATTGTCTACTTGGATAACACTTCCAAAACTTGTCTAAAAGATTCGTCTAATCAATTTCTGCTATGTTTGTTAGGCTTTTTGCTACTTAGAAAACTGAGATTAACAAAGTCGTTTCACGTGTTGTTTATGTTGGTGACAAGCTCTGAGCTCTCTGAGAAATTCTAACCACTGAATTCTTGGCCATTCATCATTCATCATCCATAGTTTGGTTCCCTGAAGACTTAGGATCTTGATTGGTGATTTTTTTTATTGTTTATATAAATTTATAACTGTTCTTTTGTTGACATCATATAAAAACACAAATGCTAAACTACTTTTTTTAAATGCTGGGACATGATCCATGTTATAGACAAAATTAAATTCAAAAGAAAAATAGACTTTGGGTGATCTTGGCCTAAGAGCCTTTCCCCCTTACACCTCTCTGCTGCTTAAAACTGACAAAAGAGTTTTATTGACACTAACTTCTTAACATCTGTCACTTGTCCTGCTTCCAAATGTAGGGTCAGGTTAGAACGCTGGGATAGGTCTCATCCCAGAGATATGGGAAACTCAAAACTATACCACAAGATAGATTTATTTTAAGTGTATTCATGTTTTGCCTGCATATATGGCCGTGCAGCATATGGGTGAGTTATGGAGGGTTGTGAGCCACCATGTGGTTGCTGGGAATTGAACTCAGGACCTCTGGAAGAGCAATCCGTGCTAAGTGTTGAGCCATCTCTCCAGCTCCCTGCTAATCCAGAATATTTTTAAATACTTGTTTAAAGACAAGTGGAAAACTCTCGATTAACATAACCTCACACTGGACATGATGGTACATGCTTGTAGTCTCAGCGCTGGGGAAGCTGAGACAAGAGAACCCTGAGTTTAAGGCTTGCCTGAGCTACATTAAGAACCTGTCTCAAAGCAAAACACAAAAATGGAGTCTGCTTGTGCCAAGTGGTTCTTATGCCTGTTACAAGCTACTGTGTTCTAACTTCAGCTCCTACTTGTATTGCTTATGGCATCTGTTGCAGACACAGACATATTTCAAACATTTTCAACCAAGTCATCCATAAACTTCCTACCGTATTACATATACATACACACACACACACACACACATATATATATATATAATATCTCAAGTATGTGTCAGAGAATTTTCTTACTGGGAAGAAACTATGCTGACATGGACCAGGTACATGTGACACCATGTAGAATATGCCGTGTGATGCAGACCTTTACATAATCAGCAATGTCCATTTTCAAGCAAAAGACACTACACTGCTGATTTTATTTTAAACATGATTTTATTTGTGATCCCGGGGAATGATAAGGTGTGAGCAGGATGGATAGAAGCAGTTTTCTGTTATAAAAATCCATTTGTACTTTATACCATAAAACAGATTCTGATCATGTGTGTTATTAATAGTTAGCATGTGCATAGTGCTAATAACTTGTTTGTTCTGAGTTAACCCTTGGCCACTAGCCCAGATGGTCCTGGGAGAGTACGGGGTTGGTTCTAGGAGACACACCAGATTCAGATTCAAGATATGCCTGAGTCCAGAAGCCCAGGGAATGAGGAAAGAGTATAAGAGAAGAAAAATGAGACAGAGCCAAACATGACAAGTCTCTCCTGAGCAGAGGGGAAGGTAGGAGCTCCAGGAAGGCTGTTTCACTGCCTGACTGAGAAGCATGATGAACAGAGAGGAGAAGGGTGCAGGGTTGTTTGTTACAAAAGCCCAGGCAGACTAAGCCGGCCCAAGCTGGCCCAGAGTAAACAGACTCTTGAGGACATAAAGAGGCATCAAATACCATTTTAGGGTTCTGAAGGAAGAAAAGCACATATTTTCAGGATGATGAGGCAGTTTATACAGTGAGACTACACATTTCCAGGGAAAATAAAATCAGCAGTGTAGTGTCATTTGCTTGACAAATTGACAGTGCTATTTATGGATGCTTCAAGAACACCTAAGGCAGGAAAGTGGCGTACACAGACTGCCTATACTCTCATTCAGTTTCAGTGGCATTTTGCTGGTCTAATTTTCTTAAAACAAAACAAAACCAAGCAACACTTAGTTATTGTATGTGTGTATATGTATCACTTGTGTACATGCCTGACATAGTGCTCGTGTGGACATCAGAAGATAATTTACGGAGTTGTTTTCCTCTTTTCAGCACAGATGTTACAGGGATTGAACTCAAGGTCTCAGGCTTTGTGGCAAGAGCCTTTACCTGCTAAGTCACCTTGCTGGCCCCTTGAGTCTATTTTCTTAAACAAGCATTTTATAACCTGTTTGTTGGTTTGTCTTTTTGTTTGTTTGAGACAGGGTTTCTCTGTGGAGCCCTGGGTGTCCTGTGACAGGCCACACTAGAACACAGGGAAATCTGCCTGAGTTTTGTCTCCTGAGTGCTGGGATTAAAGGCATGTCCCACCACTCCCTGCCATTTTATAACTTTCATGAACTGATATTTTAAAAACATAAAAGTTAAGAAAGATAATGTTTAAAATAGTATTTTTATTAATTTTTTGAAAAATTCATTCAGTGAAATTTGGTTGTATTCACTTCTGTTCGTCTCCTTAAATTTTCCAAGACTCACCACACATCCCTATGTCCCAACTTTGTGCTGTTGTTGTTGTTTTTTTTTTTTTTTAACTTTAATAAGTCATGGGGTCTACTTTGTGCTACCTTTATATTCCTGGGAGTGAGGCTATCAGTTGGAGCATAGTGACCCCCCCCCCAGGAGCCACAGCCTTAAAGAAACAGAGTCTCCCTCCCCACCCTAAACCATGAGCTGTGCATCTGCTAACTCCAGGTGGGGCTTCCGGGCTCTTCCCACTCTGTGGGAAGAGAATGTTGACAGACTTGCTCTGAGGCAGATCCTCTATAGGAGCCAAAGCTGCTGTGAGCTCATGAGCTGTGGTCCTGTGGTGTCCAGAAGACAGTTTCACTCCAGCCCTTCCTGACCTCTGGCTCTTCCCATCCCTCCACAGTGGTCCTGAGCCTTCTGGAGGGGGTGTGATATAGATTTCTTCTTTGTGGCTGAGCAACCACAGACACTTCTTCTTTATAGCTTGATCAGTTATCAGTCTCTGTGTTAACCACCATCCGCTGTGCAAACTTTTCTCATGAAATCTCAGAGCCTCTCTCATCTGTTGATACAAATTTAGAAGGCAGTTGGATACTGTGTCCATTTAGCAAACCAGTTCTTGGCCAGATGTGCAGTAGCAGCCATGTTGCTTTCCGTGGAACAGGCCTTCCAGCCAGTCAGAGAGCAACTGGTGACTCTTACAATATTCACACTACAGTTACACTACTGGGTATGTCTTGGCACCTTGGTCATTGTTCAGTGTCACAGCTGGTAAACCCTTGATGACTTTTTTTTCTTCCAGTAGCTTGTATAGCACCTCCTAATACTGTCATTAGATTGGGGGAGATTGAGGCAACATGAACATAAAAGAAAGAGGAGACAGATTTCAACAGAGGCAGATTGCCCTGCTAGAACAGCGAAGGGCAGTGGTTTCCCTATGGGACTAGAGACTGTTGGCTGGGGCTCAGAGGACTTGACGGTTTCATAAGGGAACCTTTGGAGCAGAAAGTTTTATCTGTAGATTTGTTATTTGTAGTCTCAGGGCTGAGACATGCCAGACATTTTTATCATATACTGACCTTGTCGTCAGGAATTTTCCTGCTTTTGGCTAACCACAAATTTCCTTATTACACCAGTATTCTTGTCAGCAGGTAGTCTTATCGGAGAGCTGAGTCAGGAGCTTTTCAGCTTCTTGGAGGAGGCCCCTTTGTTTCAGGTCATTAACCCCTCAACTATGAAAGCTTGCAGGCAGCGAACAAACTTCCTGGTCAGTACTAACTCAATTTCTACATGTCCAGTGCCAGTGTGTGTGGTTACTTCCGTAGTGGGGTTGTCCAACAGACTGTGGCAGGAAACCAAGAACAGCAGTGATGAGCTGTATTGTTTCAGAGTCTCCAGGGTTCCTCTGGCCAACAAACTGAGGGGAGGGATCCCACAGTTAGCACTGGGTTTTTTTTTTACTTAGCAGCCTATGGCTTATGGGAGGAGTGCTGGAGATCGGTGCTAATGCTTGGATTCGGTTGGGAACCTGAAGTGTCTAAACGCTAAAACTCCTTGTCCCCAGTTGGGTTTTGATCGATCAATTAAGATGCCAGCAGCCGATGGCTGGGCAGAGGGGGGCAGGACACTTAGACTTGTGGGGGCTAGGATGCAGTGGGGAGGAGAAGGAGAAACCACCATAAAGCAGTGGGAAACAGATGGACATAGGAATTGCAGGAGATAAAGCCAGCCATGTGAGATTTTGGATAAAAGGCCACTGGTCACTTCCCCAATTGGTCAGATAGAAGATTAGAAGTGCCCAGCCATTGAGCTAGATGACATATTATAGACGGCATATTAAAAATAGGCTAATGTGTGTGAGTGTCTTCCATTTGCAGATCCAAATATTCCCTGGATAGATGGCTGGAAGCGTGACCCTCTGGGAGCATAAAATGAAGTAGCTAAAAACACTCCTGCTACAGAAGCGCATAATCCTTTGTGTAGGACAACTCCAATTAAATGTGTGTGTGTGTGTGTGTGTGTGTGTGTGTGTGTGTGTGTATTTTATAGATGTATATGTGTATAATACATATACATATATGTATATATATGTGTATGTTATTATATACATATATGTACATACATATATACATATACACACATACACACACACACACACACACACACACACACACACACACACACACACATATATATATATCTCCTCCTGGAAGATAATTTTTCATGACTGTCATCTTGGAGAATGGTAGTGGAAATGTCATTTCACTGGGGTTTATTGAGGATCTTAAAGTAAGTATTTATGTCTAGACTGTGGGAACAGAACTTTCAGCTGTCTTAGGGGTGGGAAGAGAAGTCTTCCCCTCACTCCCCCCCCCCCCCCCCCCGCTGCATATGCAGTAGTTCTTATTAAGTCTCTCGAGTACTTCTTATTAAATTTTATTTTATTATCTTCTTTTTAAAAATTGAGTTTGTTTTGTGTTGGCTAACTAACCCTGGGCATGGGGCGTGACCTGGAGCATGGTTTATATACAAAGTGTCACACTGTAGAGGAAACTGGTTTTCCTTTTGCCACCAGGTATCAATGTAAATGGCTCCTTGGTTAGGGGTGGGACCCTATGTTCACGTCCCTCTCATTGCCGGTGCTCTCTCTGGTTTGGATGGACCTGTGCAGGTCCCATGATGCTACCACAGTCTCTGTGAGTCACACGTGCATCAGCCCAGCTGTGTCTGGAAGAAGCTGGATTCTTGGAGTCATCCATCACCTCTGGCTCTTAGCATCTATCTGTCTCGTCTTCTGCAGAGTTTCCTGAGCCTTGAGGGAAGAGATTTGATGAAGTCATTCCATTAAGGACTGAATGTCCAAGGTCTCTCACTCCCTGCACACTGTCCCATTGTGGAGCGCTGTGTAAATTCTCACTAACTGTGAGAAGTTCGGTTAGGGTTAAGCGGTGCTTGGATCCATGGTTATATTAGACTGTTATCAGAAGTCATTTTATTGCAATATTCATTTAGCAAAACAACAGTATTTGTTTTCCCCTAGGCCAGTGATCTGTGTAGTCTGCTTTGCTACACGTATGGAGTAGGCTATGACGCCACTTCCTGTAATCAACTTGAATACATCTGGAATGAACTACAATCCAGAAATGGAGGGCACACGGTGATCAAGATGTTGAGGCTGGAAGTCACAGGCTTTTGATTTGGATTTTGAGGCATAGCGGCCATGAAAAGCTTAGGCCCAAGAAGGTAGTACAAGCCTTTAATCCTAAGCGACAGAGGCAAGCAGATCTCTGAGTTCAA
Organism: Rhabdomys pumilio; assembly: GCA_030674055.1. Taxonomy (NCBI): domain Eukaryota; kingdom Metazoa; phylum Chordata; class Mammalia; order Rodentia; family Muridae; genus Rhabdomys; species Rhabdomys pumilio. Next base: position 97,776,177 of record JANHMN010000006.1, on the reverse strand, counting down.
GGTTACCCTGGGACAAAGCAAGTTCCAGTTTAAAAATATTTTAGGTCCAGGTATGGTTGTACACACCTTTAATCTGGGCCATACCTTCTGCTGGAGGCATATGGAGGACGGAAGGCTTCCTTTGTCTTTGCCTGCTTGCACATACTTGCTAGTATATCCATTGGAACCTACTACTTCAGGATTCCCACTTATACAGAAGACCAGCTGAAACACCTAACCTCATAGGACTGAGCAACTGCTAGATTCTTGGATTTCCCATTCACAGCTGCCCACTGTTGGGTTATTTGGACTGCAGCCTGTAAGTCATGCCAATAATTTACCTCAATATTGAGACATTCTATAAGTTTTGTGACTCTAAAGAACCCTGACTAAAATATAGGCCTTAAATCAAGTTAAAAAGTGGTTAGGTATTCCCATAACATCTGTACCCCTATTGCACAGGTATATCTTGCAGGCAGACCACTCTAACAGTCCCAAGGTTTGCAGCTGGGTGATAAGGATGACTACCTTTCTTCTCTGGCAGCTTGCAGGGTACCGCCCAGTGTCTCCCTGTTGGGCACATGACTTTTCCATGTTCATTGACATAAATAGGAGGGCCTTATCATCTACCTGATTGCAGACAGCAAACTCAGCTGGAGACGTTTGGATGTTTCCATGGCGCCCCTTGACCCCATGACTCAGCAAGACATGACCCAATCCTGGCATTGGGGGTTTTCCTTGGTGACACGAGATGTCTAGTGGAAACATTTTCTTCCATATTATTTGGTGATTCCGTTTAACTCCCTTTCGTATATGTATACATTTTAGGAAGCTTCTACACTTGTCGGTTTCCACGTGGTTTTTCAAATAGCCTTCAGTGTGAGTTGTTAGGGAGAACGGTCTTAATTATGGTTTTTGGCTACAAGCAACAGAAGCTGATTCTACTCTAACTTCAATAATGGACTCATTGGAATGAATATATCAGGTAGATATTAAACAATCAGCAGATATCAGGCGGGCCTTGGTCAGATCCAGAAGCTGCGGTATGTGAATGCTGTCTGTAGGATGTTGACACCCGTGTAGCTCAGGCTCAGCAACTTCCCGCTGGGGAAGCATGAGCATCTGTGTGAACTGTGTAGATAGCTACGATTCCATTGGCTCTAAGCAGAAAGCGCTGGCTGAAGCTATCAGCATTTATGCAGAAGTGTGTTTTCATGGAGCCTTGCTGAGACTTCAGAAGTTTCTCCCTTCTTTGATACTTCTTTAGGTTTATACCCAGGCTTGTTGGAGATCATATTACATCATCATATGTGCCTGACACTAGGCACAGAGCTATAGAATTTCATGTCTGCCACGCTGAGTTCTGTATCGCTTTGGTTCCTATCCTTCCAGTGACTCTCATTGGAAATGGGACTGTTTATACAGTGCCACTGTATTTTGGAAATATTAAACTTTCTACCCTATCAGAATTCATGGTCATTGTGTCTCAAAAGGAGAATTCAAATTTGTGTTTTAACAACATTGGAACTGAGGCGACGAGGACTGTGGGGAAGAGTGGAAGCAGTTTTCATTAGCAGATGAACGTGAGCCTTTGGGGACGAGGTGGAAAGTTGTGGTTTGACTATAAAATGTCTTCTATGGGCGTGGGGATTTGAATGAAGGGAGACAGGAAAGAAGAAAGGAAAGAAGGAGGGAGGGAGGGAGGGAAGGGGAAGGGAAGGTGAGGAAGAAAAGAAGAAAGAATGGGTAAAAGACAGAGAGAGAGAAAGAGACAGAAAGAGAGAGAGAGAGAGAGAGAGAGAGAGAGAGAGAGAGAGAGAGAGAGAAAGAGAGAGGGGGGGCGGAGCTGAAAGAGAGTGTATGTCCCCTATAGGCTCACAGGCTCATGCTCTGACTGTTTGGTCCCCAGATGGTGATAAGACCTTGGGAGATGACCTAGCTGGAGAAAGTAGTTCTATGGGGACTATTTCCTGCCCTGTATTTTCTTGTGTTTATTCTTCTCTGCTTCCTGTCAGGCATGAGGTACACAGCTTCCTCTACCACCCTCCTGCCATTCTGTCTCACCATAGCTCCAGAATCAGGGCGTTCAAGTAATCACGGACTAAGTCTTCTGAAGCTTGAGCCATCGTCAGCCCTTCTTGTCTTGTTTGTTTATGTCAAGGACTCTGGTCACAATGACAAAACCCAGCACATCCTCTACAGCAATCTCTATAGGCAGACACAACAGAAAATACTCATTGTTTTACTTAATAAGGCTTCATTGTAACTAGAACTACAACATAATTCTACTATACAAAAAGTAAAGCGTGTCCTTGCACAATCACAAATTTCAGTTCCCTTGGTAGAGTGACTTTTAGCCGTGACTTCCCTGCTGACTCACTCTTTCAACAGTATTTCACAGCACACCAGAGGGCCTGCCGCTGTCATGAGTCCTTCAGAAGCCCAGCCTGTCAGGTAGTAGTCACTGTTAGGTAGCCAGAGGTTTACCTATTGTCAGGTCCAAAAGAAACTCAGGACAATGGCTATCCTTGGTGCCTACCAGCATACCAAAGCACATGCTGGCCTCCAGGCTTTCTCACATATAACAAGTACCCATGGCTCCTCTTAGCACCTCTCACCCTGGTCTTTAAACCTCTCCAGCCCTGGGCCCGGGGCTCCAGGGCCAGGGCTTCTCATCTTCCAGCTTCTCCTTCCTATAGCACCCCACCATTTTGGCCATGCACTCTTGGTCCTCTCTTGAGCTCTTTTGTCTTCCTCTCTTTCCTTCTCCTTCTCTCCCTCTCTCTCTCTCCTCCCTCTCTCATGACCTGGCCATTCCTTTGGCCATGGTTAGCCCACTCCTCTCTCCCCCTACCCTGTATTCTTCAGATGTCTCTGGTCTCCCTCATGTCTACAGTACAAACCTCAAGCTCTACACCTTGGAGTGGTCATGTCTTTTCCTTATATTCCTGTGATACGAGCAATGACATCACCCTCCCGAATAATCAGAGAAGAGAAAGTCGTCTTGCTTACAGTTAAATGTTTATCTCTGCTGGGCAGTTTTGAAAATTATTCTTCACACGACTTTGCCATTAAATAATCTTCTCAGTCTGGGTTTTTCCTCTTTGAGTCATAAAGCAAGTTCTTGATAAAGAAGATTGGAGGTATTTTTCAAAGGCAATTCAATGCTCCTTGTATCTCAATTTCTCATAGAACTTCTTCTTAGATAAAAAGGAAAAGAAATAAAAAAGGGAAAAAATGTGACTGCTCCTAGGGATGGTGGAGGAGAAGTTTTATTGTAGATAAAAGAGAGAGCATAGCCAGGGGCAGCGATATCTGGGAGAGTCCAGAGTGAACATGACCCTGAGTCAGGCAATGTGAAGAGAGGCAGAGAGGAGAGGGGAGAGGAACCAGAGAAGACCGACTGACCAAGATGGTGGCCTGGGCCAAGAGACTGGCCAAGAAGCCAGTGTCACTTCTTAGAAAGTGCACCTGCCCAGAGCCCACTCTTGCTAGTAAACCAGCACAGTTAGGCATGCCATTGGGCAGCAAAGCAACGTGGCAGAGTCCTGACTAGGGTCCTCCCTGGTATCAGGGAGGATGAGGCCAGGCAGTGAAGCAGAGGGACAGGATCCTTCTTGTCACTGCTCAGGGGAAGTGTTACAAAGAGAAACCTGAGGAGATAGCTCAGTTTGTAGAGCGCTTGCTGCTCAGTCATGAAGCAGGGAGTTCATACCCTAGCACCCACATTAAAAACCAGGTGCGGTAGTGTGTGTCTACAATCACAACATTGAGGAGAGGAAACAGGACAGATGCCTGGGTCCCACTGGCCAGCCAGTCTAGCCAAACTGATACATGCCAAGTTCAGTGAGAGAGCCTGTCTCAAAACAGTGGAGAGCGACTGAGGAGGATCCTCAGCGTCAACCTCTGAGCTTCAAGTGTGCACACATAGATGAGCACACACATCATCCACACACACTGAGAAACAAGCGAAACAAGGCGAGGAAGGAGCAGGATTACAAGCCCAACAAAGGAACACAGCGTTGTAGTTAGCATTCAAACAGCAATGGAGACCTTTCAACACCAATCTGGAACCAAACACAACTGCAATAGTATAGGTGTCACGCGCACACATGCTGTTTCCTGGTCATTAGACAAAACCTGGGTTCCTATGAGGCCCTGACGTTTTTATTTCTTTTCAGATTCTGGCCTGACATTTTAACAAGAGAAAGTCAATCTCTCTGTTGAGAAATATAGGTCTTTTGTTAATAGCATCAATGGTCTGGAGGTTGCTAGTGACACAATGAATGCTGAGAGAAGCTCTCGCTGTGTTAACAATGGGTGAGGAAAGAAAGGTTATCATTGCTACTTGAATTTTCCTTCTGTTAGAAGCTTATACTTCTCTGGAAAGTTTTTGAGAGGCAGGAGTGGGGTTTGGTGTGTGGAGGACGCAGGTCCAGATTCCAACTCCTTTACTAAGTGACTCATCTTCTCAATGACTGAAATCGGAGATGAGTCCTTCACATTCCAAAAACATTCTTACAACAGAAGAGAGACTCTTAAGGCTCAGTTTGAGATCTGTGAAACAAGCATCCTTACTTGAGTGGCACTCCCCATCTCAGGGAAACCCGAGGTACAATTGCAACATTGTGTGCCGAGTTGCTTAGGAGAGTTTAATATAATTCCCAGGCAATGTAAACATACCTCAAGTGCAAAAGTAACATTGTTTTGGATAGGAGTTTTGCCTTGATTACTGTTGTGAGTGACCTACCGGCTTTTGTTCATTATTTTGTTGTTGTTGTAGCAGTGGTAGTGTTTTTTAGGCCATCTCTTTTTATGAAACCCAGGGCTGACCTCAAATTCACGATCCTCTCACTTCAGCCGTATAGTACAGAAATTACAGACAGATGTCATCACACTGGCTATAATAAAGGTTCTCGAGGGGACTTATCAATATCTTATTCTTCTTCCTCAAACCTAACATCCATTGGAGATTCTTTCATGAATCAACTAATAATATGACATTGATAGTTGATTTTGCCTTCTGATTAGAGAGCATGGCCACAATGTAGCAGAGTATGGGCACCGGTGCTCAGAAAGAACAAAGCAAGGACTGGAGTGGATCGCTTTTAATTCTAACTAGACTTGTCAGGGAGATCTCAATGAGGATGGGAAGAGCTAACAGATCCAGCGGTGTCTTGTCTGGGGAAAAACCCACAGAGCAAAGGACTGGAGCTAAAGTTATGTGGAACATTCCGAAAAATGACAGAAAGTCAGAGAGGCCAACCATCTGGGGGTTCTTTTTAGCTTTTATTCTGAGCGATCTAGAAAACTATAAAATGTTTAAACAAAGAAGTGGCATGAGGGACTCTCATGGCTGAAACCCAAGCCTCTGTCTGATTCTGCTTCACATGACAGAGGGCGAGCTGTTAGCCTTTCTACGCTTTTAGTCCATACGTGATGAAAGGAATAACGTGCCTCCTGCATGGTGTTGTTGAGGTAATTGTTACATGCATGGTGTGGAGGTAATTGTTACATGCATGGAGCCTACTTAGCACGTAATTAATGACTGTTACTATTTTCCTTTTTTAGCTCCAGAACACAACCCAGCCATTTTTCCAGGTAGCTTTGTATCTAGGACCCCTAGGTTCATTCCTTCTATGTGCTGGTTCACCCAGCTGAACTCACATAGTGTCATGACTCTGCCTGGACCAGCAAGCCCCTGAAAATATGTGCAAAAGGTCTTGTGGTGTAGGGATGTACACAGTTGTGATGGAGAGATTCCTGGGTCCCAAGGAGGTACGGAAGAGCAGTGATTGTCTTGATTCCACAGGTGAAATTTGGGGAGACAATGCAGGAGCGTGCTCATTTTGTAACACTCTGAGGACTAGTTTGGTATTTAAAGTTTTCACATTTCCCATGAGGAAGTTGTGCCAACGACACTTACAGTCACTCCTTTTCGTCTCTGTTTTTGAGACAGAAGTCTGCTTTGTAGCCTAGGCCCACCTTGAACTTGTGGTCTTCCTATTTTAACCTCGTTAACGCTGTAATTTAACAGACATTTGCCACCATTCTTGGCCCTAAGGCCACTTCTAGGTCTGGGATTCCATAATGTAGTGACTGTCCTTGGGAGATATTAAATAAGCTTATTGATAGGTAGCACATCTCTCTTGTTCCTCCAGAACAAAGCCATGTTCTGGGGACCAGTTTGTATATCATACGGACTGTCTGTTTCATTTGCCTTTTATTTTTCCCATACAAAATTTTACATGGGGTTGGGGTTGGGGATTCTATCATGCAATGTCTTTGATTTACATGCCACTCCTGTCATGGGCATAGCCCAGAAAACCCAGAAACTGCTGGGAGAAAGGAGAAAGAAAAGAAACAGCTTCTGGGAGCGTGACTTCTGTGCACTGAGATGCTGTTTGACATGCATTTTCTACTCATGAGTGTTGCAACTAGCTCCGCTCTACCTGGCTTGAGACAAAAAACTTAACAAAAAATGTTGCAGCTTGCTCCAGTCTTCGGGTCAGGGTCTAGAGGGAGAGAGATAAAGGGAAGAGATGCTAGGAATAGAGACAAGACAGAGGTTCTGATCCAGTCTCAAGTCTAGTCTTTTATTGAAGGGAAATCTGGGGTATTTATACACTTTTGCCATGCCCCTTGTAGGCACGTGGATATGACGTAAGCCTTGGAGGCATGGCTAGCACGTGCGCCTTACAGGCATGGATAGCTGCTTTCTAGTCGCTAACAGTCGGCTCCCAACAGGTCCCTCTTTTTAATTATTTTTTCAAAAGGGAAGGCTGGGAAAACTTACGGAAACCGTGCATGTCCTAGGTTGGAACAAAGGACCCCAGCCTCCCTTTCCCGTCCTTGGATACTCAACAACCACTGGTTGAGCTCCTGTCTTATGATGGTGAGGCCTCCCTTCTTTTAGGGGCAAGGGTCTCAATATGTTCTCTTACCCGTCATTGACTATCCGGCTTAGTGTGTAATGGGTTAATTAGGGGTTAATCCTTGTCAGTCTTGATGACAGAGGTTTCAGAGTCCCCTACTTCCAGCCTGTAATAATGGACCTGTATGGGTTTCATTTGAATAGCATCTATCTGTTGCCATACAAAAGCCACCAGTCTGTTGAACAGCATAAACCCAAGAGACAAGAGACTTAATGCCTAAATAGTTGGTATAACAGCAACACTCTTTTTAAAGGGCAACACACAGAAATACAGAACTGATCATAGCTTTGATCTTAACAAAACAAGTAAGGAAATTCCCTGTCCCTGCTCAATCATTCTCAAACCCAAAAAACAACTATAATAACTGTGGTAATGGGTTTAAACAATGTACCCCACTAAATTATAGGTCAGGAAATCAAGAGTCCAATAGAGCCACCCTGGAGATTCGGGTGGTGATGTCTCCTTCAGCATTGAGAACTTCCCAAGTCAGGTTTGCTCGTTGATCTGTTCCAGTTTGAAGGCAATTGTGAGGCATCTTCATGTTTCCTTCATATTTCCTGCAAAGAAAAAACACGCTTCTCAGGGGGTTTCTCCTCCCTGGATTTGTTATTGTTGTCTATTTGTTTAATCAGTCTTTCTGGCAGCCAAAGTACAGCATCTGCAGTTTGGAAATATATGCAAACAGAACCTCTTCCTCAGATAAGAACTGGATCTGGCCCATTCCAGGTTCCAGTTAATGGGTCTTTCCAGAGGATTGTTGCAAAATTCTTTTTGGTATCAGGATGCCAGAATCTATCTGCAGCAGATTTCCTTCAGAATCCAAAGTTAAAAAATTTAAAATAAAGAGTGCATGATGAAGGATATTTCTGGGGGATCCCTTGGTAGGATACCATTCCCCTTTTTAAATTTTTTCAAATTGACATTTAATCATTTGATGTGCCCTTTCTACCATACCTTGGCCCTGTGGGTTATATGGAATATCCATTTTATGTAGTATTCCCAATTTTTCACAGAATTGGTAGAAACTGGAGCTTGTGTAACCTGGGCCATTGTCAGTTTTTATCTGTTTAGGCACACCCAATACAGCGGTTGTAGCAAGCATATGAGTGATCACATGCTTGCTTGCTTCTCCAGTTTGTATACTTGTGATTAGTAGGGTACAATGGAAGTAACAATAGTTGAGCTATCCTCTTTCCTGTAGGAATGGTGACTATATTCTGAATTGCCTGTGCTATTACCTTAATCTCACCTTGATAATCATTATCTATAACTCCAGGAAAAATTTGTAGTCTCTGCATAGTAGTACTGTTTCTTCCCACTATCAGGCCAAACACATTTGGATAGAGTGGTCCAAACACTCCAGTGAGTAAGGCCTGAGGTCCCATTTCTGGGGTTAATACTGTGTGGTCGGCAGAACTGAGGTCCAGTCCTGCGCTTCCTGGTGTTGCTCGACTAAGTTCAGAAAGGGATTGGTGTTTGCTGGTATGACACCGGCTGCTCCATAAGACTGTTTTGACTTGCATTGGTTCAGGGCCTGGAGCTGGCCCCTGTTCCCGTTTCCCTGATTATGGGAAAGGGTGTTTCCTTGTGCGTCTCTTTTGGACCTACATTCACTAGCCCAATGCCTTCCACGTTTGCAGTGTGGGCAGAGCCCAGGCTGTTTGCTGGGCTGTCTCTGGGTTAACTCATTTTCTGCCTTGCAATCTCTTGCAAAGTGTCTAGGCTTGCCACATTTAAAACAGGCCTTTTTATCTCTATTTGCCAAAAAAAATTCTTACTGATTGTCCTTGCATGGCAGCAGCCATAGCTAAGCCCTGTTGGTAGGAGGGACCTATGTCAGAACAGAGTCTGATATACCCCGTAAGGTCTGTCTTTTTCCTATAGGGTCTAATGGCTGCTTGACAGGCAGAATTGGCATTTTCATATGCAAGTTGTTTCACATAATCTACACCTGCCTCTGCATTACCAAAAATCCTCCCTGCTGTTGTCATTAATCGATGGACAAAGTCAAAAAATCGTTCATCAGGCCCTTGCCTGACTGTTGTTAAAGATGCACCAGGGTCTCCCTTTACCGGGAGTTTATACCAAGCCTTCATGGCTGCATTTTGAATTTGAGCATATAAACCTGGGTCATATTGCATCTGGTTATCAGTAGAAGCAAATTGCCCTTCTCCTACTAAGGCATCAAAGGATCAACCTTTGCCTGCCTGAATGTTTCTCCTAGCTGTCTCTTTACAATTCTCATGATATTCTGATTTCCAAATAAGATAGTCTCCACCACTAAGAAAGAACTGCTCTCACTAACGTATTCCAATCACTAGGAGTCAGCCACTCCTCTGCCACAGACTCTAAAATTGCAAGAGTAAAGGGAGCAGTGGCACCGTATTGACATACGGCATTTTTTAATTCTATAATAATGTGAAAATTAAACCCTGTGTGATGTCTCTAAGCAACCCCTTGAGCGTCTCTGGTCTCTGATATAGGGAAAGCCTCAGCGTCTTCCTTCTCTGACTGATCTGTAGCTGAACTAAAACTAGAGGATAGGAACTGCTTTTGGACACTGGGTTGAGGATTTTCATCCGGGGGATTTTTGCAGTTGGCCTCTCGAGACCTCTTCCTTGTTCTTAATTTTTGTAGCTGATTAATTAAGTCCTGATACTCTTTTTTCCAACTCTATTAGTTGTTTAAGAATAGAAACTTTATCCTGTAACTCCTTTCTGGGATCTATAACCACTGTCTGTACAATGGGAGCCTCTGGAAGTGGAGGTGCACTGGGAGAGGGCCTTTCAGAGTCATAATATTTAACTGCCTCTTCCTCTAAGCCTTGTTGCCAAGTCATAAGCTTCTCTTTATGTTGTAATTGTAATATTGCAGCGTTTGCCTTATTTTGATTTGCTAACTTTAGTAAATTATCTTCTAGACTTTGTTTCCAAATTTTATCTCTATCTCCTTGCTGTTGCTTATTTTGACCAATAAAATCCTGTACCTTTAGTTCTAGTGTTACTTGTAATCTCTTTTCCAAGGCAAGGAATTTTTTTTATCTAGGGCCCTGTCTTCTGAGGAAACATAGTAAACCAAGAGAATAAATATTGCCATACTGATAAATGATAAGGTGTCTATGTTCCCTAAGTTGATTCCTGTCAAACCATTTGAAATATCATCATATAAAGCCCAAAAGATATTCATTGTTTTGGTCATCTCAGTTCACTGTTTCTGCCTGAAAAATGACCTCACAGGCAGTTGAGTTCTCTCCTTGCAGTTTTTAGAGGCCACTGCAACTTTGTAACATCTTTGTAGGCCCTCAGATCCACTCAGCTTTCAATACCGGCTGGTGGTGCAGCCTAGAAGGCTGCCAAGCCATATTCAGAGATTAGGGTGCAATGAACTTTTATCTCAGGTTAGTTAAGTCCTAAGTGAACTACTCTATTCCCCAGTTATGAGATCCCTTACAACCTGCGGTTTTCTAAGCCACATTCTCCTACTCCTTCTTGTCCTCCCACCAACAGCTCCACGTCCTACATCACCTCTCTGGGTCTCTGTTCCCTCTGCCTCTCGTTGAGTGCCAAAAATGTTGCAACTGGCTCGCTCTACCTGGCTTGAGACAAAAGACTTAACAAAAAATGTTGCGGCTTACTCTGGTCTTCGGGTCAGGGTCTAGAGGGAGAGAGATAAGGGGAAGAGACGCTAGGAATGGAGACAAGACAGAGGTTCTGATCCAGTCTCAAGTCTAGTCTTTTATTGAAAGGAAATCTGGGGTATTTATACACTTTTGCCACGCCCCTTGTAGGCACATGGATATGACGTAAGCCTTGGAGGCATGGCTAGCACGTGCGCCTTACAGGCATGGATAGCTGCTTTCTAGTCGCTTTCTGTTAAAAGTCGGCTCCCAACACACGAGCTCTTTGCAGTACAGGGATTAGCATGGGGATTATTACATCCTTTTTTTTTTTTTTTTTTTTTTTTTGGTATAGACCAAGATTCAGAAGGACTTACAGTCACAGAACATGTAAAGTGTAGAACTGGGGCTCGAATTTAGGTTAACTACTGATTTTTCTGAGGTCACACAGCTGGCTTTTTTGTGTACATGTATATTTATTCAAGAACCACGATTCACCCATTTCCCCACTGTATCCATGACCTCGGAACGCTGTTCTAAGGAGACCTCTTTTTAAACAGCGGGCAAACACCGGAGACACCAATGTCCTTTAACCAAACAAAAGGATGAAAGTAGCTTCTTCATTTCTTGCACCTACTTCCTGTAAGGCTCGAATAGTAAAGGCTGCTAAATCCCTTACTAAGCTCCTAGACCAAGAGATCTCAACCTTTGGGTCTCTATTCCTTTATATTTACATTGTGATTCATAACAGTAGAAAAACCAGTTATGAAGTAGCAACAAAATAATCTGATGGTTGGGGGCCACCACCACATGAGGAATTGTTAAAGGGTCACAGCATTGGGAAGGTTGAGAACCACTGTTCTAAAGATTTAGTTTACTAAATCTTGGACTCAGTGTGCTTCAGAAGGGATTGATGATAAGTGCCCCGAGCACTCCTTAATGGCTACTTGTAAAGGTGAGAGGTCACAGGTCTCCTATACAATGGCTTTTAAATCTAATCCTAAATTTTCTTTCCAACAGGGATCTCTCCAACCCAAATGGTAAAAAAGACTAGAAAAGTAGAATTCACTCAGGAGCCTTCACCTAGTGGCTCAGCTTCACCTGGGTGCTGCACAGTCAGGAAGCACAGGTGAGCTGACCAGGACTGTGTAAGGAGAAAAGCAATGAGGAAGAGAACTCATTAAAGGAGAAAGAGGACGAGGAAGAGAAGGAAGGGGAAGAAGAGGTGGAGATCAGAGTCCCATTCACTGGAAATCTGCCATGGTAAAACCGAAATTCTGAAATCCAGAAAGATCCACACAAGACAAATACAGGCCGCCAAGAAGTGAAGGCTTTTAATTTCAATCAAAATAAATCCAGACTGGAATAGCGTTGGTTTGCTTGCAAATAGATGGTAAGTATCAGATTTAGGGCTCTGAGCGGAAGAAGTCCAAAGTCATAATCTGGATGCATCTGCTTTTCATTAATTGATTAATTGATTGATTAATTAAAATAGCAGAAACAGTCTCACTAATGTATTCTGGAGCAGATCGGAGGGTGCTGTCCAGAGCGTGGGGAATAGAGCAGTCTAGGCATGACGACATATTGGAGAGATTGCCAAGGACACAGTTGGCAGGAGCCATGAGGGGCTATAAAGATGTCAGCTTCTTGATGAACTTGGTCGCTCATGCCTGTGATCTGAGCACATGTGATGCAGAGGCAGGGGAATTGATGTGAATTTAAGGCCAACTGGGTTACAGAGCAGGTTCCAGACTAGCCTGTACGATGTAGTGAGACCCCGTCTCAACGTAAACAAGATGGCAGGTTTCTGGGAGCAAGGTCAGATGCAGGGTGGCAATGTATGATCTTCATACTGTCCCTCATGTAGTAAGCATTGATAATTGATTCTAGAATGTTCGTGTTGCATACATCTCAGAATCCTTCACAGGACCGTGTGTGCTATGCTATTACCATTTGATCATAGTTGGCACATGATAGGAGCTTAATGGACTAAGTGTGAAATGCTTATGAACAAGACCAAACTCTCCAGGTAGTGCGCTATTCAGCTCTGGACAGCACCATTCAAGAGTTTTCCAGTGCTGTGGCATTTATCTGAGGGTTTCAGATGTTTCAGTCCATTGTGGAAGTGTCTGGTGGAGCAAAATAGCCTACCTCATGGTGGGGAGATGGCTATAAGCAAAAGCAAATGGCTGCACAGTGTGCCTTCCTGTTTCTCTCCTGTGTTGATTCCATCTAGGTCCCCAGACTGTGAGCTGGTGCTACCATATTCGGGGTGGCTCTTTGATCTGTGCTGGTTTGAATGAGAATTGTCCCTATAGATTCATATATTTCAGTGTTTGGTTCCTAGCTGGTAGCCTGTTTAGGAAGGATTAGGAGATGTATTAGCCTTGTTGGAAGTGTGTCACTAGGGGTAAAATTTCAAAAGCCAACACCATGCACAGCCGTCCCTTCTCTTAACCCTCCACTTCTGCTTTTTGATCAGATATAAGCTTTTAGCTACTGCTGCAGCACCATGCCTGCCTGTCTGCTGCCATGCTCCCCACCGTGACGGTCATGGACTCACCCTCTGAACTGCAAGCAAACACCCAATTAAACGCTTCCTTTATGAGTTGCTCTGGTCATGTTGTCTTCTCCTGGCAATAAATTAATAACTAAGATGCTTCCTTAGTTGATCCTCTCTGGAAACACCTTTGCAAACATGTCTACAGGCGTGCTTTATTAATCTTCAAGGTGTCTCTCAATCCAGTCAAGTTATCAACCAAGAGAAACCATTATAGGGGTATACTTCCGGCCTCAAGGGTGAACTGAAGACATCACCTTTTAAACACATGCCAGAGATACTCAGAGGGTAAGAGCCTTTGATGTTCTTGCAGAGGATCCAGGCTCAGTTCCTAGCACCTTGATCCCTGGAACTGGAGTTACTGAAGGCTATGAGCCACTGTGTGGGTGCTGGGAATCAAACCTTGGTCCTTGGTAAGATCAGTGAATACTATACCCACTGAACCCCCTCACAAGGACCCCAGACTATGTCTTAAATAGTCTACATCTAACATCTAGTCCTTTATAAGTAGTTACATAGCAACAGACTTCTTTGTTTGTTGTATTGACTAGTTTAGAATAGGAGTAACTGTGTTTGCTGTAGAAGGGAAGTACCAGTAAGTTTTCAAAGTGCTTTTTACAATTACATTCATTTATTTACTTGTATATGTATTTATTTGCACGTGTGTGGGGGTACCACACATCTGTGAACGGAAGAGAGAACAACTCTCTACAAGTCCTCTTCTCCCATCATGTGGTCCAGGGTTCCAACTCAGGCCGTCAGACTTGGCAGGAAGTACTTTTCCCCTGAGCCATCTTGCCCATCGTCCCCCACATGAGTAATTTTTGAGACTAGAACATTCTGGTATCATTCCTGGATTGACCGACGATAAGTTGCTGGATGAGAAGGCCCGAGTAAGCCCCTGGCGTCACTGCTTTACGTTTTGCCGTAAGCAGGAGTCTCAGAGGTCACGTAGCTAAGCAGCATATCCCATCAGCTTTGACACCACACCCGCACGCATTAACAAATCATCACGATAACCTGGAGACCAGCACGCAAATCCCGGAACTCAGGTCTGCTTAGGTGACCCTGACCTTCCGGTAGATTTGTTCATATCCTGTGTCTGGAGTTCTTACAGCACAGGCTACCCCACCCTGCCTGCTGTCTCTGGACATCTGGTCTGGAGTTCTTACAGCACACAATGTGCCCCCCCACCCCACTTAGCTCATTCTCCATTCCCCTGAGATGTCAGTGTTTCACTGCCACTATCCTTCTTGAACTGAAACACAATGTACAAACAAGTTTGTATGCTGATGGGATTTTTTTTTTACAAGTGTCACTCCTTGTAGAGGTGACTGGATGCAGGAACTGGGGTATCCCCCAACTCATGTAACCTCATCCTCACAGCCTGCCATAGCTGGGAGTCGGTGGTGGAAGAGATGTGATATCCACATCTAGTAAGTCAACCAGAGGGATGCTCCAAACAGTCTACAATGCACAGGACCGCCCATCACCCTGATTCCCAGCAAGGAATTATTTGCTCCAGTATTGTCAAGGCTGAGAAACTCTGATGTATACTTTGTTTTAGTTGGGGTCACTGTTGCTATGATGAAACAAAGGCATTGCCTGTATTCTATTTCTTCTCCTCTCTTTGGAGCTCTTTGTCTTCTGCAGGGGCTCAGCAGATGCAGTGATAAGGCAAAGGAGGGCCCCCTTTCTCATTTGCAGGACACTTGTTAGATCGGCTGTAAATCTCTCATTGTGGCTGTGGAAGGCCAGTCCTTTACACATCTCAGATTTACGGTTTGGGCTCCAGGAACTGGAAGATCCGTGAAACGTGGCCTGTACACAGAAACTTGTCAGGATCTCATGTTTGAACTGAAATGATTTGTCTTTCAGGCCCTGAGGTCTGGAAGCCATTCATTTGACCAGCAGAGTAGGAAAGAAAACAGTTTATCCATTTTGCTATGAAACATCCAAAGAGATTTGGTCTGGGCATTTCTTTGCGTTTTACCCTTTTCAGTGAGCAGTTAGACAACGTTGTTAGACAACTAACAGAATATTAAGAATATTATTTGGTTGTGGGAGAGGGAGGAGTTTCATGTGAAGAGGGCCTTTCCTACTTCGGCGATTCTGCTCTGCGACTTGCTTCAGGGAACAAAGAGCAAGAAACAGGGGGGCAGGGGAGAGCCGAGAGACTCGTTTGAGGCCTTCCAATCTCTTCACTTCAAAATGTTCAAGACACTAATGTCATCATAAGTAGTAGCCAGTAAAACCCAAAGCCAGGTTGTGGGTCTTGTGTTATTGGCTAATGAGTGCAGACAAGAGGAGCCATGGAAAGACTAGGGTTCAGCAAGAACACAGACAATGGTGTCTCATCGCTCTGGACTGGTTCTCAAGGTAAGAGTGACATCAGAGGGCCACTGTCCGGAGGCCCTGAGCAGGTATGGAAGGTAGGAGGACAAATTGAACAGAAAATCATTGCAGGTGTAATGGGCCACTCTTAGGAACCGGGTGGAAGGGCAAGAGAAGGCATGATTCATGTAATGAATCATGAGCTAGACACATGGACACAGCATTCTGTACATAACCATAATTATTCCGGAATCACTGCCTAAAATCTGTTAGTTTAGTACAGGTCAAATGCCTTTCAATCCTTTAGCTAAGTCTATAACAATCATGCATTCTTTTATTATATTGGATTATAAAATTTGGGTGACTCATGCCATAAAACGTCTTTGTTATGTTCTCCCAGTCAGAATTCACACTAGAGAGGCTTGTTCCTGGACATGATGCATAAGTTGGTCGCTTGGTGCTTGCTTATTAGAGAGGAATTTGCCCTGTGGCTGACACCCACACCACTGAGTAGAGGACTCCACCTCAGCATGTGATTTCTGCTGTGCATTGTCAGCTCGATGGGGTTTAGAACCACCTAGGAGATACAGCACTGAGTGTTGACATTTTCAGAGAGCACTGACTGAAGGAGGACCTACCTTCCTGTGAGCACCACCATCATACGGGATGGGAGCACCACCATCATACGGGATGGGAGCACCACCATCATACGGGATGGGAGCACCACCGTCACATGGGATGTGTTCTGGGACTGAGTCAAAAGGGGAGAAAAGAAAACTCCAGCTGAATACCAGCACTCACCTCTCCCTGCTTCTTCTTGTTTGGTTTTGAGACCAGGGCCTACTATGAAGTCCTGACTATCCTGGAACTCATTATGTAGACCAGGCTGGCCTCGATTCTAGAGGTCTGCCTAATGCTGCCTCTCTAGAATGCTGGGATTGAAAGAGTGCCTCTTGGTCTCGCTGCTGTGTCTGTGTGTCTGCCATTAGGATTGCATTCTTTCCTAAACCACGAGTCAGAAAGACCACCCCTGAAATGGAGTAAAAAGAAAATAACTAACATACAGCATAATGCTACTTTATTTCAGTGTGTCAATAATATAATTAGTTTATATCTAGGTTGTTAAATTGAAAAGATGGGTGACTCACCTCTGTACTGGAAACCTGGGAGGTGAGGCAAAACATCCTATTTGGAAACACCTTTAGGATACTACAAAGCAAAAGGTCAGTATATTGTGGCCGTAAACAAGGGCTTCCCTGAATTCTCTGAGCCATCCTAGCAAATCAGTGGAACACAAGGAAGGGACCATGGGAGTTCCAAATTTATAAAAAACTGGTCAGATGCACAGACAAACCTTGTGCTTTCAACTAACACATGAAGTTACAGCAGACTGAGTACCAAATCCGTGACCTGTGGGATCGTATTACCTTCAGGTCAGTCATGTCAGAACCAGACTGGATTAGCGGTTATCCGACTGGTGATGGCTACAAACACTGACTGACTGGTTGTTGTTGGAAAAGAGCCCCATGCATCTGGTATGGTACGCTTGAACTGTGTGAATGGGTATACTAGTGATGAGACAGAACAGGAAAAAAGAATATGAGGAAGTGGAAAGCACAGATTACAACACCAGGTGTGGACAGCTCCCATCTTCCTAGCCTGGGACACTGGATTTCTGCTCTCAGAACTTTTTTTTTTCTTTTTTTTTTTTTTTTGATGCAAGTCACAGAATATTAAACAACCAAAAAGTTTCAGGCATGGCCAATTTTATGACCAACTGGTTCCAGAACCTAAGCCCTGTGAAGGCCCAGAGCCTGCCCTCTGGCCTTCTACTCTGTCACATGAACCCTATCGCAGCTCAACTTCATGTGCCCAGGGAACACTAATGGCTCACTTGTCCTCTGGGTTCTGGGACAAGGAAATAAGCACTAGGCACTATTCTGATGTTTTACTGTGTAATTTTCACAAGGATCCTCTGTGTTTGACACTGTCTTGTAGGCAGTCAAACTGAAGCTCATTAGACCACTAGCCCATGGGTTCTAGCCAGAGTCAGAGTTGGGCTTTCTATCCAGGAAGTCTGCTTTTCAATCACTTCTGTGCTCTGAAATGCCCCTTCTCAAAGAGGCCATGCATTTTGGGAGCTAGTAAATGGCAGGTATTGTGTTTGGGTCTGTATTAGACAGGGTCTTTTTAGGGGAACAGAATTTAATACACACATACACACACACACACACACACACACACACACACACACACACACACTAGACTTACTAGAATGGCTTACAGGCTGTGGCCAGCTAGTCCAGGAGTGGCCATTTACCAATGGGAAATCCAAGAATCCAGTAGTTGTTTAGTCAACAATGCTGAATGTTTCAGCTGGACCTCAGCATATACCATAATCCCAAAGAGTCAGGCTCTCATGCCAGTGAAGTAATGTATTTGCTACTGAGAGGGAAAGTTAGTAGGCAATGAGCGAAAACTTCCTTCTTCCATGTCATCAGTAGGTGTGGCCCAGATTAAAGGTGGATCGTCCCACCTCAAAAGATATGGATTAAAAGTGGGTCTTCTCCATGGGCAAGCACCAATCTCTGACACTATTAATGATGCTCTGTTATGCTTGCAGACATGAGTCTAGCATGGCCATCCTCTGAGATGCTCCACCCAGCAGCTGACAAAGACAGCTGCAGACACCCACAGGCAAACAGTGGATGCAGCTTGGGAACTCTTATGGAAGAATAGGAGGAAGAATTGAGGCCCTGAGGGGATAGAAACTCCACAGGAAGACCAAGAGTCAACTTAACTTGGACTCTTGGGGCTCTTAGAGACTGAACCACCAACCAAAGAGCATACACAGACTGGACCTAGTCCTCCCTGCACATATGTAGCATTCATGCAGCTTGGTCTTCATGTGGGTTTTGAATATTTGGATTGGGGGCTATCCCAAAAGCTGTTGCCTGTTCATGGGCTATGATCTTCTAGCTGGGCTGCCTTGTCTGGCCTCAGTGGGAGATAATATGACAGAGACTTGATGTGCCAGGGTCCGAGGATACCCGGGGGAACCCCCAGACTCCCAAAGAAGAAGGGGAGGGAGGATGGGAGGAAGGATTGTGGGAGGGGGTGCCTGGGAGTGGGGGGTGGTGGCAATGAACCTGGTGCAAAGTAAATAAATAAAAGGGAAAAAAGTCATCTTTCTACTTCAAATGATTTAATTAAGAAAAAATCCCTCACAGGTGTATCCAAATGTTTGCGTTTTAGTTCATTCCAGATGCAGACAAGTTGGCAACCAAGAATAGGCAGCACACAGGCTTAGAGAAAGGGGCCTTCTCATTGGCGAGGCAGAGTCACTGGTCTGCTTCTGCAGTGGGTATGAGGAAAGCCGTTGGCTGTGTGAGATCACTGGCTGAGACAGGCGGGATGGAGCTCCATCCAGCAGGGCAAGACCACTGGCACACTGCTGGGAAGACAAGTTTGGGACACAAACAATGAACTCCGTGTTCACATGTATGAGTTTAAAGTGCTGGAAAATACTACTGTGGAGATCTACCTGGAAACACGGATTTATACTCGAAACCAGATGATCGTAATAAAAGGCTGAACATAAAAAGACAGCAAACACGGGCGGTGGTGGCGCACGCCTTTAATCCCAGCACTTGGGAGGCAGAGGCAGGCGGATTTCTGAGTTTGAGGCCAGCCTGGTCTATAGAGTGAGTTCCAGGACAGCCAGGGCTACACAGAGAAACCCTGTCTCAAAAAACAAAAAAAAAAAACCAAACCAACAGAACAAAACAAAAAAGACACAAGAGTCGGAGTGCCACAAACACTGTAGTTGGGAAATCCTAACGCAGAAGTAACTCAGCAGAGGACACATCAAAGAACATAGGGGGTGGGGTGGGGCACCTGGTGAGATGGCTCAGTGGTTAGGAGCACTAGCTGCTCTTCCAGAGGCCCTGAGTTTGGTTCCCAGCATCCACTTTGGGCCACTCACAACTACTTGAAACTGTAGCTCCAAGGGACTTGATGCCCTCTCTTCTAGCCTCTGCAAACACACAGACACAGACACAGACACAGACACAGACACAGACACAGACACA
>JANHMN010000006.1:97741843-97754862 GCA_030674055.1 Rhabdomys pumilio | reverse complement strand
GAGCTTTGAGCGGTAGGTACCCATCCGCCAGGCACGTGGAGGTCATGGGGCAGATGCGTGAAGTCAGCTGGCTCACTCTTCTTGATAAGGTTTTGGGAACTGAGCTCAGAAGTGGTTTACGAATGTGTTTATCTGCTGAGTTCTCTGACTCTTAACGTCATCTTTGAAACCAACACAACTTTAATACAAAGGTGAAAGATAGAGTATAAAGTAGACATTAATAGCTTTGGTTTCTTGGCTGGCCTCAAAATTTTGGTGGCCCTCCTGCCTCTGCCTCCCGAAGGCTGGAGCTACATCCGTGGACCACGCACCTGGCTCTAGATAGTTACAAATTACATCACCGATCATAAACTAATTAAGTTTGAGAATTTTTTTTTTGCTTTCTCGTAATGCTGGGAATCAAGGCCCGGGCCTTGACTACAATCTGCAGGAAACCTATCACTGAGGTACATCAACAACTCACACATGATTTAATTATCAAAACCACAAATAAAAGCTTGCCATTTTTAAAATGTCTTTATTCTACTGAAAGACTATAAAGTAACGAATAAGCAGGGTTTACCTGAGAAGCACAAGTGTGTTTTCTTCTCAGAACCCTATTACTGTGACCATCTCCCCACGAAACTCAAGAAGCAAAAACGTTCAATTGGATCGGGAATGAGGCTCAGGGGGAAAGCACTTGCTCAGAACTTGCAAGGCTTTACCTTTGACTCCTCAGGTCTGTGAGGGACTGGAGAGATGGCTCATTGGGTAATTCTTCACAAGCCCGAGGACCTGATTTCATGAGCATTCAAGAAAAGAGCTGAGCACAACCATGTAAGCACATCCCCACAGTGCTGTGGGAAGGGAGGAGGCTGAAGTTACCCGGCCATCTGCCTGTCTCTGGCCTCAGTGAGAGAGGTGGTTTCTGTACAGTGAAGTGGAGAGTGAGGAAGAAGGACAACCAAGGTTCTACTCTGGTTCCTGAGTATATGCAGAGGCATGTGGACTTGCACACATGTATGTAAATACAGCACACACGCACATACACACACATACATGCACGCATGCATGCATTCACACATGCACGCACACTCATACACACACTCACACAATGCACACACTCATACACACATGCACACACTCATACACACACTCACACTCACGCACACACATACACACACACACACATGCGCATACACACACACTCACAGATTAAATAAAAACTGCTAAAGTTCAGCAGCCATTATTTAAAAGCTTTTCAAAATTTTGTTTTTCAAGCCAGATGTGATGTGCACACCTTTAGTCCCAGCACTCTGGAGGCAGAGGCAGGTGGATCTCTGTGAGTTCAAGGTTAGCCTGGTCTATATGTCAAGTTTCAGAACAATCAGAGTTACATAATGGAGCCTGTATCAAACAAAAATTGTTTATTTATATATGTGTATGTATATATGTATGCATGTATGTATGTATGCATGTATGTATGTATGTATGTATGTATGTATGTATATGCCATAGCATACATGTGTCTATGAAGGAACAGCTTGTAGGTGTTGGGTCTCTTTCACCACGTGGGCTGCAGGGATTGAACTCAGAGTCTAGGCAGTAAGAGCTTGGTCATAGAGCTGTCTCGATGGCCCTCAACAATAAATGCTTTATCATTTTTAACTATGTGTAAGTATGTGTGTGAATGTCCACACACATGCAGAAGCCAGAGGTGCAGGATCCCTGGAGTTACAGGCACATTATAACCATGGCCACTCTTGATGGAAATTCTGAGGAGGTACAGGACGGAGTGACTTAAAAGACAAAGCCCACTTACTCAAAGCAATAATGAATACCGTCTTAGGTGGAGAAACAGGAAGATGCTCCCAGTTTTAGTCAAGAGTCAGATAATCGTGCCACCATTATAACCTAGTGGTATTTGGAATATTCTGTGAATTAAACATAGGGAAATTTCGAAATAACAAGCATAAAGATTAGAAAATAAGAAATATGAAGAAAAATATGTGCCCTTCAATT
Source organism: Rhabdomys pumilio (assembly GCA_030674055.1). NCBI lineage: Eukaryota > Metazoa > Chordata > Mammalia > Rodentia > Muridae > Rhabdomys > Rhabdomys pumilio. The sequence continues at coordinate 97,752,861 of JANHMN010000006.1, read as the reverse complement.
GGGATATATATTTAAGAAAATTCAAGATAATTCAGAAGCAGAACTAAACAAGCATATTGATGGAGTGAGACAGGTCGACCGATGCTAGGCAAATATAGCTTATGTTATATTTTAAAAGACCAATCTCCCAAGAATGAGGTCCTACGATTTCTATTACAATGAAAACGTTTTTTTTCCTTCATTTTGTTTTGTTTCTCCTTGGAGCTGAGCAGACTGATCAAACAATTCACCAAGGAAAACAAACACTCAGCGTTGGCTCCAGTGACCGTGAGCATGAAAAATGGCAAGGGAGCCTTTTCTTTCTCTACCACACAGTAGAAAACAAAGGCTATGGCTATCAAATCAGCACAGCACAGACAGCACAGCACAGACAGTGTCAGCATGCTACAAGGCTGTGGAAATGTGGTACCTTCATCCGGAGTAAACAGAATGGCCCAAAATATTCTCTTAGGAGCAGATAGTCCACAGAACGGGAGAAAAATCTTTGCCAGATATACTTAAAATGGTGTACCAATACCTGGGTTGTATAAAACATTACAAAAATTCAAACACCAAAATCTTATTTACCATTCAGTAAAACGGCCAACGAACTAAACAAACAATCTTAAAAAATAGTACAGATGAACATAAAATATTTTTAAAGGTGTTTAGCTTTTTTTTTTTCCAACAGAAAAATACAAATTAAAACTATTTTGACCTGGGTAAAGCACCTGCTACACAGCCTGAGGGCCTGAACTAGATCCCTCTAACCCACATAAAGATGTAAGGAAAGGACTCCAGTATCTTAAAACCAAATGATGGTGATGGTGGTGGTGGTGGTGGTGGTGGTGGTGGTGGTGGTGGTGGTGGTGGTGGTTGTGGTGGTGAAATACATTACATTGTCACTTGCTAAGCATGAGAAGATGTTTTCACACCTATTGATAGAGTGTCTCAGCCTTTTGGGTATAGAATGTAGCATTAATAACTGAGTTAAAGTTCATAAAATGCTTTAATATGTCATGAAATAAATGCCACACGTTTTCATCAGATACACGCAATTTCTTTGGAAAAGAAGAAGGATCTACTATTGAACCAAAGATCCCAGTCTGTGGAATCAGCACTGGTCTAAAGGCTGGAGAGAGCAGGGACACAGAGCTGCATGCACCCCTGCCTTCAGGGAGTTCAAAGTCCCTTTCCCTGGCTGTTCCTGTCAGTAAACACAGGACACGTTTTATCCAGCGCCTAGGCAAGTCCCATCGCAGGTGAGGAACTCACTAAACACATCTATAGTGATGGATACTTTCAGCTTTGTGTCCTGGTGGTTGGATGTTTGCTTGTCTGGCATTTCCTTAGGAAGGAAACTACTATCTTAGATACGGTGGGGACAACACACACTTGCTGCCCGACGTGTGTTCGAACACTGACAGGAGTGATAAGATTGGCAATGGAGATGAAACTGGACAGTCAAGGGTCCAGCTTTTATGAAAAGTCACACAGCAGGCTTGTTGTTTCTCCAGAAGCTGGGGAAGAAGGAGAAGAGAGTCAAGGTTGCGTTCCCAGCTGACTGACAGGACACTGACATTAGACTGACTAAAAACATTCACAAGGAAACTGGGTTTGGCAGGAGACTAAGAGGTTCTGACATTTTATTTCTGTGACATTACTGGCATGCCCAGGTGGGGACATCCATCCGATAATGGGGAAGGTTACAGAGCCCAGGGAGGTGAACTGCTGGGCTGGCTGTTGAGGTTATCAAAGGGACTGAGTCACGGAAGAGGTAAGAGGAGACTCCCAGGACTTAGAACATGGGTCAAGCAGTGGCCCTCCTTACTGACCACAACCACGTGACTTTCTGTAAGACATTTAATGCTTCTGAACCTTGTGTCCTCAAGGAAGGGCTGACACACCTATTCTTAGTCCATGCAGTGTCTCCATGAGGACACAGGCAGAAGTGTGTAGCCAGCAGGCATTACGCAATACCAGACTTTCATAAAGAAGGAACTGCCTGAGATCTGAACCTTGCGTTGTGGGCCTAGCCTCTCCACTTCTCATCTCTCACCCTTCCCTCATCCCTCTACACCCCCACCCAAGAGCCTGCTTATTCAATGCTTTCTGCACAGGCTGTTCCCATTCCAAATTCACACACCCATGTCTACTTCTTGTCAAGTAAAAGAAAAAAAAAAAAAGGAAATAAAGAGAAATAAATAAAAGACATGACTCATCCTGGCTTTTATTCACCAGATGAATGAACAAAAAGAAATAAAAAGAAAAGGATATGGCTGCGCCTAGGGAGGGTGGAGGAGAAGGTTTACCGTAGACAAAAGAGAGAGTCCAGGGTGAACATGGCGAGACTGAGCTGGGCCGTGTGAGGAGAGGGGGAGGGGAGAAGAGTGGGCCAGACCAAGAGACCAGGTAAAGGACAGATGAAAGGCAACCAAAATGACTGGATTATAAATGGAAGAGTATCCAGGGAAGGGCAGCCGGGATACGGGGTGGGGTGGAGTATTCCAACCCGGAGGACCCTGTACCAGGTAAGGACAGAGGAATGCTGGGAGAACCTAGCAGCCAGTGTTCTCTTTGATATGTTATTGGACACCATAGCAGATTTGCGTGCGACCTAACAGCTGTCATCACAAGAATATAACTGACACTACTGAACTATCAATAGGGAAATGTTCACGAGGGAAATTTTATTGAAGTCTCTTCCATACACTGAAAAGGAGGACAAGCCATCGTGTGATAAAGTGCCTTTTAACTCCTCAACACGTGGGTGTGTATAACAGGGGGCTTGCAGTCCCCACCTGTTACAACAAACCCCGCCCCCTGCTCTGCCCCCAGTGGTTGCCCCGCCCATTCCTAGCTGCTCTGCCTTTATAATCAGGCTGGTTTATTTATTACCTTGGCCAGCCTCTTGGCCCAGGCCTGCCCTCGTGGTAGGCAGCTCCTCTCTTGTTCTTCCTCCCCTCTCTCCCCACAGTCTGTCCATGTTCATGCCTCTGGCTGTTCCCCTCTCAGATCCACAATAATCCTCCTCCACCATCCCCGGGAGCATGTCTCCTTTTGATGTATTGATTGACTGATTGATTGAGTGATTGACTGACTGATGATTGATGCACCATCCATCTCTAGAACTTTTCCATCTTGCAAAACTGAAACCGTATCCATGAGGCAACAGCTTCTCCTGTAAGCCCAAGACCAGCGCCAGTGCTTACAGTTTTTACTGGGTTATATTGGGTTGCGCTGTGATGAGTGACCTTAACACACCCCAGGGAAACCAGAACCTGGAATCGCCAAGCACACGTACAGATTATACGTGAGAGGGCCCAGCCTGTGAAGTTAGCTGTTTTGTTTGTTGTTCTTTGTTTTTGCCAAGCCTGACAGACTGACTTCTAAGAGAGAGACTAGGGTGGACCTTTAGGGATTTGACACAATTCTAAGCAGAGAGAAATGGGGTGGCTTCATAAACCCCCTAAAGACAGGGAAGTTTGGACACCAGAAAGCACTTTGGTTTCTGGTGTTAGCCAGCTGCCTGAGTTCAACATCTGAAGGAAAGCAGAAAGGATTTAGAGCGAGTCCTCACTCTTTAGGGAAACGCTTCTACACATGACAGTGTCTAGAATTTCACACTTGTGGGAGGTGAGCTGAGCTGAGCTGCTGCCGTGGGTCCCTGGATAAAGTGCTCACCATGCAAATATAAAAACCTGAGTTTGGATATCCAGCATTCATGTAAAAAACTGGGCAGGTCAGTGGGTGCCTGGAATCCCAGCACTGGAAAGGAGGAAATAGGAGGCCTTGGACTTACTGGTCAACCAGAGTATCCAATCACTGAGCTCGAGGGTCAGAGAAAGACTGTCTTCAAAACTAAGGTGGAGAGTAAGGAAAATCCACACGTGTATCTCACCCCACCCTCTGTCATGCCTCAGGGGACATTATTTTCGTTTTGCAATGAGTAGTTATTTTGCAATGCTTAGGGAGTCTGAGTGACCTTCCCAGAGTCAGAAAGCTAGAAAGAGGAATTGTTGAATTGGACAGTAAATACTCTGGGAAAATGTGATGATCTCTGTGTGTGTGTGTGTGTGTGTGTGTGTGTGCCATCCATGCACACATTGCTGAGCTCAGGACTGGGAAAGCTGTACGGATGGATGAGAAACTGTACCTCAGGGTGCTGACTCTGTAGTAGAGAGATGGATAGTCACAGCTTTACGAATACAAACATGCCAGGCACTGCAAAGGGAGACACCTTACGGAGGCTGGTGCAGGCAGCAGTGCTGGAGAACAATTGCCCTTCTAAAAAAACGAGGCTTCAGAGCCCAGCTCTTCCCAGGCACACTGTTTGTCTTATTCTTTTGGGTGAGTTTGGTTATTTCATGGGTGGATTCAATAGAACTGAGGAAGAAAGACTGATCCCTTCCCAGTCTGGCTGAAACTGGTTTTATTATTTATACAACTGGTGAAACACACACTCTTTGAAGTTTCTGCCTAAACACAGAATTAGAATTAACACCTGGGCAGGGAGGTAAAGCCTGACCTGTCAACACGACTGAAACTTGTGGTGATCCCTATGCCACCACCTCTTGAAACTACAGGCCTGTGTCACCAAACCCAGCTCTGTCCGCACTAATCTTTAAAAAGGGGAAGGACGAATACTGTTATTTTTGAGAAGGAAAAAAAAATGCTATTTGATGTGGTGTAGAGCTTGAGAAATGACTGTCTTTCTTCTGTTCCCCTAATTGACACTACTTACTGTGAGAGGAACCGGTCCACTTCATTACAAGGTTGAAGGGCTAAGAGCTGTACAGGTCTCTGACTGACAGACAGACAGGGAAAGGATAATAAGGACAGCAAACCTCTGGCTTCTTTCTCACTCTCTTGACCTGATAAAGGCCTGTGTGCTGGCTAGCCTTATATCAACTTAACATACTGGAGTTATCTGAAAGGAGGGAGCCTTTGAGAAAATGCCTCCATAAGATCTGCTGTAAGGCACTTTCTTAGTTATTGATGGGGAGGGCCCAGCTTGTTGTGGGTGGTTTCATCCCTGGGTTGGTGGTCCTGGGTTCTAAAGGATAGCAGCTGAGCAGCAGGGTGACTGTGGTGGCTCATGCCTTTAATCCCAACACTTGGGAGGCAGAGGCAGGCAGATCTCTGTAAGTTCAAGGCCAGTTAGTTCTAGGACAACCAGGGCTACAGAAAGAAACCCTGTCTTCAACCAGCCAACCAGCCAGCCAGCCAGCCAGCCAACCAACCAACCAACCAACCAACCAACCAACCAACCAACAAATAAGGCTCAGAAAATATGAGTCGGCTTACTTATTTCTCTTATCTGAAAGAATTTCTTGCTTGTAACTGCTCTTTGAAGTAGTTTTATGGGGTTGATGGTGAAGAGAGAGCCAATTCAATTAAACAGCAGCCATGAACATTCTGACCAGAGCACAGTCCATTTGTGTGTGTGTGTGTGTGTGTGTGTGTGTGTGTGTGTGTGTGTGTTTAACATTCCTGTTTGAGATCTCTTAGGAAGGGAATAATGTCTTAGTGTCTCCAGGCAGACTTGCTTGTTGTGATGAAGTTTCTGACTTGCAGACCACAGGAGCCATAGCCAGATCTGTGGAGAGGGGCTTCTTTGCTTTCCATGGCCTCTTCATTTCCCTCAACTTTCTGACCTGCCTCAAAGACATTTCAAATTTGCCAGTACTGTTTTGAAAAAACTCCTGCCCCCACACTGAGAGCACAGCAGAAGAATGTACTTTCAGTTTTCTCTCCTAATTTCTGGGAAATCAAAACTTAAGTACTCCCTGGTGGTGGCACAGTCCCAGCTGAAGCAACGGTTTCTGCCTTCCTGGAAACATCCTTGATGCAGTGCTAGGAGACCAGGACCAGGACAGCATCTAAGGAGGGGCTGTTTGTAGCGATGTTCAGATGCAGTTTCTGTCTGTGCCGAGACTCCAGGTCAGAGGTGCTGACCAGATCTCAAATGCTCTCTTTCTGGTCCCCACACTCTCAGAAACAAAGGGACAGAGACACTAAGTGGCTCCTGCCTCTCTCTCAGGTTCCCAGTTGCCTCTGACTTGTGTCTGGACACTTCAACAGAACATTTCTCTGTCGGAAGCAGCACACAAACTCAGCTCTCATGTTAACAAGGCAATAGAAGCTCTCCTCTGGGAGTTGCATTTTGTTCTGCTCCAGCAGGAACACCTGGCCAGAAACAGTTGAGGAGGGATTTAATCCTCCTTCATCCCAGCCACTGTCCCTTGTTTAAGGTGTCTGCTGATTGAAGAGGCAACCTCCGTGGCTCCTGAGTTCCTTCCATGTGTTCAGTAGGCTGTGTGTTCCTTTCTTAGGGCTCAATGCTGAAATCCTTTCTAGTCAAGTCTAACGCAGTTCTGCTTGTATTTTATGTGGTACCTTCCATGAGAGACTGGAACAAGTATGTTAGCCTTCATCAGATAAGTGATTTAAGATGTTTCAGGCTATGACAAGGGAGAGAGAATAGAACCATTAAAAAACATCATTAGCAACCAACCATTAATCAACCCAAGCTAGGGCTCTGTAATTCTGGGACATGGAAAAGTAAGAACACATGTGAAATTCAGGCATGTTTTCCTGTAGAGGTCATGCCGGCCACTTATGAAAGTTATCTGGGCAGAATATTAATGTTTTACATGAACAATCCCATGTAATCCTTAAAACCCCATAACATGTCCTGTTATGTGCATTTTATTATGGTAACAGTAACAGTGATGCTCTGAAGGTCCAGTTATTGCCCAACCAGATGAGGTTTGCAGTCACATCTGTCTGCCACCGGCAGGCTCTTTATCTGTGCTGTACAGAGCCAGGGAAGTAGTCAACTTCTCAGAATCATGTTTGCGGTTGGGGTGTTGGGGTTTTGGTTTGTTTATGTGGGATTCTACTGGGGTGGGGGTGGGGGTTAGAAAGCGTGTGCTCTGCCGCTGAGGCAGGTCCTCAGCAGCAAGCAGGGTTTTTTAATGCCACTGCTCTGGAAATGAAATAAAACAAAACAGACGAAGAAGAAGGAGGAGGGGGTAAAGAGGAGGAAGAAGAAGAAGAGGAAGAAAGAAAAAGAAAGGACAGGAAAAAAGGAACAGAAAGAGCAATTAATTCTATTGAAACATGGAAGGAAGCAGTCCCTTTTGAAAATGTCTTCCCACGGTCTATCATCCTACGACACAGAACCTTTCTTTGCCTTGCTTGATTTGCAAACAAAAGTGAAACTTAGCTTGAGCCAGTTCCTTACAATGCCGGTTTTGAGATAAAACAAACTTAAATTCAATCAGCTACAAGCTCTCAACTGACTCAAGGAAATCCTGGCAAAGTAGAGCAGACCAGAAATATATAGCTAATCTCAGTCAAATATTTCCTTTGCTTCCCATGAAGATTCATCCTGTAAGAGCCTTTCCTCCTCTTGTGTCCTCTGGGGCAGCCCCCAGAGCCGTCTTTGGTCTCCCTGATACATTGATCACTCTTTGCTCCAATAGACTCTTGACATTTTATTGTATGCATTTATTTTATTGACCTTTTTTGATGGTCAAAAATGTAGCCTCTTGAATAACTTGGTATGGAGAAAGGCATCCAAAGTGAAGGAAAGGGGTTGGAGAGGCTCAGCAGGTAAGAGCAGCAGCTAGTCTTCCAGAGGATCCAGGTTTGATTCCTAGCACCCACAAGATGGCTTACTGTTGGGAGCCGACTCCTAGCAGAAAGCAGCTATCATCTTTGCAGCCATCTCGAGCCATATACCCTGATAAGAGACTTGTTTTTCAACAGCCCACAACAGCTGAGCACACTCTGATTAACATCTTGTTTATCCCACATAGCTTGTTTTACTGTTTAGTGCCCCCAGCAGCAAGGCGCACATGGTAAAGTGTCTTCAGCTGTGTTCTCCTGCTTGTCCACGGCTGCAAGGCACTTGGTAAAGCATATAAATACCCAGGATTTCCTTTCAATAAAGGAGACTTTGTCAGACCCTCTGTCTTGTCTCCATTCTTCGTGTCTCTTGCCCCTCCATCCTCACTCTCTCTCTTCCTAGACCCTATTGACTGACCCGAACAGACCGAGTCAGCTTACAACCATCTATAACTCCAGTCCCAGGGGATCCAACACCATCTTCTGGCCTCCCTGGGCACCAGACATGTGGTTTGTAGACATACATGTAAGCAAAACACATGCACACACAAAAGTAAATCTTAAATGAAAATGGTGAAGGAAATATATGTTCATCTTGGAGGCCAACCAAACTCTCCCGTGAAAGGCTTCATAAGTAGCTGGGATGTGTGCTCACCCTGGATCTGGTGAGGAAGAGAGAGCCAGACCCAAGGACACACTTCTCATATAACCAGGACAGCAGGCTGCCTGCCTGCGTATCTAGTAGATACTGAAAAAGAGTAAATTTACAGAGCCTGATAAATGGTACTTAATCAAATATCAAACAGCTCATTAGGAAAGACCAAGAACAGTGTAAATAGAGGTGCGACTGTGGACACCCACCCAGGGTGTCTGAGAGGGGGTCCTGACCATTCACAAACACACTTTAAAAATGGCGGCTGGAAGGAGGAACAGCTTGGAACATGCTTCCAAAGAATGGGGCGAATCCTTCAGGTGCTACAAAGGAGAAGTAGCCATTAGCTCCTCAAGGCCAGGATGCAGATACGTGTCTGAAGCTCAGACCTTCTGACACGGACTGAGAGAGAATGGAAAGAACTTCTGGGAGGAAGTGGCTCAGAGCTATCTAGTTAGAACTCTTTAAGTTCAAGAGAATGTCCTTGAAGTCACATGCTTAGTTTTAAAAACATATAATTTTCTTTTCACCTTATTGTTGTATTAGTATAAAAACCTTTTTACATGAAACTACCATGTGAAGTTGTTCCTGTAAGATCTGAACTGTGCTGTACCCCACTGCCATGCTGGGACTTAGGCTTTCAATACAGCAAGTGTGGAGAAATAGAAACATTCAGTCCACAACTACAGACAAACACACACGCACATATACCATATCATCCTATTGATATTAAATGTTACCAGTTCCAGATCTGGGTGCCCACTAATTCACTATTAAATGAAGACCTCATATTCATATGTATAATAGGTCCCTGCAAGTAACACTTCCTTATAGAGGTTTATTATTGCTTTATGATATGTTCACAAATACTTTGCATTCTTTCCTTCAAATGGAGAGATTTATTTTTCCTTCCTGTAAATGTGGACCATACTTAGCCACTTCCTGTGTCTGACAAATTCTAGACAGGACAGTGTCTAAACCTCACCTTTTCCCTCTCACTCCCTTGATTGCACACTTCAGGGTAATTGAGTTACACTCTCTGCAGGACAATCCAGACGCCCAGAAGCCACTGGGGGATGGATGCTTCCCATAGGCAGACCCTATGGGTAAGACATGGTGCAAGTCAACCTTAAGAGAAGTCACCAGCCAATCCAGATGTGGTATTGCATGCCTATAATCCAAACACTCAGGAGGCAAGGGCAAGGAATTGTTAGATTTTAGGTCAGCCTGGGCTACATAGCAAGACCTTGTCTCAAGAAATAGAAAACAAAACAACAACAAAACCAAACAAAAAAGCAGGTCTCAGTTCCCAGCCACACCCTGGTCAATACAATGCTTGAAGTCAATACATGGTTAGTTGCTCCTGGGAGGAAAAAGAGGGATAAAAAAGGAAAGCAAGGTTTTGAGAGCAGCCAGCCAGGCCTCCAGCACCTGAGTTTACCTGAGCTTTGGTCTTTCCAATCCTGGTTCAGGAGGGTCAAACATGCCAATTGAGCCAACTTCACACTTGAGTTGTGTCGGGCAGATGGCTTTAAATCATCATGGACACTACAGAGATCACAGTAGTTGTCATGGTTACAAAGCAGGTCACTAGTGCCACTCTTCCTCAGAGAGCTTGCTTTCCAGAGCACCTCTGGGGCAGGACCGGATAGAAGTCTACATCTACATAAAATAATAGTAGTAAAAGATTGAATAATACATGTTACATCTTCTGAACTCACACACCCCTTCCTTCACTCTTCCCTCCATCCCTTCCTTCCTCCCCAGCCCCGTGTGTTGGGCTAGGATTGACTCTAGAAGCTTGTACACGCTCAGCAGTGTGCTGCACTGTTAAATGTGTGCACACCTCCCCGGGTCCCTATACATTTATAATGATCTGAAAGACAGGGTCAGACAGCGTGGTGTTCCACAACAGACTGGGGACAGCTGTCTCCCTCACTTACCATCTTTCACCAAGGCCTGTCTCATCCCATTCTGCAGCAGACTCTCCATACACAGTGTTGGCAACCTATGCTCTCTCATCTCTACCCCATCAAACCTATGCTGCTTGGAAATCCCTGAGACCAGGGCTATATTCTCCTGATGCGCAGCCAGCCCTAGGAAGAACTGAACAATGAGACCTGTGAACAGGCTCAGGTCTGTGTATGCAGAAACATGTGGGGTCTCAGGCACCCAGAGCATGGCACATTAGAAAGTGGTGCCGAGACCACGGCTTTCAGCTGCAGACTCCTAGTCCTATGAGTAGTGTGGTCAGCTGAAGTGACTGAGACATCTATAAACATGGTTGACTTGTTGTGTTATGGCATAATGAGCCCCTTTTAATGGACCCCAAATACCAGCGTTTCCAGATATATTTCCCCTAGAAAGTGGGGAGATGGTGAGTTCCGAGTTGGCATTGGCGCAGAATGTAAGAGTGGCAATCAATGTGTACGAGGCTCGGGAGGAACTGGAAATTACAGCCGATGCTGTGTGTGTGCGCGCACGTGTGCATGCACACGTGTGTGTAACAGAGGTTACTGGGTGTTGTTCTCCGGAGTCATCTACCTTGTTTTTAAGTCAGGCTCTCTTATGTCTGGGCTGGCTGGTGAACACCAGGATCCACCTGTCTCTGCCTGCCCAGTGCTGCTGGAGTTATAAACACGCACCATGGTGTCTCTTTTGTGAGGTTTGTTTTTAAGATCTCTCTCTCTCTCTCTCTCTCTCTCTCTCTCTCTCTCTCTCTCTCTCGTGTGTGTGTGTGTGTGTGTGTTGG
>JANHMN010000006.1:97724522-97739773 GCA_030674055.1 Rhabdomys pumilio | reverse complement strand
CTTTCTTTCTTTCTTTCTTTCTTTCTTTCTTTCTTTCTTTCTTTCTTTCTTTCTTTTGAATGTCTAGGTTTTGGCTACAGTTTGGATCTGGCCTGACTCCGGAGGCCCCAGTATAGATTGGTCCCCAGCAGAGAGTAGTACTTCTAGAAGGTAGGGGGACCTTTCAAAAAATAAGTGAGGGACCCACTCACTCTGCCCACTGGGTGGGGTGGGGCGTTCACCATGGTACCTTTGTTCTCTCTCTCTCTCTCTCTCTCTCTCTCTCTCTCTCTCAGCTTGTTTTTCCTTCTTTTGTAAGCTATGGTTCTGGTTACTCTGGTTCTGATTCTGGGAACACATAATCAGTTTATAGTTTTCCACAGGGCCTTGACCTCACTTCCTCAAGGGAGCAAATTTCTATCTCACAGTCAACCAAATCTCCAGTTTTCCCAGAGGGCTTTGACCTCACTTCCTGCAGAAAGCAAATTCCTGTCTTACTGTCCCCTGGCTCTCCACACTGGAACCTTGGTCATCCGGCTGTGTGTGGTATCTTGCTCTTTCTCACTGGGCTTTCACACTCTGGGCCCCAGTCTCCTAGCACTCACCTATCAGACAACTAGTGTTGGTTCCTACCAGACAGATCACACCATGCCAGCACAGCTCCACAAGAAGAGGTTTATTGGCGGGGGAGGGAGGGAACTCGGAAGAGAAGGAGAAAAGAAGGGGACGAAGAAGAAGAGGGGTGAGGGGTTGGGGGGGTATCTGTCTTTTGTTTGGGCTGTGACATAATTACACGTACCACCGCTCGCAGGTGAGGCATGCAGATGAGGTGCAAGTTGGGAATATGTAGCAGTTGCCATGACAACAGGCACAAGAGGGTCCTTGTTGCCTAGGGGTGACTTCATTGTTGGATTCGGAGGTGACTGTAAACAGCTTATGACGTCAACAACTAGAACAGACCTCCTACTCTAAAGTCTGGTAAAAATTATTCAAAATAGGTAATTTCCCGAGACAGGGTTTCATACCACAGCCGAGGCTGACTAGAACCTATGACGTTCCTTCTGCCTCAGTCTGCTGAGTGCTGGAGTTAGGAATCGCCACATTTAATTCAAACACCCTTTCTTCAGAAACCACAATGAAAGCTCCTGCCTGTGCTCACCTCAGTCATGGATGATCTGCTGTCTCCTCATGTGGCCCTGCATGGAGGAAGTGAGCAGTGTCAGGGACAAACTGCCTTTCAGTGCCAGCTGTCCCATATTTGTCTCACTGCACCTGGGTAATGTACCAAGACCCACAGTGCAGAACAATCGTTAAGAGTCAGGAAGGGGTTTATGTCCGTGTTACCCCCATTCAAGTTGCTAAACCACTCCAGAGTCTGGTCTCCAATCAAAACCTGCTATGTCTGTCAGTCCCACAAGGCACCTGCTCAGTCAGGATACGGCAAAGCAGTTAGCTGTAAGGTAGATACCCGGCAATAAAGAGTATACTGCTTTTAAATAATAGCCTAAAATAAATATGCTGATTTCAAATCGTAGCCCAGGCTGGCAGGGAGCTGTGTGTAAAGCAGTCTCTCAGGGACTCAGGATTCTTCTACTAATCTGTTACCCACAACGTGGTAAATTATTGCCTGTACATCATGGGTTCTTGTAGTTTAGATGCCAAGAAAGCCAAAGAGCAAATGTAGGTGTCCATATGTCACAGGAGAACCATGTTCTCCTGCAGCTTCTCAATTTCTCCAACAACAATATATATATATTTATATATATATATAGTTTGTTTATAGAGACAGGGTCTCTCTGTGTAGCCCTGGTTGTCCTGAAACTCACTATGTAGACCAGGCTGGCCTCAAACTCATAGAGATCAGTTTGCCTCTACCTCCCCAGTACTGGGATGAAAGACGAGGGCCACCGAGGCCAGCTGATAAAAGAATTTTTAAATGAGCTCAGAAGAAAGGTTGAGGGGATCACCTCACAACCGCAGGGTAGGGCCAGTTGTGCATCCTGGTGGTCACTGTGGGGGTGGCGGGCAGAGAATGAGGAGATTGGAGAGGGGAGAGGAAGAGAGCTAAGTCCATTCCACTAGGCTCTATAGGAAGGTCTACAAGTCGCCATAGAGAGGCGGGTGGTAGTTGGAGAAGGCTTAGGATCTTGTTTGGCATCTGAAGAAGAGATGCAGAGGCAGAAAGGGAAGTTACACTTTTTTGAGTTAGAACTCAGAAAAGGGGCAGCCTTTGTCCTGAAGCCTACAAGCAGATGCCTCGAGGGAGGAGCTCCTCTCCAAGGGCCTTGTACTGCGAGTACCCCACACTCTTTGGGGGCTGTCCAGTGCCTGCAGCTGGCATTTATTGCCCACGATTTCTTTTTCACTTGGCACCGACTCAAAACAGAGTCCTCAGTGACTCTGCCCTTATCAATTCCCACAGAGCAGATTATACTGCCTGCTGGTGAGAAGACGTCTTGATGGACTTTCAGTTCCCACACCCACAGACCAGTCCTCAGATGGAATGTGACTGGATCAGCACCTGCTACTCTCTGTGCACCAGGCTTATCATTATTTGTCTCTCCTGCCAGATCTGTAGGACTTTGAATCTTTGCCGCTGTGTTTTAGTACGATAAGTAAGTCACTTGCACGACTGTCCTGTCCTACAGTGTTGTTTCAGAACTTGACGTGAGTGAGCACATTCCAGAATTGAAGAAAAATTACTTTTCTCTTGCTTTGTCTTTTGTCTGGTCTCCAGATACTTCGTTCTCAGTTTTCTACATGAGAAAACAAAGAGAAAGGAACAGAGGGTAGAGGAAGTTTGAGAGAGAAAACGGAAATATATTTAAAGAACAAAAGCCCCACACAGCAGCTGTTTAACGTCTAAGAAGTTCCTCATGCCTTGAATTAAATTTGTCTACACACTATCTGTTCCCCTTAAAAACTGCAGGTTTTTGCTGGAGTTAAAAGACTGTAACATTCACCAGGGTGTGATGGCGCATGCCTGTAAGTCCAGCACTTCAGAGGAAGGGCACGGGGATCTGGAGTTCAGGGCCAGCTTCTGCTACACAGCAAATTCAAAACCAGTTTGAGCTAAGGATTTTATCTTAAAACAACAGACACACACGCATGCACACACACACACACACACACACACAGACAGAGACAGAGACAGAGAGAGACAGAGAGAGAGCAAGAGAGAGAGGCATGCAAAATAGACTTAAATAGAGATTAAAATTGAGCAAATCAGTGTTTTGATCCTTATCGTTCCAAACAGTGAAGTGTTGATTGAATTTCTGGATTCCGAGGGGGATCCCATTTTGCCCAGAATTTTTCTAGCTTAGCACAGAAAGCACCAGAAGGCCAGGATTTGTGGTCACCCTCCATGGAGGAAAAGGGGGCCCAGACACACCAGGTTTAAGAAAGCTCTAAAAGTGTGGGCTCAGTAGCTCCAAGGGCAAATGGGACCCAGACACTACTTCTGCCTTCCATGACTCCAGAGAGGGAGGAAAAACAGCAGAGACATTTTTTTTTCCCACCAAGTTGCAGCTGAAGTTTAGCTTACCCTCAGTGCCAACCACTCAGCAAGCTCCAGCTAGAGCCTCCCTCACGCCGTGCAGACCAAGCTTGAGGGATGTATCACTTCTTGTTCCTCCAAGAAAGGAAATAAAGTTAAGAGTGGGGCTAAACCTGGCTGCTCTCTCAGAGGACCCAGGTTCGATTCCCAGCACCCACAACTATTCATAACCCGGTCCCAACGGATCTGCTGCCGTATTCTCATCTCTACGGGGACACTGCACACACAAGGTACACAAGCATACATGTAGGCGACACATACAGTGTAGAGCTGAGACTCCTATGACTGATAGTCAAACCCTTGTTCTGCTTTGCCTCTTCCTTTGTGTGGTGTCTCCGTACTGAGTAGACTTGGCCAGACTGAACTACATTGCTCTATCTCCCAGCTATAGAAGGAATAATCCAGAAGGCAGATTGCTCTGTTCCTAGAGACACCATGATTAATTAGTCCTGTCAAAGGCCTTTGTGACCCATGCCAGCTGATCATGGTATGTCTATACCACCGTGTTCTGTAAGTAATCTGCCACTTTGGTTGTGCAATGACAGTGTCTTACCGTTCTTATTGAAATAAGGGAGTTTGCTGGGCGGTGGTAGTTCATTGCTTTAATCCCAGCACTCGGGAGGCAGAAGCAGGCAGATCTTTGACTTGAAGGCCAGCCTGGGCTACAGAGTGAGTCCCAGGGCAGCCAGGGCTGCACAGAGAAACCCTGTCTCAACAAAAAATAAATCAGGGCATCCCTTCACTGGTGACACCCCTTACAGCTATAGCTAACTTATAAAGGTGATGGGGCTTTTCAAGGGAATTGTCTTTTGGATTCTCTTTGAAACATAGCCAAGGGTATGTATGTAGAGGATTCATACAGCTCAACTGTCCTATCTCCCTAAGCCTTTGAGGTCCCCCATTCTTAGGACAGCAGGAGAGCTCTCTAGAGAACAATCTTGGGTGAGGACTTGACCTGGTCCTCTGGGTTCTCCACTCTTCTTGCTTAATGCCTGGATGTTGTCCCACTCACGGTCACTGGCTTTCTGATTATACGGACTTAGAAGGTGTGTTTATGTTCTTCCTGGGTTCTAGTGTATACCTGCCTTTCTGAGGCATGCTGAGATCTGACATTAGGTGGGGATCCAGGAACAGTATGTGTGGTGGGAGGGGGAGGCTGGTGGGTTTTAGGAAAATGAACAACCCATTTCAAGGTATCCACCCAGAGGTTATCAGAGGTGCCAGTTTTCCTCTCTCTGTCAGACTTGGTACTAGAGCAAGAGTCCAAGTATAATTTGACCAGGGAAAGTCTAACATAAAGAATTATTAACTCAACTAAGAAGGGATAAGGAGAACTCAAGGATACTCTAGAACTGATGAAAGTACACAGGGAAAAGAGACTTGAGGAGGAGTCTTTCCTCAAGCTGAGAGTCAGAACACTGGAGAGGATGTAAGGACCACTGGGCAAATTTGCCAGGTGGCTGGAGCCTGCTGGTTTATAGTTTTTGAACAAGCAAGGTCCCCCTTTCGAGATCGTAAAAACTGAAGCTGGCTGGTAGTTCACAGTCAGGGCTGGAGAGGATGGCCAGCTGCTCTGGGATGCAGCTCTAGGCTGCCAGGGTGTCTCATGAGCTAGGCTGCCTAATGGACCTGTTCAGGGATTTAGGATGTCAGGATCCCTCCTGCCAGTCGGCGTTAGGAGGGCTGTGGTCACAGGGTAGACTGATGAGCCCTGTGAACAAGGGCTGTGCTTCTGGAACCCAAGTTCGTGTGCAGACAAAGCAGCAGCGAGAGAATTTTAGTCTCCAATTCAAAGAGTTCAGTGACACCGATCATTGTGTAGGAAACTGCCTGTTGCTTTTCCAAGATGACAACTCATGTGAGCATTTCCACTGGCAATATGGAAGAGTCCCAGCTGCTCCACATCGCCCCATGTCTGTTACCGTCAGCCACTTCGAGAACAAAGGAGTGAAAACCAGGAACCTGACCCTTTTGTCTCTTGAGTTTGTTCATGCCTCCTGAGGTTTCTGCACTTCCTCCTCCTTCTTCCTGGACTAGTTACAGGAGTAGAGCAGCTTCTGTTAGCATTTGAATCTGCAGGAGTGTTTATCTGCACCCACATGAAGACCAGCCAGAGCTGAACTGAAGACAGTCAGGAACACGACTGTGGGGATGAGAAAAATGAAAAACTGGACGCAGGTCCCAGCACCCATATCAGGTATCCCAGAGCTGTTTGGAATGTCAGTTCCAGGGGATCCAAAGGCACCTGTACTTACGTGCATACACCCACATGTAGACACACGTCTACACATACACATAAATACATTTTCTAAACTATTACTGGTCATGTATAAACATACTCGCACATGCCTGTGCACCACAGGCATGTGTAGAAGACAACTTTGTGAAACCGGTTCTGGGGATTAAACTCAGGTCACCAGGTCTGTATGGCAAGCACCTTCCCTACTCTGGATTCTAGCCGTGAGTGTTTTCTGTCTTCTGTCTTTGAAGATGTAAGGTAACCTGAAAGCAATCTGTGGGAAAAACACTTCCCGCTGCAGCTGACCTCTACCCTGTCCATCTCTAGGCACTGTGTTTGTCTCTCCATTGCTAAAGCACAAGGAAGTCTGACCATAATTTATATTTGTTGTAGTAGTAGCAAGTGGGGGATGGTTACTAAGTTATAGTATAGCAAAGGGGGAGGGATAGTTACTAAGTTTACTCTCTAACAAAACATGCTCAGGCCAGAACTCTGGCAGGAAAGAGGACCGACAATGGCTACAACCAGTGACCTCAGGCACAAGGCGTTCTTTGGAAAGCTTTGCCTACAGGAGCAGCTAGTTTGTATCACTGCATTAGAATATTGTTCCCAGCACTGAAGGGAAAGCGCTGATCTACACAGAAAACGCCTGTGCCCTGTGGAGCTTAGCTACTAGCAGGTGAGGACTGGCAATAAAGACAAATCAACTTCATATTGATAGATAAAGCAGGGAAATTAGGATAAAGCGTAATTAGGATCACAAGTGATGTGTGGTTTCAGAAATAAGAGACAGAAGGATCTGGGGAGATGGCTAAAGATTAAAGTGGGGAGGGAGGGCAGCCATGGCAACCTCTGAGGGAATGTTTCTAGAACTGAGAAAGGGAGGCAGAGGAAGGGCATTGAAGGTAACCAGAGTCTGATCACACAAAGCCATGCCCCAGGACTTCAGCTACTGAGGGAGGCTGGGACTCTCTAAGAGGTTCTGAGCAGTTGGCAGCTTTAAAGAGATCCTGTGATGAGGGGAGGAACAGGAAGCTGCTGCAGTTATCCATGGAGGGGTGTTCTGTCCATCAGGGCAGTGAACAGGGTCCGGGGGGAATCACTTGAAAGAGAGAGTGGGGGAAGAGGTGAATGCAAAGGATGACAGCTTGTCTATAAGCTGATCAAACCGTTGGTTTGAATTTTTTCACGCAGGGGTTATATACATATAGAGGCAGAATGTGGGAAAGGGGATGACGCAGGAGCATAGGTGTTCTCAGGGGGAGTACAGATATCTTCCAGAACAGGGTATCAGCTGGGTGAAGAAGCAGGGAACAGGTCACTATGACTCTGTCTATGATTCATTTGTACTTAGCTAAGCTGGCATCTTCCACCACGGTCTATGACTACCCGTTCCCATCCAGGCTGGTAGTTTTCCACCAAGGCTGCCTACCTACAAGATCCACAGCTATCTGTTCTAGGGTCAGTGCTTTCCCACAGAGATCAAGACTTTGTGTTAGCTAAAGTCTTGATCATGTATGTCTGACTTAGACCTACAGCTTAGGCCTTCAGTGTATAAGCAAGGCTACTTGACATCTCTCTTTTCTCAGTATAGAAGGACCATGGCAATTCTAATCTTTCAAAGTCGGGGATAGAGGCCTGACCTCCAGTAATTAAAGGGGACCTTGTAATGGCTCTGGTCATCCTTTTGTTGTCTAGTGAGGCTTGGGGGCCATACCCATCCCGATGACTTTTTTTCTGGAGAGGGGATACTTTTGACATCAACCGCTATGCAGTCAGGCTTGTCCCTCAGGGGACCCAGAGAGTGACTTGGGTCAGTGTGGGCAGTGAGGTCTATGGAGTTTGGAGGTGGATCTCAGAGGCTCTGGATCTGGGATACAGCATTTTTGGAAGGAGTCACTGATGCCTGCCTGGCTTTGGCCAGACAAAAGGAAGAAGGGGTGCCATTGCTAGGGGAGCATGGGGTGGGGGGCAAAGGCTGGAGGGGGAAGAGGGGCATTCAGTTTTGAACATACTAGGTTGGGAGGCACTTTTCTGTTGTTGAAGTAAAAATGTCAAGTAGGTGGTTTAGTATTGAATTCTGTCCGGGTCAGGCTCAAGGAAGAGAGGTATGGGCTGGAGGCATACCTGGTACTTAATCAATTCCAACAGTTTCCTGAGCTCAACCCATACTTAGTGCCTGAGCCTGCTTACTGCACACTGAATCTTGGCCTGGTGGCACAGGACTGTCAACCCCATCTATGGAGGAAGCTGAGACAGGAGGGTTGAATTTTCAGGGCTGACTCTCACTTCTTTAAGTTCTATCAGAAACATAAGCAAGCTGAGGCTGGAGATGTCTCAATGGTCTGCTGAGCTGTGCTGTTAGGAGCCCTGTGGACTCAAAGGTTCATTCTTCTTACACTTCTCATGTGACAAAACTCATTCTATTTCTACAAGCTTTGGCTAACGGCGGGTCCCAATAACTTGAAAAAGTCCAGAGTTCCAAGAGTTGTATTGTTCATGATGTGTGTAGATGGACTGGGTGCACCCACCAAGTCTAAGCCCGGGCAGGCCTGATTTAAATAGGGAGGGGGAAAGAGGAGGGGCTGGGAACAGGAATAATTTAGGACTTAATTTAGCTACGCCCCCTGGCCTTTGGGTAACTCATGAATATGTAAATCTCTCAAGGCAGAAGCCTGTTAGGCCATATGTCCTATGTCCGATGTGACTAACTGTGCAGGCTAATGGAGTTCCACGCCACGTGTTCTGGATTCTGGGAGCATGGCAGAATAGATGCCCGTTCCTCACAGGCAATGGACACCTGTTGGGTCTCCAGGCTATTTCCAGCCAGTGCTTTGATCAAAACCAGCCATCTTATTGCCGTCCTACATTTTGTGAGTCTTAGAAACAAAAAGAGAGGATGCTGGTACCATCATTCAGCCAAAGGGAAGAGTCTCTGCCTCAGCCTGAGCTTACACACTTCTGTGCTCATGTGCTGATATCTGACAAAAGAATGCACTTGGGAGCCAGGCATGGTAGTAAAGAATGTGCGACCCCATCCAGCCTTCAGTGTGAGGCAGGAAGATCAGACATTCAAAGCCAGCCCCATAGTTTGTTGTTTTCCCTACAGAGTATTTATAGTTAAGTGTGTATTTTATACTTACAGACAACTTGGGTTCAGAAGAGCCATATTTCAAGTGGTCACCAGCTTCATGTGGCTGCCATACTGGATGGCATGGTGCTACACACAACACTAAAAAACTTTCGGAAGACAGAAAATGCCTGATTTATCTCTGTCAGAGGCAAGTAGCCTGGGTCTCCCACATAGCGATGCTTCAAGTGTTTGATGACCGACCAGGTCTTCTACAGATGCTAAACATGTTCCCTTTTCCAAAGAGAGAGAGTTCTGTATAAAGTACAAAACCCAAAATCCCCCCTCTACCAATAATACGATGATCTTACCAGTGAGAACAGGAGTCTGTCTAATGTCAGATCCTGGGGACTTACTATTCAACAAGGCAGCGTGCACCCACAATAACTGTTACCCAGTGGGCAAAGGCACTCAGACAAGCCAAAAGCAATAAATTTCCTACGAACACATTGCAAAATATTCAGTGCCCCTGGAAGTCACAGGTTGTAAAAGAAACAGCTTATTCCTGTGCGGTTACTGTTAAGGAATGAACACGCTTATCTTACTTGAACACCCAGACCTCTGAGACGTGAGGGTTTAAGGCAGTGATCCCAAACCACATTGCTGTGTTGTTTCTGAGGTATGGACCAGGTAGGTTCTCAGGGAATTTGGAAGATAGGCAATAAGAACTGGAACTGTTCTTTTTGTATTTAACAAATCATTATATATCTAGTGACTCAAATCAGATCAAGCTTATCATTCTGGAAATTATAGGCCTCCAGTCAGCTTCACTGGGCTGACATGAATGTGTCTGCAGGCCTGGCTCCTTCTGGGTCTGAGACGTGAGCCCTTTTACATTCCTTGGACCACAGCCCCTCCCTGTCCTCAGTGTGTCTCTTGCTTTCTGTGACAACATCTCCTCCTACTTCCTTTGATCTCCATCCTGCACAGAGAAAGCCTGGGATTATTCTGTATTCTAGATACAAGAGGGTTATTTTCTTATTTGGCCCTTAGCTCATGCATAGTTGTGGTGCCTTTACCATATAAGGTAACATTAGTAAGTTCTGGAGTCTCTTTTCCAGCTTGCTCCAGTAGCAGGCACAGGAAGGGCCAGAACTTGAGCTGAGAGAGAACTGGAGTGGAGAGGGCAGAGCTTCAGGTGGATTCGATTTGAAGTGTAGCCCCTGCCATGTAAGGGACAGTAGCTTTCTAGGGCTCCTTAAGCAAGAAAATTAATTTCCTCAGTCTTCTGGATGCTGGAAGTGAGCTGTGAGCCCTTGATGCTAGCCACCATTCTGCTGTTAGCGGCTCCTGTCTCCACACATTTTGTAGTGGTCTGTTTTGGGGATCTGGATGTGTAGCCCAGGCTGACTCGGACCTCACAGCCCCTACCTGTCAAAGCTGGGATTGCAGGCAGGTGCCACCACACCAGCTCACCCTGTGCCTCCATCTTCTTTCCTTCCCAGGACAGCCACTCACTTAGAACCTTGTTTTAAGTTAGTCATTTTCTCAGAGGCCTAATCTGCAAATGCAGCCACATTCATTCAGGGTTAGGATTTAAAAACATGAATGTAGTAGGGCTAAGACTTTGCCCATACAGGAGGTGACATAAGCCAGTTCAGCTAAATGTTGGCAGAATGTGGAGCCTAAGGGCTCCTCCCTGCCTGTCTCATGGATCCACAGCAGGCTCACCTGCCTATGGCCAGGTTCTCTAACAAGATGGTTAAGTGTGACCCGAGGAGCATGATGAGGTCAAGCCAAGAGGGTGTGTGTGGGGTAAAGGTTCAGTGGGGAAATCGCAGGGTGCAGCCTGAGGTCGAAGCCCTTCACAGTCTGGTGGAGACATTGGATACTTAGCAAGGGTACCAGGAAAAAGGAGAGGTGGCCACCGGGATGCAATTCAATCATGATTCCTGTCCTGCCTCCAGCCCACCATCCAATGATACAGCAGATGGGGCTCTAAGGCTCTTTGACTGGTCTCTGTTCTACCCACAGGCTCAGAAGTGGACTAGGGCGAGGGTCTCCAACAAGCACATTTTCTAGACCCTAATCTGTCACATCAGCAAGTCCCCTCACCTGGCCTGGAGCAGAATGGTCTTGGACAGGACTCGGACAGCCGCTGGTCTCCTTCCTGACCCGACCTTGGTTGATTCTGTTTCTTGGGACTTACTTATAACCTACCCCCCCCCTTTTGTTTTCATCTCCCCCTTATCCACCCATATAACATTTTCAGTCTTAACACGGTAAGAGTAAAAAAGTCTAAAACATCTAAAGCATCTTTACAACGAGAGGATTTGTGATTCCTGTCCCGTTTCTCACGAATGCTGAGGTTTTCCATTAATTTAAAGGTTTGTTGCTGTGTCACTTTCAGTAGCTCACTTAGTGAAATGAAATACAATTGAAATTCATTACATTTACCCTTTTCACTGTAGCCAGGGCTAATGGACGGGCATCTAAGCATTTCAAACATCCCCATCCCGAGGGCGGGCTGTCCAGGTGTCCGGGTTCTTCCCCCCGGGGAATCAGGTGACAGGCATTTGTTGAAGCTGAAACAGGCAGAAAGCTCCAGGTAGGGAAGGGTGGGGTCTCCAGGTGGGCTCTGCAGGGCTTTCATATGGCACCTGGACTCTCTCCAGTTAGTTCCCCAGTCCTCTCATGCCACATACTTTTCTTTCTCAGTTTCCTCATTCCCTCTTACATTTCCTCATCTCCTGAGCCCGATGGCCCTTTGGCCCAGGGAAAGATAACAGACAGGGAAATAGCATCCCAGCTGCAAAGTAGAGGTTGTCTTTCATCCAGCTGCCAGAATGTTATCTGCTTCCCTTCAAGCTTTTCCCTGACTAGCTTCTTCCTGATTCCCCTCATTCCACTGCTGTGAGGCACGTAGGGCTGCAAAACTTGTGACCTCTCAACACTCTGAGAGCTTCGGGGACTACGGCCCTTCAAGCTAATGCTTATTGCAGTCCAGCATCATGGACGGAAGTCGCCTCGACGTCAGTAAGAGTTGCTCACATCAAGTACACTGTATCTCCACCTAGTAATTGATAATACAAAGGAAAAAACAATCAAGAGCACAGATTGAAAGAGCACTGGTGGGGCTAGAGGGATACCGCAGTGGTTAAGGACACTGGCTGAAATTCCAGAGGACTCAGGTTCAATTCTCAGCAGCCAAGGGGTAGCTACTACTGTCTGTTAACTCCAGAACCTGGGATCTGATGCCTTCTTCTGGCCTCTGCATGCACTTGGTACATGAACATACCTGCCAACAAAACCATATATTAGACATTTAAAAGGAGAAAGTTATCAAGGGCTGGAGACTCGTTGCTTTTGCAGAAGACCTGGGCTAATTCCCAGCACCCACAGGGTGGCTCACAAGCATCCTGAACTCCAATTCCAGAAGGATCTGACATGTCCTTCTGACCTCCATGGGCACCAGGCATATATATAGATGGTGCACATTTATACATGCATGTAAAACTCATCACATAAAGTAAAAATAAATCTAAAATGAATGAAAGGAAACACAGGTGGTATTTGTTGAAAATTCAAAGCTTCTTTGAGAGAGTGATATCTGAAGGCCTGCTGTGAAGAGAAAGCCAGAATTTTCACTATGGCCAATAAATAGTAAGCGCACAGGCCCTGGGTGAGGTGTCTGCTCAGTGTGGGACAGTGAGGCAGGCAGTGTGAGTCTGAAGGGGAAGAGATGATCAGGTCAGAGGCTGAGACGGCAGTCAGACTTGGCATGTCCTGAGAGACTGGGGGACCCTGGAGTGCGGGCTGGGGAATGACTTGACCTCACTTAGGTTTTCTGGCTGCTTCGACAGACAGGTGATGAAAGGATAACTTGGAGGAAAGAGTTCATTTATGTAATATGTTACCATCTCACAGACTAAGGAAAGAGTTCATTTATGTAATATGTTACCATCTCACAGACTAAGGAAAGAGTTCATTTATGTAGTATGTTACCATCTCACAGACTAAGGAAAGAGTTCATTTATGTAGTATGTTACCATCTCACAGACTAGGACTGGCCAAAATAAAAAGAAATAAATATACATCAAAGTTTCTGTTAGGGCTGTAATGAAGAGTCACGTATATGGATGTAAGAAACAATTTTATTTGCTTACATTCTTCTAAAACATCTAGAATCAGAATGGCTTCTTGAATTACAGCTTTGGCAGTGAGTAAAGGTGCCCAACTTCTCACAGGAGATTCTTAGTGAGAAAGAAAATAAAGCATATGGCCATTTCATACAAACCATTAGATGAGTTACACAAGCTGTTTTCTGATGCTCCTGAAACTTCAGATGAGAGGGAACAAGGACAGAAAGCTACACAATGTAAACACCGGGGTCTACCCAACCCCAGGAGTCCCTGGCTGCTGGGACAGGGAGGTGGTTGAAAACAGCTGCAGGAAAATCCAGCACACGCTGCCCAAGTGCTTCTCACTTCTTTAACAGATTGCGCATCCAAATCTAACTGCGGTCTCAAGCCCTGAGAGTTTTTTCAAATGAGTTTGTTTGCTAGGAGAGAACCCGGAGCCTTGGGCATTTTGCACGGTGGCCACACACTCTTCCCACGAACTACAACTCTAGCCACTTTGCTTCTGTGAGACAAGGCCCTACTACGCTGCTCGACGCCTTGACCTCACGGTGCTCCTGCCTCTGCTTGCTGAGGGACCACGCTCAGCTTGTCTGCTCACTTTCCACTCTAATGGCTTCAGCTTCTTTTGCTTCTTCCGTCTTTTCTTTGCACAGATTTCCAAGGACAATCCCTAAGAACAGGAGCATTCCTGCTGTGCGGTTGGAGGTGAACTTATCCCAGCAGTCCTTGGCTCTGTGGATGTCGACAGTATAAATCTGCAAGGAAAGAGCACAGAGCTAAGTAGGATGCGTCCTGGACTGTAGGCAGCACCGCAAGCCTATTCAGCGGAAACAGATTAGCTTTAGTTACAGAACTTAAGCTACAGGAAGCCCTTACTATATCCTAACTATCTTCTAATGTGGAAAAATGCAAGCATCTCTTACTGGGGAATCGGCCGAGCTGTGCCCTAAGAGCCCAGGCTGTGAAAATGTCTGAGGCAACCCACTGTTCTACTTGGTTCTAACCATATGCTGGACTTCTCTAATCAAAAGCTATGAAATATTCCAACATCCAAAACTGACACAGTGGCTGGACACTGCAGTGTGGATTCGGTGATGAATGGATCAGGATTCAGGGAACTCTGAATCACTGCACATAAGCACCTTCAGGCTGCGTGACTAAGACAGACGTGACATAATTTGGGTCCTATTCCTAAGACACATCTTAAGTACATGAGGGTATCACAAACTTTTTATAAAGTTTAAAACCGAAGTCTTCCGGGCCTAAGCACTTCAGGAAAGGACCTCTACTTGCCCTTGGAAAGACCTCCTTCCACACATGAACTCACCTTGTCCCCTGCAGCTAACATCCTTGGGTCTCAGCCTTATTTTCTGCAGCAGTCTCTCAGCTGAGAAAGATCCTGCACACTCCTGGCTCCCGCTCACTAAATGAGGGAGAGCCTCCTGGGTTACTATGACAGCCAACGATGTTCTACCCATGTGCTTCTAACTCCTGTGCTCACAGGGGATCCAGAGATGCAGACATATGGCCAGCCGCCAGGTCAGACATGTTCTTCTCACAACAGTAGCCCTGCAGATCAACCAAACAGCCTCACTTAACTTCCACCCCGTCTCCTAACACTTTACTGTACACTTCTACTTAGACTAGACCATCGGTGGCAAGCACCTTCATCTGTCTGCCCTATTATTATTATTGTTATTGTTGTTGTTGTTGTTGTTGTTGTTATTATTATTATTATTATTATTATTATGGCTTATCAGATTGTTTTTGGACTAATGAATTCAACCCGCAAGCTTCAGCTATAGCTGAAGATTTTCCAGACATATCAGGAGTAATTTCAGAAAAATTAAAGAGAAAAAAAAAATCCCTATTTATGCTTATGTTCTTTTCTCTACATTAAAAAGGTTAATTTTGTTTGTTTGTTTGTTTGTTTGTTTGTTAGGGTTTCTCTGTGTAGCCCTGGCTGTCCTGGAATTCACTCTGTAGACCAGGCTGGCCTTGGACTCACAGAGATATACCTACTTCTGCCTCCTGAATCCTGGGATCAAAGGCCTGTGCCACACCCCAGCAATGCTAAGTTTCTGATATGACAAGCTGATGTGGAAAAAGAAGCAATTCAACGCCACACAAGCCAAACACTTGTTTGTTTTAAGAAGTTCCTTGCCTAGTTAACAGTGGTTGTTTTAGTAATTTCCATAACCTATACAAACCTGGTGAGCCAGGTGGGCCCCTACCATGGCCACAGCAGCGTAGTAGGGGATGGTC
>JANHMN010000006.1:97689522-97722022 GCA_030674055.1 Rhabdomys pumilio | reverse complement strand
AGAGGAAGAGGGAAGTAGATTGTATGTCAGCACTGCACAGGAACATGGGTCACACGCTCACTACCATCAAGGCTGCTCTGCTGTTCTCTGTTCTTCACAGAATCTTCTCAGCCTCTTGTGGTTGGTATTTATTTGATTCATCTT
Organism: Rhabdomys pumilio; assembly: GCA_030674055.1. NCBI lineage: Eukaryota > Metazoa > Chordata > Mammalia > Rodentia > Muridae > Rhabdomys > Rhabdomys pumilio. The sequence continues at coordinate 97,721,878 of JANHMN010000006.1, read as the reverse complement.
ACAAAGCAACAGTCTAGGCACAGAAAGTTTAACTAATGATTAAAATAGCATAGCTAATAAAAAAGGGTATTGCCGTTTACTAAGGTAACTTGACTTGCTGGGCTCAGACTGGTTCCTCTCCCTCCCCTCTGAGCTATGGGACAGGAGTTCAGACATAACACTGCTCACTCACAAGCACAGCCTCTGTGGTCTGTAAGCACAGCAGCATACTCGGACAGCTGCTACATCCTATCTGTAAGGCTGACCACTCCCTAAGTCCAGCTAGAAGTTCAGCTCTCTAATGGATGCTCTACCTTCAGAGCTCTAAGACCCTGAGACACTGTCTCAGGCCACTCTGCAGGCACCTTTTCCCTTTCTTACACTGTCTGTTCCATTCAGAGCACCCTGCCTCTACTGAGAAAACGCCTCTCCTTTGTGGTCCCAGCACATTCGTGCTGTCACAACCTACTTCGATGGCCTGGTGTCTGCTGTCCTCTAGTCCACAAAAACACTGACTGTGTTATAGTCTCGTTTATCTTCTGCGCACCTGGGGCGGTTCCTGGCAAGACGTACACGTAGGGGCTCAATGACATTAGGAGAAACTATACCAGCTTTAGTATGTGAGCCTGAAGAGAGGAAATGCCTGTACTCCCTATACCAAAAGATTCCCAAGTCCACCGGAACACTACTTTCTACGTTAAAAAAAACCAAACAAATGAAAGAGAGGGGAAGGGAGAGGGAGAGGACAGCCAACGGTGGGATAAACACTCCACACTTTCCCACAAGTCGGGTCCTCACTCACTTCATGAACTGTCTTTTGATCCTTTTATCTACTAGAAACATGGCTCACAGAAGTTGAATTGTCCTAGAAATAGGAGGGATGCAGAAGTAGGCTTCCTCCCATGAAAAACATTACTGCCTTGAGCACTTCTGAGTGTTTGCCGACGCTGGGGTGCTTTTTAGCCATACCCAGTCTATTAATGGAGGCAGAGAAACTACAGATGTTTTACAGTGTCAGAGAGGGGGAGCCCCTGAAGCTATCAGTGTCCACTTTTTCTTCTCAGGTGCTTCCTCCTCTCTTCTAAAGTCTGCAGGACACTCTCATCAATCACTTTTCATGACATGTTTAAAGTTTTAAAAGGCACTCTGGAAAAATAATAATCCTGATAATCTTAATAAATATGTAAGATTTCCTAGCCAATGAGAACCCCTTTAAAGCATGAAAACTTATCCTTTGTAAAACCTGCTGGTTAACCTGACATTCCTGGCCACACACACACACACACACACACACACACTCTGTGCAGGACAATGTGAAAGGACTTACCCAAGGCTAACTGAGGCCAGAATGTGATTCTTTTCATTAGTGGGTAGGTGACGACAAGAAGTAAGGACGCTGCTCCCATTGCTATACTGGAAACAGAAACTACAGGATTAGTTCGTCATTCAGAAATCACTACATATTTTCAACTCATTAGTAACAATAATTGCAAGATATTTTTGTGTTTGGTAATATTTTTGTGAAACTTCTTTTCCTAGAGTTTGACTGTACCTTCTGTAGAACTAATTAGAAAGTTACTTTACATGTCACAAAACCAACTAAACCAAAGCTAACACATGGTACCTGATGCACTAGGCACTACAGTAAGTGCTAACACGTGGTACCTGATGCACGAGGCACTACAGTAAGTGCTTCCACTCTGACAGTTTAGTCTATGAGCTTCACTAGGCAACAGGCAGTTTTAATCTCATTCTCTTTTTTTTTAATCCAATGCATGTTTAATTCACCCCATTGTTTGAAATGCTGTGAATTTTCAACTCACAGGTAACCTGTTTGTAGAACCAGAGACCAACTTCCAGCTGTTAGAAGTCGTTAGGGCACCGTCATGGCAATGGGGTAATGGGTGCGCACATTCTTAAGTAGAGGCAGTCGCCGTATTCCAAACTGGGGATGGGGCTCAAGGCAAAGGATCACCAAGCAGCGAGCTCGCCAGCACCCGCCAGCACCCCTGCCCACTCCTGCACTCGGAGTTCCTCCTCCCTTCCCCTTCCTACCCCGCTCACCTTCCCCTCCAGTCCCTTCCCCAGTCATTCTATAGTGTGGAAACTGAATCGCAAATTGATGAAGGAGCCAAGTGTCACCCAGTTCATGGAGACTCAAATGTTAAAGCAACCTGGCTCCAATCCCACCAACGTAATCCACCCTGTACTGCTCGCTGCCTCTAAACTGTTTGCAAATTCCCCAGTGCTCAGTAAAATAAAGTGTGCATGTGTGCACACGTGTGTACATGCATGTATGCATGCATGCATGTGTTTGTGTGTGTGTGCATAAGAGATGAGGAAAGATTAAGGTCAGATGTGATCCTGAGAAGTAGAATCTTGCTTTCTGAGACAAGGTACTCATTGGAACCTGGGATTGTCAACCAGGAGAGGCTGGCTGGCCAGCAAGCCCCGAGATCTGCCTGCCTCTGCCTCTCTAGTGCTGGGATTACAGCACACCTCATCCCTAACTTTACAGTGGGGGCTAAGAATTAAGCATACTTATGTAGCAAGTACCTCACCGAGTGAGTCCTGCCTGCTGCTCTGCACATGTCTAACAGAGACCATCAGACTCGAGAGGCTCCCTTCATCCATCCACAGCAGGCATTCTCAGGAAGGAGAAGGCAACAGATATGCACACACGCCTTTAATCCTAGCAGTGGGAAGGTGAAGGATCTCTGTGAGTCTGAGGCTAGCCTGGTCTACAGAGTGAGCTCCAGGACAGCCAGGGCTACACAGTTGAGACTCTGTCTCAAAAAAAAAAACCAAAACATCTATAAAACAAACATAAAAAGAAAGAGAAAACAGCCACAGGAGCATCAGATGTTCCGAGGTTCCTCAAAGTTCATCTAAGACAGCCTTTCGTCCTATTAAAGCTGTTGGGTCCTGACGTGACCAGGCCTGTTTTCTACAGTGAAATACTTCTGTGGGCGCTCTCTGCTCTGGCCCCTCTCCTTACGAAGCGCTCTGAAAACAGCTTTCCGATGCTGTGTCTATTTAAGAGCCCCAAGAATGGGTCCCCACATTTTTCTCTTCTGCTATTTTGACTAGTTACAAACTCTGAGAAAGACATGGTTCCACTTTTTGCTGACTGAGCCCTAACCACTTCTGCTTCCAGGTACTCAGCAATAACAGGCCGCCAGAGTAGAATTATAATGCATATGGCTGCATACGCACTTGAGAACCCAGGGATGTGCTCTGTGTCCTATCAAGATCACCTAGAGCAAACTCTACCAATGCTTCAAAGTGAGGCTGCTCTCGGCTGCAGGGCCTCTGAAGCAGATCTGACAGTGAGCATGCTGAGGACCTGTGCCTTGTTGACTCACAGGTCCTTCCCAGGGTCAATAAGCAGATTTGTAATAAAGAGAATCCTACTTCATTCCCACATTTTACATGTCAGAGGAGACATTTTACACACAACTGTGAAAGCACATCTGATGTACCTGTAGTAGTTCAAACACAGGAGAACACCCAGTGCCAAGGTCAGCTGTCCCCCAAGGAAGACGAAGGCCTGGAAGGTTGAAATGTCACCAGCAGCAATTGGGCGATTTGCTGTCCTCATAACCTCAACACAGAAAAGCAGACATCTTAATTCACATGCCAATGCAATTGTTCATTTACACCGCGACTAACAGATGCTCCCAGGGCCATTGAACAGTTCAGGGTGCCATGCCTCCTGATGACATGGAACCCACACAACAGGAGAGAAATGCTTCATCCAGGGAGATGCTTCTTCCTTCATGGGCAGTGTTTCCTCCACACATACAAATAAATGGTATTTCAAAACTAACGTGAGGGCTGCAGAGATGGCTCAGCGGTTAAGAGCGCTGGCTGCAATTTCAGAAGTCCTGAGTTCAACTTCCAGCAACCACATGGTGGCTCACAGGGATCTGCTGCCCTCTTCTGGTGTGGAGAAGTACATGCAGACAAAGCATGTTAAAGTGATGGGTCAAGACAAAGGCAGACACATAGGCACTAGTTTGAATAGAGTGAAGTCAACATTTGAAATCACTCCAAAAACTAACACTGCATACCTTAAATAGCTTAAAGTGTCTGTGAAGGGCTAAGTGCTGTGACGCCATTCCCATCCCACCTCTAAACAGTGTCTTCCTGATCTAGATGCCAAGTCGCCCAGCTCAGCAAGTGCACGTCCAGCTCCACACGGGCAAGGTTAAGGTAAAGTAACAGGCTTTCCCGGGAGAGGGAACTGCAGCAGGTAGAGCAGAGCCAATGCCCTGCTGTGAGAACAGGAAGCACTCAGTCAGAAGTCAGAAGAGAGATGAGCCAAGGTGGCCTGAGGGAGCGTTCCGACACACCACCGAATGGGTCTGTGATGTTAGCTGACTATGCTGAAATGTTCATGGTAAATTTGCTGGGGGAGTGTGGACAGTGCTGTTAAACACACCAATAATGACTGCTGTTATTTTCCCCTGAAATCTGATTTGATCATACTAAATTCAACCACTAGACGACAGTAAGAAAACTTCAGTGTTGTTGGAAATTAGGAACTTGGGATCTGGGAAAGTCTCACACTGTAGTCAAAGCTTCGGATCTGATGTCTGTCACAGAATCACTTGGACGATAATTATTAGCCCAATGTCAACCAGCAGACATACAAACAGTGCCCCAACAGCAATGCACTCATCATTTAATATAAGAGCAAGCTATTTACTTTACTAGTCAGTACATTAAGCAAGCCCTGAGCCATAAAACGTCATTACTGATGGGTAAGTAACACTGCCTACAGGAAACTGAAATACGGGTTACAATTAGCTTGAGACTTTTACCTCATCCTTTAAAAGAAATAGGTAACATTTTTAAATTTAAATAAGCAAAACCCATCTCAACAAATCTGATATACTTATGCTTTCTTGCATGACAATACACAGCCAAGACTCTTAGAGAAAATGGAAAAGGGTGGTTGGCTTCCCACCCACAACCTTCTAAAGACAGGAATTCTCTGTGTAGCCCTGGCTGTCCTGGAACTCACTCTGTAGACCAGGCTGCCTCTGCCTCTGCAGTGCTGGGATTAAAGAGGTGCACCATGTCTGAATGGCTTGATTGTTTAGTGAAGCCTATCTCTGTGATAACTGCATTTAAGAATATGGAAATCCTATAAGCCCTTATAATACATTCCATTGATGACATCCTATAAGCAACCACAATTTTACATCAATTCAAACAGACAAAATGTATAAACTCCTTCTCCAAAGATCTCTACTGTGCTCGGACACTGATCACTCCCCGACTCCACTAACACCACAACTGTCTATGCAGAAGCACACAGCCTGCAATCCTTTCAGGTTTTTCTCTTGATAGAATCTTCTGGAAATTCGCCACACTTGTTGCATGGATTGCTTGTTTGTTGTTGCTGTTGAAGTTTTCCATAGTATAAATGTAGCATGCATTGTTTACTCAGACAATAAAAGACAGCTGGATTGTTCCAGTTTGGAGCTATTACAAGCAAAACCACTGCAAACATTCATATGAAAAATGTCATGTGAGCAGTTTTTATTTCTATGGACGAATGCCCAGGAGTGCAACCCATAACATGGACGACAGGTGTGCACCTAGAGTAAATCAACAAGCCAGCCTCCCGTCTGGAGTCTGGCACGTTTCTGAACCCTCCCTACCAGTAACACACAGGCAGCTCTGCGGCAGCTAGTGAGCCCCGGCACCATTTCTCAGTGCAGTCACCCAGTGCATGTATGTTTTTGTGGGTCAAGTCTGCAATAAATCAAAGCTAATGATGTTGTAAAAAAACGAAGCATTTTTAGGTGTTACTTACAATCTAGGCATCTTCTTTGTTAAGATAGCTCTACTTACATATTAATCAGATTTTTTATTTAGTATTTGGTTCTGAGAGTTTTTTAATACTGGTATTTTGGTAGGTGTGTAATTTCAAAATATTTGCCAGTGCATGCCTTTAATTCTTTTAAAGGGCCTTTGATGTACAAATTGAATCTTGTGAAATCCAATGGAGCTGCATTTCAGCTTATGAATTATACTTCAGCGTCTGTCTTCCATTGCACTTAAGAGTTTCAGATGTCCTTCAGTTCAGTCTTACGAAATGCATCTTACTGCGGGTTTGCTTGCCCTGATTTTAGGCTCTCAACTTCATGGAAATGTACACTTATACAATGTACTTTTGCCTTTTGCCAAATTTCAGACATTCAGTTGTATTTCTTTAGGCAGTTTTTAGTACTTCTACCTGAAATCCAAATGTCTCAGGTGCCTAAGAGTCTATCTCTTTCATTTTTATTTTGCTTGTATGGGTGTCTTGCTTGTCACCACCTCTGTGCCTGGTACTTACAGAACCCTCAAGAGGGTGTCACATCCTCTAGAACTGGAGTTACAGATGGTTGGGAAATTTCATGTGGGCACTGAGAACTGAACCCATTGTCTGGATAAACAGCCAGTGCTCTTAATCACTGAACCATCTCTCCGGCCCTTCTAATCTCATTTTAACCTTGTTTTAGTTGGGGTTTTGACAACTCTTTGGCAAGGGGAAGAAGCTGTGGATGCTGTCTAATTATTTCCAGATGGAATTATCTCACTCTTGCTCCTTGGCCTCCACTGGCTCCTGGAGGAGTAGGCATTTGTCAGTGCTTGGCTGTGGGCTCTGTCCATTTGTGTCCCCAGGTGTCTGGCCGCATCAGTTCCAAGACTGAGATATGTGAGGCAAAGTTCCTACCTCACAGAAAAGCCATTCCCATGCTTTGGGGGCTGAGGTTCTGCCATCTTCTCTTCTACAGTCTCTTGTGTTTTTTCTATGTGATATCTGGATTTCTGGCTGTACTTGGAGGGAAGAATAAAGACCAGCATGTCTAGTCCACCTTAGTGGTGGAAGTCAGACATCTGAACAGTGCTAACACAGGTAAAGTGTGGGGCTTTCACATGGTCTCTCAGTCAGGGTAACGCAACTCAGATAAAAGTTTCATTTCTTCTTCAAATTCCCTACTTTCCAATCTCAAGTCTAAGATTAGTTTTGAAGGTAACCGAGAACAAAATCTTTTTTTGAATACTTAACCTCCAATGTCCATTTCTATAAATAAGTATGCTGTTACTTACAAACGTGCTAATTTGTAGCTCCCTTTTTCATTTTCTATAAGCCTTATATTGAGCGTTTAAAAAAGCAACACTGAACTACTTTAAACATGAATCTGAAGCCCCATTCATAAGATATGCAGAATAAAAAATGACCCAGGAAATGGAAACATGCAAATCAGGTTTGGATTTGCTGGCCAATCAAACAGCCTCAATGTCTGCATAGCATGAAGGTACTTAATCACATGTGTTCTGCCACCTTCCACTCCATTCTGCTTCCAGACAGACAGACAGACACACACACACACACACACACACACACACACACACACACACACACGAGAGAGAGAGAGAGAGAGAGAGAGAGAGAGAGAAAGAGAGAGAGACAGACAGACAGACAGAGAAAGAAAGACACACACACACACACACACACACACACACACACACACACAGAGAGAGAAGGGAGGAGGGAGAGAACTGTTCAATACTATATGCTTTTATTTTATGGCATAGTAAGAGACTAACTATAGAGTTGAGTATTAAACAGGACCCCTGTGAGACTACCGTAGAAGAAGAACTCTGTGGTAACACTCGGATGTTACACAATTTAAAGTGTATGCACTGAAGCTCTGAATTTCCACTTGGTTTTGGGCCACAGCTGCCTGGGTACTGCAGCTGGAGAGTAAACCAGGGCAGAGGCTGTGGTGGAGCCAATGCTGATGTTCATTAACATAAGATCTGATTCACAGAACAGCCTGGAAGGAAGGATGGCATATCTTGTAGACACGAAAAGGTTCAGGGTTGGTTCCTACCTTTGACTTCCTCACCCTGCTCTCCCACATTTTAAATTACTTGTTAAAACTCCAGCATACACCCTGCCCTTCGGCCATTGTTCTGCTGGAAAGGAAGTGAACAGTACTTCCCAACAGTGGCTACTCAGCTGGCCACCGTTCACGGTGGATTTCAGTGGTATTCGTGTGATGTTATCATCGTGTTCTGCAAAAATGAGGGAGGCCTCTCTGCTCCTTCCCAGGGTGAAACTACCTTTTTATCGAAGTCACGGTCCCACATGTCATTAATAGTACAGCCTGCTCCACGCATCAGAATAGCTCCAGTGCCAAAAAGTGATAACATGTACCAGTCTGGAAAACAACCTGGGTCAGCAGCCAGACCAATGCTCCAAGTGCATGGCAAATACAGCAGCCAGGTTCCTAAACAAAACCAAAACCACACATAAAAAAGGAACAAATTTAAGTCAGGTAACTGCTCCATTGCTTAGTCACTGTCTTGCCTTCTGCTGCTGTGACAGACCCCATGGCGTGGGGAAGGGCTGATTTGGTGTGTACATCCCTATCAGTCCATCATAAAAGGAGCCTGGAGGCAGGAGCTAATGTTTACTGCCTCACTTAGCCTGTGTTCTCTCCCACCCAGGACCATCTGACCAGGGTAGCACTGTCCCCAGTGGGCTGGGCCCCCACACATCATTAATTAAGAAAACGTCTCATGCATAATTAAAGACATTTTCTTAATTGAGGTTCCTTCCCAGGGTGAAACTCTTCTCAGAAGACTGTAGCTGTGTCAAGTTGGGGCATCACCTGTAGTGGATGGGCCTGGTGCTGTTTGTATTTTAATGCTAATTCAACTCCCCTGGGAGGGGCTGTGGAGTCCTGTACTTAGGTGACTTCTTGTGAACCAATCCCCTAATGAATAAAGGAGCCAATCATTGGGCAAGTAGGAGGAACTTCCAGGTTGGATGGAGGGAGAGAGGAAGCCGGAGAAGAGTCAGAGGCTTTTGGATCAGGGATAGCATAAGTGTAAGATGTAACTGCTAGTCTCTTCCAGTTTCATGTAGATCCCACCAAAAGAATTTAGAGAGTTGGGTGGAGAAGTCTGGGGACCCCAGGCTAGAGAGTCTGCTGAGATGAGAACACCCCGCCAGTGCTGGGCATAGTGTGGGAACTTGCCATTCTTTTATAATATCCCACCCCCACCCCCACCCCCGGCCCCAAACTTCCAACTACCTAGTGCAATCACCACATCCCAAAGTGTATAAGCAAAGTGGCAGGCACACAAAGTGGAACCACAGCACTGGGAACTCTTGTAGAGGCGCATGCCTTTAACTACCAGAATTTCTTTAATCTCAGGCGTCAGGCAGATTTCTTGGCCTCATAACAAGTTATAAGTCAGCAAGGGCTACATAGTGAGACTTTGTCTCAAGAGCTCAAAGGCTGGTCTGGTCTGCATAGGCTTAAGACCCAGTCTAAAACAAAACAAAATAGCAACTTCCCTAACAAAACCGGACAAAACTGGGGGAATAAGGCAGGTATGGTGTTGGTCATCTATACTCTCAGCACCTAAGAGGCAAAGACAGGTGTCAGGGGCAGCCCTGCTTATACACTGAAGGCCTAGAATCAGCCATAGGCCTGACATAAATGCCTGCTAATACAAAGTCTTGGGTCTCTGTGGAAAAACACTGAAGCAGATGACTATAAGCTATTGTAAACAAGCAGCTTTGGTGGAAAGTTGACAGCCTGGGTCGTCATAGACCTTGTAGATGGGTAACCATGGTAGATAGTACCAACTTAGATAAGGACAAGTGAATCTTAGGTGGAGTCATAGTGGCCTGACCCCTGAACCTTCACCCAGCTGACACTCTGTTCTGGAAGATATCTGTACTCTCCCTGAGCACCTATGCTCCTGCGTCATCCCCTTCCCCACATCCTGCCTTTTTGTGTATATAACCCCTGTGTGAAAAAGTAAAAATTACAGTTTGATCAGCCTATAGACAAACCATGGTTCTTTGTGTTCACCTGTTTTTCCCCCCATTCTCTCTTAGGTGATCTCCCCGGACCCTGTTTAATGCCCTGCTGGACAGTTCAGGCAGGAGGATCAAGGTGAAGGCCAGCTAGGTCCTAGGCTAATCAGAGATACATAGTGAGACACTGCCACAAAAGCAAAATAAAGCCAATCAACAACAACAAAACCCATCAAAACAAGGGAAAACAAATCTATAGCCATATAGCAAATAAGAATTTACCCTAGGGACTGGAGAGATGGCTCAGTGGTTAAGAGTGCTGTCTACTCTTCCAGAGTTCCTGAGTTCAATTCCCAACAACCACATGGTGGCTCATACCATCTGTAATGGGGTCTGATGCTATCTTCTGGTGCGTCTGAAGAGAGCTACAGTGTACTCATATACATACAATAAATAAAATCTTAAAAAACAACAAAAACCCAAAAAACAAAAATAATTTATCCTAGCACACAAAAAGCTCCTAGAGACAGAGAAAGAAGTAGTACAATTAAGAAATGGACAAAAGAGGCTGGAGAGATGGCTCAGTGGTTAAGAGCACTACCTGCTCTTCCAGAGGTCCTGAGTTAAATTCCCAGCAACCACATGGAGGCTCACAACCATCTACAGAAGGGTCTGATGCCCTTTCTGGTGTGTCTGAAGACAGCTACAGTGTACTCATATACATAAAATAAATAATTCTTTTTTTAAAAAAATCAAGAGCTGGGGACGTGTAGCTCAGTGATAGTATTTGCCTAGTATGACTCAGGGCTCTGGATTTAATCTTTGGCATTGGAAGGAGGTAGAGGATAAGGAATAAAAATCAATTTTTACACAAAAATGGTCAAATTAAAGTGCCTATAATGTGTAAGCTGCTTGTAAAGCAGAAAATCAAGGGCCCGAGGGTAGAACCCTTGAGAGGCATCCAGCTCAGTGCTTAAGCCCAGGCTGCTGTGGGCAGACACACACTTAGATACCTTATCTAAAACTTGAATAATACGTAACATTTACTGGATGCCCATGAAGCATTGGCCAGCACTGTAAACATTTTATATATATAAACAATGCTCACCAAGTCCTAACGGAAGTATCATTAGTAACACCACCTCACAAATGGAGGAGCACAAAGTGAGCCACAGAACAGCTGCTCTTCATAAGGAGCAGGAGCAAAGCTCACACTGGACAAGAGGAGAAACAACTTCATCACCATTTGCTTGGTGCAGCTAGAACTGAAGTCTCCACTAAACAGTCCTAGGCTACATGACACTTAGTGCACAGTGAAGCAAGCCTTTCCTGGGCTACAAGTCCGTATTACAATACGTATGTGCTCACCGATGGGAGCCAGCAGACCAGCACTTGGAAGGGGCAAATACTAGACACTAAAGAGCTGAAGGCAGAAGTCTCAGTTTATCTGAAAACAGGGAAAAGGAGCATCTACCTCACTGAGCTCCAATAAGATAACAGTATTACGGAGGGCAGTTCTGAACACAAGACTTGGGGCTTATGTGAGCCCCAGGCACTCTACCATGGAGCTATAGCATGAGTCTACAGCTGGAAAGGATTAATCAGCCTATAGTAACATATATACTATACATGACTACAGGCATGGTTTTCTCTAACTCTTCAGGTAATAATATTATTATTTCTTGAGCACCTATTATAGGAAGACACTGCTCAAAGCATGGACTATGTGTTTATGAATTCCAGGTTTGCAATAGTTCTGTGTCAGGGGCTTCCAGGAAACAATGTAGGTTGTCACAGTAGACAGTGAGGCAAGAGTTCTTTCCATTATACTAACTTTAGCTGAATGGTCTGAGGAGGATGTCCCAAGTGGTCTCAGTGGGTGGTGCTGTTTGGGAGCTTCAGAGGTGTAACCTGAGAGAACGTGTGTACTTGGAGGGAGGCTCTGGGAGTAAGACACAGTCATTCAGGGTGTACTCTCTGTGTACTGTCTGTGGTTCATGATGTGAACTCCCAGCTTCTGCTCTGGCTGTGACTTGCTGCCAGGTTCCTTGCCATCACAGACTCCTATCCCTCTGGAACTGTGAGCCCAGCCTGGGTCATGATGCTTTATCACAGCAAGAGAAAGGTAATAAATGAAGAAACTGAAGGATGGAGGCACGGTTTTTCCAAAGCCACAATCTTAAGACAGAATTCTAAACCAGCAGTCTGGCACAACCTTAAGTCAAAAATTCCTCCTCATACCTAAGTCCCAGTCCCACAAAAACCTTACTTCTGTCCCCACTGACTGCCAAGGGAATGCCTTTCTGTCTTCCCTGTGGCCCTTTCATTCCTTACAGCTATTCTGTGAAGAAAGGGGCAAAGATAGTGAGAAAAGCCAAACAGGTTGTAGACAGACATGTTTATTATAAAATGGAAAGAGTCTCTTGGAGAAGAAATAAAATGTTCAGATTCCGAATGGGATGGCAAAGCAAAATACCTGTGTCAACTGAGCTTATGATTCTCTAATGATATATTTCCCTTAAGACAATCCTAACTGCAGTGAAGAGGAAAACACACTGCCAACCTGGTGGAAAGAGTGCCACGTGCCGAAACTTCCTGACATCAGTTGACTGACCAGTGATGTAGCCCAGTGGTATATCGCTTGACTAGCATAGGGAAGGCTCTTTGAGTGCCACTCCTAGTACTGGGAAACAAGAAAGCTTTGTTACTGCCTTCTAAGACACAACAACGATTGACACTGCTCTCTGAAAGTAATCAGATACAATATTAATACAGTAAAACAATAACTGTATAACTATCTTACAAAACAAGCATATAAATATTAAATCGTGATTTCTACTGCCAATTTTTGCTCTTGACACATGGAAGGGGCCCCAAACCATTCACTGAATGAATTTTACCCTGTAATCGTCTTATTTAGAATCAAAATATGCATGCCAGTATCTTAAGGTACTCAACACAAATAACTACAAAGATAAGTTCCCTAATCTCCCTTTTGAAGTGATAGTTACTAATGCCTCTGGAGCCCTTATGTGCAAGCAAGCTCTAGTCAAAGTATTTATCATGTGTAGATGGACATTAAGGCTGACTTTATAAAGTCAACATTAGCACTTTCTTTTTATGGAGAAATAAATGAAAGTGCAGAGACATGAAGAAATTTAACCACAGTTCCTCCACTGGATGGAGCTGAAGCTTCAAATCCATGAGGTTTGGCTCACAACCTGGCTCATAACTACTTTATAGAGTCCTGTTACATGGCAGGATGTATAGCCACTAGATTAATGATGTTTAACTGTGAAAACACAAGCAACAGCAGTTGTCGATCTGTCCTATGTGCCTGCAAGTCTCTCTGGCAGCTTTGTCACCCAGAATCTATGAACAGAATTATGAAGTGCTTGTGGAAACCCTGAGTTACATAACACCCTAATGATGGCAGGCCTGGCTTTCATTTAATAGGCTTCTATACGCTATAACGTCTCATTGCTGTGATTCGGTGCTTAAATCCCACACAGAGAGCATTCACATCTAGAATATCAACAGCAACACCTGGCTGCTGCCACTCCACCCCCTTTGTCACCTGAACTCTGAGGCAAGCTCTGGAGTTTGTGGCCAACCTGCAGTACAAAGCAAGCCCTTGTCTCACACAAAATAAAACAGGTTCAGCCAGGTATAAAGGTGAGTGCCTGCACTCCTAGCAATTGGGAAATGGAGGCAGGATCCTGTTCAAGGTTGGCCAAAGACATAATGGGATCCTGTCTGAAAACAAAAGCAAACCCAAATGGGGCCATGTTGGGGGTCCTGGATAGGTAAAGGCAGAACAAGTAAGTTTGGCATTTGGATGTACTTCCATACACTGAAATTGTACATATCAACATCTAAACTAGCTAGAATTCAGTTGTCTCCCTCTCCCTCTTTGTCACCCATCTTCCTCTGTCCAGCCTTCTCTCCCACTACTTCCTACATTTTTCCAGGGTTGCAAGTCAGCCTCCTGTTCTTAATGTTTCAGCTCTAAGTGTGTTTGTTGTTTGTTTGTTTGTTTGTTTTTAATTTCGGAATATATAGCCCACACTGGCCTGAAACTTGAATCAGTCCTCCCATCTCGGCCTCTTGAACGTTGGACTATAGATGTGAGCCACCACATTGGCTATCCTTGGATTTTGAAAATATTTCCCCAGGATCTCTCTACTCTGTAATACAGCATTGCCTTTGGAGTACTGTTTCTCCAGGTTTTCGATCAAGCATTGGAGACGCACAGTAAGTTCGTTTTTCCTGTGCATGACCTCGACCTCTGTCACTTGTTTCCATACTTTCCTAGGTCATCAACTGTCTTTTCCAACCAGAGACAAATTCTTTCAAAGCTGGTAGTTTCCCTAGCTCTTTCTGTCACTAAGACTGGGTGAATTCATCTACTACTTTGGGCAGTATTTTACGAACTAGACAGAAGCGTTCCGTGCAGACGGGGCTTATATTGTGTCACAGGTGTCAATAATGTGTGCTTGAGCACTTTGATGAAAAGGACAGAAAGAGAAGAAGAAGACGGTCATAGAGAGAGGATTGTGTGAGTTTAGGTTGACGGACAATTCGGAAGCATGATACCCGGCTGTGTTTAGATGCTCTAAATCTTTATAACCAGTGATGATGGAAAAAAGCCCAGCACCAACACTAATGGGTCCTTCTCGTCTGGCTCTGATGAGGAATCTAAATTTCAACAGTCTTAATTACATGTCTCTTGGGCTTTACATAATTGGAGGCAGAATCGAAAACTAAATGAATGCAGAAATGCTTCATAACTGCAAATCACCAATCAAAACCTTCGAGAAAGCAAAGGAGCACCGAACCACATCTGAATGGTCTCTGGGAATACGTGTTTATCAATATCTGCCTCCGGGTTTCGGGGCTCAGAGCCTGGGGGTGGGGGGCGGTGAGAGGGGAAAGGGGGGAAAAAAAAAATCTGCGTGTCCCTGTCTAAGGTCCTGACCGAGTCCCGAGGTGACTGGTCCAATGGGTGCGCCACGCCTGCAGCAGAGCCGCGGTTCCCCGGCTCCCGGTTGCAGGACCGGGGCGCGCAGCCGCGGACATGCTCGCCAGGCAGAGGATCGCGCAGCCCAGCCCGCCCCACTCACCGATGGGCTTGTCCAGGCGCATGAGGCGCAGGTAGGGCTGCAGCGGGCGGGGCGCCGAGTTCACCACGGCCGCGGCCGACAGGCTGAGAGTTCGCCCGCGCTGCGTTCCAGGGGCAGGGGCTCGCCGCTCCCGCGCGCCCGAAGCCCCTGCGGTGCGCACCAGGGCCACCGGGAGTCCGCGCGGACCCCGCAGCCATGCGGACCGTACGCCCCGCAGGCCCCGCGCTAGCCCGGCGCCTCCCAAGCGCAGCATGGCGCTGAGGCTGAACGCCGATTGGTGACGTCATCCAGGGCGACCGGCTGAGAGCGGGCATGCGCAGTGGTGTCGTGTTAGGTGAGTGGGTAGTTCCTGTGTGTGTGTGTGTGTGTATATATGCTTATATATGTTTGCGTGTAATTAAGAAAAACAATATGGTTGTGTGTAATAAAGAAAAACAAAACAGCCAACCAACTTTATGGCATCCTTATTAATGTAGTCGGCCCTTGCACGTTTCCAGGTACCTGGTGTGTGTTACTCCACCTTAACCCCTTCACTGACTGGCCCTGGACAAGTCGTTTATCTGAATGTTAGTGTTCTGAAATGGTGGTGTATCCTTCTCGGTGCCCATTCTTAAAGCCTGTGCAGTGAGTTCTGTGTTACCTGTAGAACAACAGGTTGATGGTCTGACGCTTGAGAAAGATGCAGCAGGGGGCGCGCTGGCGTTTGTCTGTAGTCTGGGAAGTGCTGCCGGTCCTTTGATCTTTTAGCGCCATCTGATGCTTGCCAGTTGAGCTCCGAATTCTCTACAGGTCTGCAGCCTTTGACTCTCCTTTCTTTTCCAAAAAGTAGCCTCCACTCTGTTTATTCTCAGGCACCCTTTCAGGGAGCAGAGGTGCCGCCAGCCAAACAGGAGGCTCTTTCACACTTGCACTCTATTTCCAATTGCCTGGAGTATCCATTGCAATATTTAAAATGCAAAAATCATTGCAAATGCTTTCCATTTTAGAGGGACAGGATGATAAAGCTATTTTTAAAAAATTGCTTGATTTTTTTTAACTTGAAAATTGTATTTTAAAGTCCATCGACTTTTTGACTCTCAAACCCATTTCACCTTGTCCAGCAATGGTAGTATAACATTATAAAAGGCAGAAAAGTGAAAACTAGACTGTGTCCAAAGAACAGTTATTAACCTGAAGCAGGAGCTCAGGAGTAACCCGCGGCTCTCTGCTCTGTTCTGTTAACTCTGCAGGGGGTTTAATAGTAACCTTTTGCTTTTGTAACATCATGTACATGGCCTTCTGTGGGACACACACACACACACACACACACTAAATACCTAAATACATGGAATAAATGTTTGTTTGACTCTTTAGGAAGAAAGTAAAAATGGTTTCAAACTCATATGCCCTGAGAAGTTCTATCCCTGGACTTGGAAACTATTCTTTTTGTGGAGAGGTTGTGAACCGCAAGGGTAAAATAAATTATGAAAATCATTGGAGCAATTAGATAAGGTTCAGATTAAGAGCTAGCAGGCGTGTGAGCTTAAAAGTCTCACTAACAAGGCAGACAAGCATTTTCCCTAAGGAAGCTTAAGGAAACTTCAATGTTATTACATTTAACATTCAGTACTGTAACTGAGTCTTCACGTGGCCATATCTTTTCTGTGCAACTATCTGCTATTAGTAGTGTCTTACCAGCAATTTGTATTGCATATGCTTCTTATTGCTTATGCCTCTAAAGTACTTTGACTCTTTCTTTCTTTCTTTCTTTCTTTCTTTCTTTTTCCTTCTTTCCTCTCTCTCTCTGTCTTTCTTTCTTTTTCTCCCTCCCTCCCTCCCTCCCTCACTCCCTCCCTCCCCACCTTCCTTCCTTCCTTCCTTTTTTGAGGCTGGGTTGGGCTTTGTAGCTATGGTTTATCAGGACCTCTCTATGTAGACCAGGCTGACCTCAAACTCACAAGAGATCTGCCTATTCTGCCTCCCCAAGGTGCTGTGATTAAAGAAAGGCATGTGTCACTACTGCTCAGCTACCTCAATAACTTAAAAAATGATTTTCGTTTGGGTGTAGTGATGCATGCATGTGTGTGTCCAGATGTGTATGCATGTGCCCACATATGTGTGTGACCACGTGTGTGTGTGTCCATGTGTGTGTGATGTGTGTGTCCAGGTATGTGAGAGTGTGCATGTGTCCATGTGTGGGAGTGTGTGTGTGGTGTGTATGTCCAGGTATGTGAGAGTGTGCATGTGTCCATGTGTGAGAGTGTGCATGTGTCCATGTGTGTGAGTGTATGTGTGTCCAGGTATGTGAGAGTGTGCATGTGTCCACGTGTGTGTGAAGTCAAATATGTGTATCTCATGGATTGAACCCAGATCGTCAGTCTCTGTGGCAAACACCTAATGAGCAATGTCTAACAAAATAGTTGAGTAAATTTACAAACATTCTTAAATAGGTAACATACATCAACACAAAACCACACACTTCTCACTTCACAGGGAATATAAGTTTATTCTGAGCAACATGAGTGTCCGTGGCTCAAGAGTACGGTTTCAGATTACCCCAAACCGTGTTCCAACACGGAAGTGTTAATACACATCAGGAGGAAGGAACAAAGCCTACGCTGTTTAGCTTGGAGTCAGGAGAGCGAGTGAATGCATTAGAAGGTTTCCTGTGATTGTTGGAAGGATGTTAGTTCAGAGACGGAGGTTATCAATGAATGATGAGTAAAGGAACTAAAGACAGTCCAAGGTAATTTTGGTTCTGGATCCATTGCACTCAGATTCTACCCAATCATAAAGTTCTAAGTTCTAAGCTGGGTGGAATCTACAACATAGTTCTGGCTTTATATATATATAAATACTTAAATGTACACAGGCAATACCTTCTCAGATTTCAAATATAAATTCTTTGAATATTCAAAATCAAAATATCTCAATCTGTTTCTGTTTCTTGTGTGTGTGTGTGAAGGGGAGGTGCACATGCCACCCTGCATGTGTGGGGTCAGTTCTCGCCACAAAATGTCACATGAGTTCCATGGACGGAACTTAGGTGGTCTGTACTTTAATTTTTTTAAGCTATTTTATGCCATTAGAAAGATATTTGTGATGGTATGATGATCACAGGAAATACAAAAATGATGAAGATTCTGTGTCCACTTGTGTCACGTGAGGTGAGATGAAAATGGCTGTAATAGTTTGTGAGGGTCAGGGAAGGGTCAGTGGAGAGAGTCAAACAATGTAAGTCACTCGGGTGCTAGAGGAGGTGTTGAAGTTAAGGTCTGAATGGACCTTCACAAACAAAGACATTTGTCACCTAGAAAAGACTCAGAGCAGCCAGAGGGAAAGAAGCACACACACAAGCACGGGAAGGAAACAAGGCTGCTCAGATCTCCTTGTGTGCAGATGAAGTGTCTAAGGTTAAGGCCAATGAAAGGCAGGTGCCAGTTATCTAAGGACCTTATGGGCCTGTAAGGGACGGGAAGCCACTTAGGTAGTTCTAGCACTGCAGGGAGAATGGGTAGCCCAGTGGTTAAGGGCTCTTGCAGAAGATCGGGGTTCAGTTCCCAGCATGGCTCACAATCATTTGTAACTCTAACTCCAAGGGAATATGATGCTTTTTGCCCTCCAAGGGCTCGTGCATCTGTGTGTACCCACATGTGCCAGCCCCTACCCCCCAGTTAAAATAGCAGAAAATAAATCTTGAAAGGGGTTGAGGCAAATTCAGGGTAAATGAACAACTTAGATGTTGCTATAGTCACATGAGTGAAAAATTAGGCATTGAGTTTACTCCGTGGATGAGGGACAAGGAAGATCGGCAAGTCAAGACTCTGTGACTGAAGTGGAAAATTATGTTTATGCCCGATGGTTCCTTTTCTGTAGAGTCGAGTACTTTAATGTTGGGGAGGAAACACAAATCCAGGTAGGAGGTATACAGAAAATAGTGAAGGAACAAGAAGCTTCATTCATTCATTCATTCATTCATTCATTCATTCATTCTGAAGTCATGAGGATCAAACCCAAGGCCTTTTGTCTGTGCTGTGATAACATTTTTTCAGTGAGACACAGCTCCAACCCATCAAAATCAGACTTTCAAATGTAAGATTCTGTAAACTTTAGATCTATTAGAAGAATAACCACGCAAATTAAGGCTATAAAATTAGTTTATTTCATATGTGGAAATATAAAAACTTATCTGCATAAAATTGAGAGTATTGAAGCATACAAACTTTAGGTTCTAGCTTCATCAACATACTAGATTCAATCGAGATAATATTCATAGCAGGCACAAACATACAGAATTGCAATCCTTAAGAGGATTAAAATCCTGGGGGTGGGGGGGATTACATTTTGTTACTTAATCAAAACCACAGATCAAAAGCGAATGTCTAGTGCTATGAACTCCACCAAACCTCTCTGCCCCAAGGGAGTATTGCTTGAAGACAGTTACAGACATTGTTGCTCATGGACAGTGATGGAAATGACCACAGAAGTATTCGTGGCCAGTAAGACTTGAGAAGACTTGAGGAAAGGCTTCCGGGAGAACCTCCAAGAAAGAGCTCTTCAGGTCTGTGAAGAACACTCATCTTCTTCCTCTGATGCTGCCAGATCTCGATGAATCTATAGACAAGTTCAGCTATCATGTGACCAGGCCAAGAAGGGAGCTAGTACCACAGACATCAGGACAGAGAGGGAGAAAGAAGATGGACCCCTGGTGATGTGCCCAGTTGTTGGGCCCTACCTCACTTCAACAGCTTCTTATGTGGGCTTATAAATGTCCTCATTTAGAGGTTTTTCTTCCTCACAGGCCAAAGCTTTCCAAGCAAAGCAACAACTACTGGTGCAGAAATGTAAACACTAATGGAGGATGACGTCAGATGTTTCCAGAAACTTCTCCCAATCAGACAACCGTCTCCTTTACAGTCATTTCCAAACCTTATGCATCCCTTCCCTCTCAGCTGTGACTGGTCTTTTGTTTGTCTTTGTTTAATATCACTCCACCAAGCCACCCGTCCTTTCCCAGACTCATGAAGAACAAGGAGAGGAGGCACAGGGGCCATTTCTCCGTTTCAGTTCCTCTCAGAATGTGAGCAGGTGTCTTTCTACAGCCAGTGTGGCTTTATAGCAATGCGCCTTCCCCCACTGAAGCTACAGAGAGGTTCCTAAAGGTCATATTTGACAATCTTCTTACCAAAATAATAACAAATAAAGCTTAAAAAAATCAGGACATATCCTTCACTTATTTGCCTCTTGGTCATATTGGAGGCATTCCTATACATTTTTAATAACCCCCAAAATAGTGCATGCAAAGTGCTAAGTGTCACTTGCCACTAACTCTCACCACCTGCAGTGGTCTACTTAGAGGAGAACACCACAGTGGATGTAACCCTGAAGCATGCCCCGCCTTTCTGAGGCTCTGGGTCCAGCACTGAAGCCTGCCCCGCCCTCCAGAGGCTCTGGAGCTTGACCAGGAGTCAGCCTCCTACAGCTAGGGTTCTGCTTTACTCTTATGAATGACAGTCCTGACCACTTTTGTCCCAGGAGTACTGTACGCCTTTGATTTTCATATACAAGCAGTGATTTTGGCATTTCTTATGACAAAAAACCCATAGGAAAAGGCAGGCATGCTTAGTGAGCTTCCTGCAGGGAGAGGCTTTTCTGTTAAAGCTGGCAGGGTCTGCTCATCCACCATCTTCAGGGTTTGACCATTCAGTTGCACAGATCTACAGGAAGGAAAGACACGCTTGAGTTAGGCAGTTTGCACAAGCACTGTGGCCTCTACAAAACCTGTGGAATCATTTTAGGTCATCAAGGGGGGTTTTGTGGCAGTTTGAATTACATAATTTCTGTTTCAATGAGAGGTGAGCGTAGGTGTTTGGCAGAGACAGACTTAAAACTGCAGTGGGAGAGAACATAACTGGACTAACCTAGAGTTTGTGGCCTTTGACAGAAACACACACAGGTCAGGTACCAATTTCATCCTCTTCTCTGAAACAGCATCACAACTGTAGCTCAGGCTGGAACTTACTATGTAACCCAGGCTAGCCTCAGACTCCTAGCAGTCTTCCTACCTCCACTATACTCAGGGACTTCATCTTTTTCTTAAATTTTTTTTTGTTTTTGTTAAAAACTGACTAGATGAGTTATTTTTATGCCATCTCTGGAATGCACGTGACACATGTATAACACTCATCACGATGCCTACACACAGTAGGCATTGTGAAAATGTTATATATAAATTATATAATATACATTGTATTAGAGAACTGACCACTTTTCATACAAATGACCGTACCAGGCCAGGCCTGTGGTCTTAGCTCCCAGGAGGAGGGGTCAGGAGTTCACAGTCAGCTCTGAATGTACAGCATATTCATGGGTACAGGAGACCCCATCACAAAAAAACCCTAAAACAAAACTAAACCTAACAGAAGTAACCTATTACCCCATCCTCCTTGTAACATCTTGACAGTTCTTTCTATGCGTATAAACACATTTTACTTGAACAAAAATGGGTATGCTGTGCATATTTTCTTAAAACTGTTTTTCATTCACTACAGCCAGACGTTGCCTCACATCCTCCAGCAGCCATCCATCACATCGGCTCAACGGACACACAGGGTTCTCTGGGTTCACCAGTGCATTTACTTAATCCATGTATCCTGTGTTTTTCTTTCTTTTTTTGACAGGGTCTCTTTTTGTAGCCCTAGATGGTCTGGAACTCACTATGTAGCCTAGGCTGGCTCCTAACCTATGGGCCAACCTCCTCCTGTCTCTGCCTCTCAGGTGCTAAGATTATAGGTACATTATCATGCCTGGATTGAACTGTTTGCTTTTAAAGCCTTTTCATCTCTTGTCTAAGATGGGCTCTCACTACTATGTAGTTCTGGCTGTCCTAGAACTCATTTTGTAGATGAGACTGGCTTTGAACTCACAGAGATCTGTCTCTCTCTGCCTTCTGAGTGGTAGGATTAAAGGTGTACATTACCGTGACCTGGTATACCTCCCATTCTTACTAGAATCCGTGGGTAGAAACCAGCTTCCATCTTTGTTAACCTTCGTTAGATGCTCAACTTTGTTAGATGCTCAACTCTGAGCCCCACAATTCAAGACCTATGAATAACATGCCATGATTGTGCCAGGGGCTACCAAATCTACAGTGGGAACTTGCTGCCGGGCCTACCAGTCTGGATCTGATTTCCCAGAACCATAAGGTAGAAGCACAGAACTAACCTCCATATGCTATCCTTTGACCCCTGCACTCAGGAATGCACACACAAAATGTGGTTAGAAGCAATTCAAGTGGTTTATCTAGAAGCACATTTATGGCCATTTTTTTCTTTAGTCAAAAAAGAAAAAAAGAAAGAAAGAAAGGAAGGAAAGAAGGAAGAAAGAAGAAAGAGAGAATGAGAAAGAAAAAGGAAAGAAAGAGAAGCCACTTCAGTGCTACAGGAGAGTCCCACCCAGCCCTGTGTGTGGTGTTTTGTTCCACCCACAAGCCCTTACTAGATCAGACTTGTGGTTCAGCACTTGTGGCTGTCCATCACCAAGAGAAGTATCTTTTCAGAATAAATAATCTAAATTTGGAAGGTATTCTGCACACCATAAACATCAAGCCACCCACAAGCCTTTTATCTACAAGGGTGTGCTGCTTACAAGATACATTAAGGCCATGGTGGCACAAAGCCCATGGGAATAACCAGCCAATAACTGATCTGACTTAGGCCCACTCCATGAGATGGAACCCATGCCTGACGCTGTACTGGTGACCAGGAGCCTGAGACTAGATAGTCCAGGGACCTAGGCTAAAGCCAAATGATACTGGTCTAAAACAAACAAAAATGCAGTGATCAAACAACTCAGTGACATTCTGCTACATTTATAGTTCAGTGTCATGTTGGGCCATCATCAGAGAAGCTCCCTCCTGAAGCAGATGGGAACACGTACAGAGACCCATAGCCAGACAACGTGTGAGAGTGAGAGACCTCGGAACACTCAGCCCTAAGGAGGATGTCTCCATCAAATCCCTCCCCTGAGAGCTCAGGGAACCCTGCAGAAAGACTCTGAGAGCCAGAGGGGTGGAGGACACCACCCTTGAACAACCAACATGAGCAAAGCTCGTATGAATTCACAGACTGAAGAAGCACGCACAGGGCCTGCACGGGTCTGCACCAGGTCCTCTGCAGCATAGAATGTGCTTTCCAACTTAGTGGTTCCTGGGGCTCCCGAGTGTAAGAGGGAGTGGGTCTCTGATTCTTGTGCTTTCTTTTGGGCTCTTTTCCTTCTGGTGGTTTGTCTTATCTAACTTTGATGTGACAGTTTTTGTCTTATGTTATATTTTATTTTGTTATATTTCTAAAAGTGAAATGAAAGAAAGAAAGAAAGAAACAAAGAAACAAAGAAAGAAAGAAAGAAAACTTAGCCACTAGGATAAAGGTTAGCAACTGAACAGTTTTCCCCAATAGAGAGGCACCCCCAGCCTCCCCGAGGAGACAACAAACACCTTTTTTGGGTATTGCTCCATTTTGTTTTTCTTGGTCTTGGGGGTTTTGTTGTATTGGGTTTTTGTTTTGAGAAAGAACTTACAGTTGAGTGGGTAGGGAGGGAGAAGGGATCTGGAAGGACTTGAGGGAGGAGGAGAAGCATATGATCAAAATATATTTAAATTTAAGAATTGTTTTTAAATAATAATTTTTTTAAAAAACTATATACTGAATAGATTTTGCTTGCTATGTGAAGATATTTGGGATTGTAGATTTTCTTCTAGGATGACTGTTAGTTTATGTCCATATCCTTTTACATTGGAGTTACATTTATATAAATAAGTATTCATATACGGAGTTTCTGAAATAAAAAAATGTTAGAATGCAACACTTATTCTTTTCTTCCCCTCCATAAAAAAAAGTCTCTACTATAATAAGTGCCAATAAACTTTACATAATGTTTGCAGTCAACAAGAAAATGTACTCACTTGGAAAGTAATCCATCAGGCCCAAAAGGCTTCAGAAGATACTTATCCACTGGTTTGCTGGACAATGGAGACGGTAACTTCAAGTGCTTGGTGACATTATGGAGGTTCAAGACATACAGAGTTAGATCTCCTTCTTGGTATCTTGGGCTAAATGCAAACAGGTTAATTCAGTCATGTTCTTGTCTGATACATATTATGAAGAACTTGAACATGCACCCGATCAGACACATTGAGTGCCCATATTCACAAAGGGGGCGGGACCTATTAGCATCCTTTCCTAGGATGATGCTAGACCGATCATGTGGCCCTATTTTGGAAACAAGAAAAGTACTGCTCTCCACACCAACACCTCCTGAGATAGAACACTTTGCTCCTTTGCTACATGGAGCTCCAGAAGCCCATAGCCAGGCCATATATTTTTATATAGAGAAAGGTTTAATAATAATAATATCTATTCATGTGAATTCGTTATAAACTATATAAACAAGAGCTATTCCTAGTCCTATAAAAGGACTGAACAGGAGTCTGGTTAGAGCACTAGCTGCTCTTCTAGAGAACCAGGGTTCAATCTCCAATGTGACAGTCCACAACTGTCGTAACTCCAGCTTCAGAAATAATGCTCTCTTCTGGCCTCCACAGGCACGAGGCGCAGACATGGTACACAAACATATGTAGCCAACCATACATATAAAATAAAAATAATGAGACTGAGACCGGGCTGGGGAGATGGGTAAGCTGGTAAAATGCTTGCTTAATCTCCAGAAACCATGTAAAAAGCTAGACAAGGTAGCTCATGCTTATTGTTCTAGTGATGGTGGGGAGGTGGAGATATGCCGGCCTGCTAGCCTAACAAACCTGGCAAACAAAGTTCCAAGCCCATGAGCAATCAGTTCTTCTCTAACAAAAGGTAAATGGCCCTCAAGGAAGGACCCCTGAGAATACTGGCTTCTACGTGCACACACATGTATGTATACGCACACCTGGGAATACACACGTGCACCTCACATGTGAAGTGCCCGTATATAAGAACACACAAAATATAATAATCACACAAAATAAAAACTAATTAAAACAAACAAAGGTGAAGTGTAGTGAGAGCAAGTGGGAGGCAGAGGCAGGCAGATCTGAATTCAAGGGCTAGCCTGGTCTATATAGCAAATTCCAGGCTAGTCAAGACTATCTAGTAAGACTCTATTCCAAACAAAACAAAACGAAAACTAAATCTGTTGGCTTTTTCAGAATTTACGCATTTCAATTATCCCTTACTCCTTACTATGGACTCTTCTATTCAGACAGTTCCCTGTCACCAGAAATGGAAAGTGTAAAGTGCTTTTGGGCTAGTGTTAGCCTATCAGCCATGACAGATTAAACCTCACACTCCCTTCAAGGAATCTGAATGTGGTGATATTTTACTTGTGTCCATTCCTGAAAAACTCAGGATATTTTCATTATAGGTTGTAACGATAAAAATCCCTTTTAATTGTGAATCTTTGCTGGGTTGCAAATGCCTATATTTAAGCAATTGTTTTTTTTTTTTTTAATCTTATTTATCTATTTTGGTTTTTTTGAGACAAAGTTTCTGAGTCCTGGCCACCTGAAATTAGCTCAGGAAACCAGGCTGATGAAAATTAAGGATCTGCCTGCCTCTGCTTCCCAAGTGCTGGGATTAATGGTGTGTGTCACCACTGCCTGGCTTGGTTTTTTTTTTTTTATTTTATTTTTAAAAACTTATTTATGTGTATGAGTGTTTTGCCTGCATATATATACACTGTGTGTGGGCCTGGTGCTTGCTGAAGCCAAAGTGTTGAATGCCCTAAAACAAGAGTTACAAACAGTTTAAGTTGCTTATGTGGGTGCTGCTACTGGACATTGAACCTGGGTCCTCAGCCGGTGCTCTTAAGTGCTGAGCCATCTCTTCAGCCCCTATTTAAGCAATTGTGTGTGTGTGTGTGTGTGTGTGGCCACACCCAGCTTTTTCTACGAGGATGCTGGATATTAACATAGGTCCCCATGCTTCCACAGAGCATGTCCCCCATGGAGCCGTCTCTCCAGCCCTGCTAGCAATTTTTTGAAGCTAGATCCTCCAATCATGAAGACAAAAAGGAAAGACACAGGTTCCATCCATCAGAGTTAGGGGCAACTGGAGTGCTGGACCGGGAGTTACTCGCCTCCCCAGTGCAGACTGCTGTGGGGAGAAGGATGTTCCATACTTACTGATTGGCGTTAGTGCAGTGGAGATACACTCGGAGTTTGCTTCTGTCTGGGCCTTTCACTCTTGACATTAACACCTTGGGACCTACCAATTTCTTGAACAGAAGAGAGAGCCAGTAATCCTAGTTCATTCAGTGGGGAGGAACCAAAACAAATCTCTGGTTATTTTCTCATTTGTATCTTAACAAGCCAGTGTCAACTACACAGCTATGGTATACCAGTGTGACAATTACCCCAGGGATTTTTATGACCACAGTAAATGAGAAAAATTCTGACCAAAATAAATTAACTATCATATTATTTTCAACAAGGAAATTGAAATATTGGCTAAATAAATTCAAATTATTCTCTTAAAATCATTCTTAGAAGGGCCGGAGAGATAACTCAGCAGTTAAGAGCAATGGCTGCTCTTCCGAAGGACCAGGGTTCAGATCATACAACCAACACAGTGGCTCAGAACTGTTTGTAACTCCAGTTTCGGGGGTGAGGGGGAAGCAATGCCTTCTCCTAGCCTCTAAGATCACTGGGTATGAAAGTTGGGCACACTCATAAATGCAGGCAAAACACCCTGACACATAAAATAAAATTTAAAAAAATTTAAAAACAGCCGGGCGGTGGTGGCGCACGCCTTTAATCCCAGCACTTGGGAGGCAGAGGCAGGCAGGTTTCTGAGTTCGAGGCCAGCCTGGTCTACCAAGTGAGTTCCAGGACAGCCAGGGCTACACAGAGAAACCCTATCTCGAAAAACCAAAAAAAACCAAAAAAAAAAAAAAAAAAATTAAAAACTATACCATTAAAATATCCTTAGAAAACAAATTTTCAAATGTCATTTTATATATTTGCTTATTTAATTTTTGTTTTTAAAAGATAGAATCATGTAACTCGGGCTGGCTTTAAATTCACTAAGTAGCTAAGATTGGCCCTGAATGTCCGATTTCCTCCTTCCATTGGCCAACAGGGATCACAGGTGTGCACCCCCACTTGGCTTCCAGTGATATAGAATAAAAAGGTCGACATCATGCTTCTTAGGGCAGTGGTCATCATACCTTAAGTTTTACACACACACACACACACACACACACACACACACACACACAGACACACACACACACACACACACACACACACACACAATCACAGTCATAATACACAGAACTCACACATACACAAGGTAGAACTTTGGATAAAAGGCTAAATTTCCTCATTTAGCATCAAATATAGTATGAGATAGGTAAAAATAAAGTTTTGTTCATAATATCTTAAAGATTATTATATACATGCATGCATATATAAAAATTATTTTGAGACAGGGTCTCACTATGTAGCTCCTTACAGGATTGGAACTCACTATGTAGACCAGGCTGGCTGCTACCAGCTGCTATTAAAGGCATGTACCAGCATGTGTGGCCCAAATCTTGAAGATTATGGATAAAATAGCTAATTATTACAATGGTGTTTTTAATACATAACCCTGGCTGCTGTAAAGTTAGACAAACTTCATGCTGCTATAACATAATTTGTAGTCGCTGTGGTTGAGACATGAAGCTACTTTGTTGCCCAGGCTGTCTTAAAACATACTGTGTAACCTGGATGGCCTTGAACTCATGGTGGTTCTCCTGCCTCAGCCTTTCAAGTGGGATTATTGGCAGGAGTCACCACTCCTGGATATTATAAAAAGTTCTGAATTTTTGCTAGTAACTAGGATAGCATTTCCCACCACACACACACATACTCTCTCTCTCTCTCTCTCTCTCTCTCTCTCTCTCTCTCTCTCTCTCTGTGTGTGTGTGTGTGTGTGTGTGTGTATTTCTGTATACATGCATGTGAGTGCAGGCACCTGTTGTTTGCCATAGCTTGTGTGTAAGTCAGTGTGAACAACCTTTCTTGTTGGTCTCTCTGCTTGTTGCTAGATACACCAGAATGTCTGGCCTCAAAACTTCTGGGACTTCTGAGACCATGTCCCATCTCTTCATATGAGCTCTGGGATCACAGATGACGCTGTTGTACCAGGCTTTTCATAGTCTCTACAAATTCAAAGTGCAATAAACCGGCCAAGTGTGGTGGTGTGTGGCTTTAATACCAGCTCTTGGTGGACAGAGGCAGGAGAATCTCTGTGGGGACATGGCTAGCCTCAGGTACATAGTGAGTTCCAGGATAGCCTGAGCTACATAATAGAGAGTTCTTGTCTCAAAAAAAATAATAATAAAAATAAAAAATAAAAAGGCAACAAGCACCTCCCACACTGAGTCACCCTCCAGTCCTGGAATAGTGATTTTAGCTTTGACTTGCTAAAATTGCAAAACATTCATTCAAATTTTTAAATAAAATGCACACCATACTCCAAGTAGATTTTGTTTGTTTGTTTTTCAAGACAGGTGTAGACCTGGCTGTCCTGGAACTCAGTCTATAGATCAGGTTGGCCTCGAACTTATGGAGATCTCCCTCCTTGCCTCTGCCTCCTGAGGGTTGGGATTACCACCACCCAGCTTTTTTGCTTTTTTTTGGGGGGGGATACTATTTTAAAAATAATTCCTGATTTTTTTTAAAGATTTATCTATTTATGTATATGAGTACACTGTAGCTGTCTTCAGACACCAGAAGAGGGCATCAGATCCCATTACAGATGGTTGTGAGCTACCATGTGGTTACTAGAAATTGAACTCAGGACCTTTGGAAGAACAGTCAGTGCTCTTAACCACTGAGCCATCTCTCCAGCCCAATTCCTGATTCTTTATGTTCTTGAGTCACAAAGAAATAAAAAAGAAAGGGAAAAAAGGAAAGATGATCTGAAAGGGTCCTCTCAGCCACACACAGCTGTTTACTGAGGACACTGACTCCCCAGCAGGTTAGTACAGGGCCCGGGGCAGACTTCCCTGTACGCGCAGACACAGGAGAGAGTGAGGTCACGTACCGGTAATGGCTCGAAGTTTTCATCCACTAAGTGGTAGTTGCCTGCTCCGAAGAACACCTGCCTCATCACGACCTCTATGCCCATCTGGGCTGACAGGCCCAGTTTATCCAGCCACCTGGGACAGAGTGACATGAGCTCTCTTTAGACTGAAAAACAAAGTCATCCCATTCTAATTACATAGATTTGTTCACCTAGGTGGGAGAAGTTGACGGGAAACCATAAGAATGGCGTTAACTGAAAATAAGTCGTTTGAATAAGATGGTGGTGGACACGCATGCTCTCCCATAGGACACCGCGCTCTGCCTAGTGTGGCGTTCATAGGCTGGAGGAGTTTCCTCAAGGGCAAGGCAACTTGTACAAAGCAGAATTGAACTCCCACCCCGCAGACAGCTCCTCATCCAGTGGTCTCGCTCCTCAGGCCCTCCTGGCTTCTTCTCTTTTGCTTCTGCTCATGCACGAGGTGAGCAGCTTCACTGCCACGTGCTTCTGCCATAGCAGTCTGCTTCACAGACTCAAAGGCAACAGGACCAAACGACCCGGGGCTGAAGCCTCCGATAGTGAGCCAAAATAAACCTTTCCTGTCTTACGTGGTTTATCTCGGGTATTTTTCCACAGTGACAGAAAGATTACACAAATTCTTTGGCCTGTTTTTACACCATAATAATTGTTTCTTTCTTCCCTTCATCCTCCTCCTCTTTATCATCATCTTCATCATCCTCATCACCACCATCACCATCATCACCATCATCACCATCACCACTACTGTCATCATCACCATCGTCATCATTGTTACCATCCTCACACTGTGGTCGAGCTTGGGGCCTGTGAACATTCTAGCAAGCTTTCTATCACTGACTTTTCTCTTCTGGCCTCATTTCATGTTTTCATTTTTGAGACAAGACCCCTTAGTTGTCCAGCCTGGCCTTGAACTCACTCAGTAGTCCAATTAGATCTCGAACATGCAATCCTTCTGCCCCAGCTTCCTAAGTAGCTAGAATTCCAAATACCTGCCATCATGTCCAGCCAAACTCGATAAAAAAAAAAAAAACATAACAAAAAAACAACTTTATACTTGTTTGCAATTGTTGGCTGGGGACACCAATTAAAGATGTCCAACAGGATTTATCAAAGCTTAGATAAAAGTGTGTGAGTGTTCTCGCCTGCATGTATGTCTGCACCGTGTACACACGGCTGCCCATGGAGACAGTAAGAGGGCATTGCATCTCCTAAAACTGGGGTTACCATGTGTGTGCTGGGACTTGAACCCCAGGCCTGTACTCGCAGCCAGCGTTCCTAACCACTGAGCCATCTCTTCAGCCTGGAAAACCACTTTTTTTTCCCCTAAGTCCTTGACGCACAATTTTGGGGCTCTTCCTCAGAAAATGTATTTGAGGCAGGTTTTGGCTGCCATTGGAGGATGCAGAAGAGCTGGAATCTGAGCCCAAAGGCCTCACAGTGTCACTCACATAAAGCCGGCTGCAAAGGTGTTGGACAGCAAAGGCGCCCCGCCGCCGTACGCAGAGCTCGTCTCTCCCAACCAGACCTTCTTGCCGGGTGTCATCTCCTTAGTTACCTGAGGAATGGAGCCATTGCAAACAAGTCAAGCACCTCAGTGCTGAGTGTGGAGAGTGCACAGAGCGTCGCATCTCCAGGTCCATCTGTCCTGTTATTACAAGTACGTTGGTAATCACTCAGGTCTTCACTATTACCTTATATGGGCCTGCTGAGTACAGAAGGAGGGTAAATAAATACAGTTTATAACAGTTAACTCCACTGAAAGGCCATTAGAAGTATTTCACTTTCTAGAGCTAAATAAGATCTAATGCTTAGGAAGAAACCAAGGAATGAGACATGGTGCTTACTCCTTAAAATTAGGAAAAATATGTCAACACATATATCCATAGGCATTGTTAGACCATATGATAGAGACTGGTGGGGCATGGAAATTTTAGGAAGACCATTACCTTGAGAATTTTCTTCACAGATAGAATAAAAGTGTCTAGCACTTCGGAGCTCAGAAAATCTTCTTTGGTAGCCACACGGCCATTCAAGTAGTAGCTAAATTATTCAGAAAAAAATGCAAGTTACTCCCTGCTGTTAAGTCAGTTGTGAATCTTGTTCTTCCTCATACCCTTTCTCAGTATTATTATTTTGTAAAAAGGCAGAGTTCTTCCAGAGAGGATCTTACACAGGGATAAAGTGTCTACTTTATCCAAATAACTATGCATCAGCTCTTCCACCTTAAGAAGAGACAGGCAGGCCGGGCGGTGGAGGCGCACGCCTTTAATCCCAGGCCAGCCTGGTCTACAGAGTGAGATCTAGGACAGCCAGGGCTACACAGAGAAACCCTGTCACAAAAAGAGAAGAAAAAGAAGAAGAAGAAGAAGAAGAAGAAGAAGAAGAAGAAGAAGAAGAAGAAGAAGAGGAGGAGGAGGAGGAGGAGGAGGAGGAGGAAGAGGAGGAGGAGGAAGAGGAGGAGGAAGAGGAGGAGGAGGAAGAGGAAGAGGAGGAGGAGGAAGAGGAAGAGGAGGAAGAGGAGGAGGAAGAGGAGGAGGAAGAGGAAGAGGAAGAGGAAGATGAAGAGGAGACAGGCAGAATACAGGGGCAAAGGGTTACTGATTCTTTGGCAAGCAACTAGTTTTACCTGCTTCTGTGGCTCATGGCTCAGTTGGCCATGGGCCTTGATCTTTGTAAGAATTACCACATTATTTACAACAACATTACATTTGTTTCATTAATATTAAAATTTGTATAGTGACATTCGAAATGCTGCCTGTTTATTACTTGAACTTTAAAAGTCAATCAGATCAGCAATCAGGCAAAAATCACAATAAATGCGACTGGAATTACTTTTTCAGCATTAAGAATTCTTATTCTCTTGGCAGGAGGTGGTGGCGCACACCTTTGATTCCAGCACTCAGGAGGCAGAGGCAGGTGGATCTCTGAGTTTGAGGCTAGCCTAGACTACAGAGTGAGTTCCAGGACAGCCAGAACTACACAAAGAAACCTGTCTTGAAAAACCAAAAAAAAAAAAAAAAAAAAAAATTGGGGAGGGAGAGAGCTGCACAAGACTTTGTCTCAAAAAATCAAAACAAAAAACAAACCAACATCAGAAAAAGAATCTCTATTAAAAAAACTATTTGTTTATTTGCTTTAAGACACAGTCTCACCCTGTAGCCTTGGTTGGCCTGGAGCTCAATATGTAGACCAGGCTAGATTTGAACTCACAGAGATCTCCTGGGTGCTAAGATTAAAGGTGTGCACCATCACATCCAACTTATTTTTAATTTTTTGTCTGTAAACGTGTGCCTTTATGAGTTATATGCACATGTGTGTGTGCTGCCTGCATG
>JANHMN010000006.1:97660420-97681810 GCA_030674055.1 Rhabdomys pumilio | reverse complement strand
CACACACACACACACACACACACACACACACACACACACACACACACGCACACACGCACACACAATAGGAAAGCAGAGAGATATTTGGGATGAATGTAAATCAAGTGAAACATGAAAGAAATAGAACCAGTCTTTCCTCTAAGTCACAGTGTAAATTAACGTAAAGACATTCATCACGGGGCTATACTTGAGGGGAACAGAGGCCGAGGGGAGGAAAGGGTAGAGGGAAAGGAAGCTGAGGCTAGCTCAAAATCTGATCGGCATAACAAGGTGGCTCCTTCCTTCCTTCTGCCCAAACAGGCTCTCAAGGCAAATGCCTTTTGTCTGCTACTTAAGCCAGCAGTTCTCAACCTGTGGGTCTCGACCCCCTTGAGGTCCACCACCCTTTTCACAGGGGTCACCTAAGATCACCAGAAAACACAGATATTTACATTATGATTCATAACAGTAGTAAAATTAGTTATGAAGTGGCAACAAAAATAATGTTATGGTTGGGGATCACCACAACATGAGGAGCTGTACTAAAGGGTTGCAGCACCGGGAAGGTTGAGAGTCCTGGGAAAACTTACCTATATTTTCTAGGATGCCTCTTTTATTTTATGTATGTATTATGTATGTATGTATGTATGTATGTATGCATACATGTACATTTTAGCACTGCCAACACAATGATGCAACTGTACCAAGCCAGTTACCCAATGATAAGGCTACCTCTGCAAGGTGTAAGGATGGTGCAAATACATCACCTTGGTAACCTAAGATGATACGTCCTCACTAATCTGTTTCAGAAACTAAAGATAAAGGAGTTCAGTGTTTAATATGACCCCACGACATGAAAATGGGAATCATGCATTACCTAGCACCGTGTGGTCTCCTCATATACCTGTGCAGTGATTTCTTACATATAAGACCTAACACCATGTGGTCTCCTCACACACCTGTGCAGTGATTTCTTACATATAAGACCTAACACCGTGTGGTCTCCTCACACACCTGTGCAGTGATTTTTTACATATAAGACCTAACACCGTGTGGTCTCCTCACACACCTGTGCAGTGATTTCTTACATATAAGACCTTACACTGTAGATTTCTAGCACTTTCTGTCATTCCTGTAGAGAGATCAGAGATGGCCCTGCTTTATGCCAAATTTAACTCAACAATAAATCAGGCTTGCCAACATGTCTGGGTAGTTTGACTCTACTTACAAAGGCCAGAGTTGGAGCTGGAGAGACGGCTCAGCAGTTAAAAACACTGGCTGTTCTCCCAGAGGACCCAGGTTCTAGTCCCCCAACTCCCAGAAAGCAGCTCATACCTGCCTGTAATTCCGGTTCTAGGGCATCAAGCGCCCTCTTCTGGTCTCTGCAGGCACTGCATGCACATTGTGCTCAGACACATGCAAGCAAAATACCATTTTGTGTAATGCATAAATAAATAAATAAATAAATAAATAAATAAATAAATAAAGCCAGAGTTTAAGTAACTATTACTTATCAGCACACAATTCATTTTAGTTTCTTCTTTTTTCTTTTCTTTCTTTTCCTTCTCTCTTTCCTTCCTTCCTTCCTTCTTTCTTTCTTTTTTTTTTTTCAAGACAGAAACGTTTTCTCTGTGTAGCCCTGGCTATCTTGGAACTTGCTCTGTAGACCAGGCTGGCCTGGAATTCAGAGACCCTCTGACTCCCAAGTGCTGGAATCAAAGGTGTGAGCCATCCCAGCCTGGCTCATTTTTGGTTTCTTATATGTCATATTTTTATGTACTTTATATATAAAAATATAGCATATAATAAACATTGGTCTGATATACTAAAATCTAGATGGTATACAGAAAACCTCACAATGTAGGTGCATTAGTTTATGTACTAAATAAACATGACTGGGAGATATGTGGTTTGGTTTCAGACCATTACAATAAAACAGAATGATAATGAAGTCTGTCGCTATTTTTTGGTTTCTGAGTCTGACTGAAAGTTACATTACTCTATAACACAGTCTATTCAGAATGCAGTAGTATTATGTCTAACATGTACACACTTCATTTAAAAGGATTGGGGGCTAGAGAGGTGACTCAGTGGTTAAAAGCAGTAACTGTTCTTTCAGAGGACCAGGGTTTAATTCCCAGCACCTACATGGGAGCCCACAGCTGTCTATAAGTCCAGTTCCATCGGATCTGACACCCTCACACAGACATGCATGCAGGCAAAACACCGATGCACATAAAATAAATAGATCTGCCGGGCAGTGGTAGGACACACCTTTAATCCTGACACTTGGAAGGCAGAGAGAGGCGAATCTATGAGTTTCAGGCCAACCTGGTCTACAGAGAGAGTTCCAGAATAACCAGGGCTACACAGAGAAACCTTGTCTCTAAGAACAAAAAAAAAAGCAAAACTAGATCTTAAACAGAGAGAGTTCCAGAATAACCAGGGCTACACAGAGAAACCTTGTCTCTAAGAACAAAAAAAAAAAAAAAAAAAAAAAGCAAAACTAGATCTTAAAAAAAAAAGAAAGAAAGAAAAAAGAAAACTTTTACTGCTTTAAAATGCTAATCATACTCTGCACCTCCTTGCAACATTTTGTAACATTTGGCTGGCAACAGGGGGCTTTGATTCCGGCAGCTGTTAGCTGTTAGCAGTTGTGATTATTGAAGGGCAGCTGTTAACTGATAGTGGTTGTGATTATTGAATATTGAGACACGACGGCAATTTCTTAAGACAGGAATGAGGTTTGTCTTATCAACTGGTGATCTCTCTGTACCACGTGACGCGGTTTGACAGCCTCTTACCTAGAGAGAACGCTCCTGCAAGGCAAGCCAAAGGCTCAGATCCTGGGCTGTTTTGTCAGCTCTGTTTATGTAACAGTCTAAGTTTGACCCTGCTGCTTCTCCATGCTAGGAATTGATCCCATCACGCAAAACCTCGTTGCATCTCTAAGCAGTAACCCTTCAGCTGTGACAAATTTGGCTGTGAAAGTGAAACCAGGCCACCTTTCTATTTTCACAGTTACTGTCTTCAGTTACTCCCTCCACAGACATCTTGAATTCTACCAAATCTTCCTTGAGGGTTGGAATGAACTCCTTGCATCAACTGGAGTTCTGATGTGCTCCTGTGAAATCATAAATGGCACCAGTGGTCCATAGCCTGGTGCTGTGGTAGCATGAAGACTGTATTAGTCTCCTGGACATTTCTAGAAGATCTCTGGGTGTCCTGGGGTGCAGTGAGTTTTTAAAAGCAATTGCTATCCCCCACCCCTTCATCAGTAGGTCTCCATGGCAGATTTGAATAATACAGTGGGGACTTTAAGTTGAAGTCACTGCTTATTAAGTAGTCCATAACTTCGAGAAAGCCAGCTGCCCTCTGAGGCTTGAAGCCAGCCTTGCAGTCTCTCCAGCTATGGACGTCCTAGACGGCATCTTCTAGGATACAACTGCTTTGGCCTCACTGATGTTAGCACAGCTCCCTACACCAGTCATCTTTGCCAGACCTTCTGGATAATTGGCAGCAGCTACGTCATGCTCTGACTGGGGTACCCTCTCAGCCCCTTTAACCTCTTCTGCAGCACCCTTCTCTCCCCTTCACAGAACTGAGGGGAGCTAGGGCTTGCTCTGCACTAGGCTTTGGACAAAGGTCTGTGGTAGCTGGTTTGATCTTCTATCCCCACCCCTAAAACTCCCTCCTTATTATGGGTAACGGCATTTTGCTTTCCGGTCGACCTCATGCTCACTGGAGCAGAACTTCTAGTTTCCTTAGGCAACTTTCCCCTAGCAGTCAGAGCGTGGCTAATTGTTTGGTGGAGGAGGCCAAGTGTTCTGTCTACTTCAGCTTTTGATGAGCCGTCCTCACTGTTAAGCGTAGCTTTGGACTTAGGACAAGAGATGGCTGACTCTTATTTTTTTCACTTGAGTAATCAGAGGCCACTGTGAGCTATGACTCAGCCAAACCGCAGTATGTTTGTGTCTTGGGGAAAGGGAGGCAAGAAGGGGGGGCAGGAAGTAATAAGTGGGTGGAGCAGTCAGCGTACACACATTTATCAAGTAAGTTCATTGTCTTCTTTGGATGCGGCTTGTGGTATCTCAAAACAGTTTCAACAAGAACATTAAAGGTTGCTGGGTGTAGCGGAGCACATCTCAGCACTTGGGCGGCAGAGGCAGGAGGATCTCTCTGACTTTAAGACCAGCCTATTCAACCTACTCAGCACCAGGACAGAACTACATAGAGAGACCCTGTCTCAGAGAACATGAAAAACAAAGGGAATCAGGCCATGGTAGCCCACACTGTGATCTCAGGACAACCCAAGACATCAACTTTCAGATGAGGAAATTTCATAGTTAATGAAGAATGTCTGTTTTCAATTGCGTTAGAGCCATGTAGGACAATGCCATCCTATGCTGAATGGCTAAGAAAGAAAAAGAAAAAAAAGAAAGAAAAAAAAAAGGACAGTAAATACTAGTGAGGATGCGAGGAAAGGGGACACACACTTATTTATCCGCTGCTGGTGGCACTGTAATCTGGTGCAGCAACCATGGAAAGGAGTAGAGAGATGCTTCAAACTCAAAACTGGAAGCCCCACAGGATCCAACTGCTCTTGGGTGTCTATTCAAAGAACTCTATATCCTATTCTATAGATACATCTCAGCTCAGCCTCATTCATTGCCGCTCTACTCACAACAGCCAGGAAATGGAAACAGCCCAGATGTCAGTCAACTGCAGAATATAATAAAAATGTGCTATATTTACATTTCAGCTGTCAAAAATGAAATTGGGCGAGGGTGGTGTATGCCTTTAATCCCAGCTCTGGGGAAGCAGAAGCAGTTGGAACTCTGAGTTCAAGGCCAGCCTGGTCTACAGAATGAGTTCCAGGAGAGCCAGGGCTACACAGAGTAAGCCTTGGAAAATGGAGAAAAAAATGAGATTATGAAATGTGTAGGTAGACAGATGGGCAGGCTACCTACGGCAGAAGTCAAAGGGGAGCCACACCAGCTTTGGGCTTGAGGTGGGGTCTTCCACGGACTCTGCTTCGTTTCTCGACCCTGCTTATTGAAGCCAGAGCCTCATGTGTGCTCAGAGCATGCTCTATCATGGAGCTTCACGCCAGCCTATCTCATCAACTCTGTGTATGTGTACATGTATGTTCACGTGTGTGTTCATGCACACAGGTGTATGTGTATGCACACTTATGGATGTCAGGGGTTGACACTGAGTCTTTCTCTGTTTTTCACCCACTTTGGATTTTTTTTTAATTTTTAAGATTTATTTACTTATTTTATTTATATGTGCACACTGTCCCTGTCTTCAAACACAACAGAAGAGGGCATCAGATCCCGTTACAGATGGTTGCGAGCCACCATGTGGTTGCTGGGAATTGAACTCAGGACCTCTGGAAGAGCAGCCAGTGCTCTTAACTGCTGAGCCATCTGAACTGTTCTTAACTGTGCTAGCCCCCACCTTAGGTTTTTGAGACAGGGTCTCTCACTGATCCTGAAACTCACTAGAGCTGAAATTGACTAGCGTTAGCTCAGGAGACCTACCTGTCTCAATATTGGGGTAACTCACATAAGAAACACGCACAGTTTTTATGTGACTACTGGGGATCCTCATGGCAGGCACCTCACCAACTGAGTCATCCCCCGCCCCCTCCCAGACTCCTCATTAAATCTCAGTAGTATTTAAATACTGTGGAGCTTTACGCATTGCTGTGGCGGATCGTGGCAGTCATTGCATCAAAGCGCGGCCCCTCTGAGCGCGCCTGAGGCTGGAACACCTACAGGCGCCTGCATTTCTTACTTGAGTAAGTGCTGTTCTTGAACTGTTTTTGGTACTGTTCTCGGAGCAGCAACAGCTCCTGGAAGGGCCATTCCACCTGGAGTTTCCTCAGCACGTCAGCAGAGACCACCTCAGACCTGCACATATCTGTAGACGAGAGAATTCAGGGACATCGTTTTCACAGTGACAAGGCTGAAACCCAGCCTGGATACCTAGTCAACTGTTATGTGGCTACTAAGGCAGGTGATTATGTTTCTGGTTATTAAGTACAAGATCAGAGAAACATCTGCTCTGTTACATGGACCGAATTTGTTGGCTAACTAATGACTACCAAGAGAACAACCCAAGGGCAACAACTTAAGAAACACTGGGTGTCTCCTGACATGGAGCACTGGACCGGAGGATTTCAAATGTTTTCCCAATCCAGACATCCTCTCAACAGCTTGAACTAACCAGAGATTTAGATGTGGAGGTCAGAGTTCAGCTCAAAAATGAAAGTTCATTTCTACTATGCAGCTGGCTGTTGGGGCACACACTTGTCATCTCAGCATGTCCCCACACGCTGTGGCAGGAGGATGGGTGTGAGTTTGAGGCCATATTTGACTATGTAGCAAGATCCTGCCTTAAAAACAAAACAGACCACCCGACCGACCAGCTTCTCTCTATGACATTTCACAAGACTTTCAGAATCAAGTGATTCCTGCCCAAGAAACAAAATCGAAACTGTCCTGTTCCTCAGGATGAAAACTGGAAATGAAATAAGGTTCAACTCCAAGAGAAGCACGTACACCGTAGGAGCACGAAGCTGGATTTGTAAGGATTTACACAAGGGCAAGATTAAGGGTTTATACTGAATCATGGTCATCTAACAATCCTACCAGATGGAGTTCAGCATATTTATTTATTTATTTATTTATTTATTTATTTATTTATTTATTTAATATAGACTGCTGCTGTCTTCACAAACCAGAAGATCAGGTCCATCAGACCCCATTACAGATGGTTGTGAGCCACCATGTGGTTGCTGGGAATTGAACTCAGGACCTCTGGAAGAGCAGTCAGTGCTCTTAACTGCTGAGCCATCTCTCCAGCCCCAGAGTTCAACACTTTTAACCTGGAGACTTGGTCATATTTAGATTGTGGGATGGTTTGTTCAATGATAAAATGTAGGACCTTTCATAAAACAAACATCAGAAAAGACTGGAGAGATGGCTCAGCAGTTAAGAGCACTTGGTGCTCATGCAGAACCACTGAGTTCAAATCCCAGGACCCACTTAGTAGCTCACAAGTGTCTGTAACTCAGTTCTAGGGTGTCTAATGCCTCTCTGACTTCCTCAGGCACCAGAAACACATCTGGTGAACATACATACATGCAGGCAAAGTGTACATACACATAAAAAATCAAAACACATAGAAAGTTGCTATTTTGCTTTGTAGTGATTCCCTCTGTGATGAATTATAGCTAAAGGACCTGAACTGGTGAATTACTGACTGTTCCACCTTGCAGGCTGGTACTGTCCAAGCTTCTGGATCCACCCCAACTCTCCTCCCAGGAAGCCTGCATGGCTTTATCACAAGATATCAGGGGTGCCAGAGTTGCTGCCAGAACCAGCTGACCAGCTGATGACTTCCTTCCTGGGATGCTACCCTGTGGCTGGCTGACAGAGTTCCTTTTCTACCCCAGTGCTCACAAAGGATGTCTCAGGGGAGCTTTGGGGCCCCCAGGGAGCCTCCTCATCAGTCCCAGGATAAGGAAAGTAAGGTGCAAAGATTGACTTCCCATCTAAACTTAAATGATGACTGCAGAAAAACAAACAAACAAACAAAAGCCAAATAGCCAAAAATGAAAATCAGGAATGCTTCTGACTGGCAGGCAAGAGCCCAGCTGAGCAAACACCCGAAACTTATTATTAAAGGAGACCCTCATGCCTTCTTTCTGCCTTTTTCTAATTACCACTCTTCCAGTCTAGGATCAATAGGGGACTAACTGAGAAACTAAGTTGAAAGGAATATGCTATACATGAACTGGTTAAATGCTGCTCACTACCATAGACAGAATGCATATGCTCTTAAGGTGTGAAGAAGTACACAATACATCTCGTAACTGTCCAGACGTCTGGTGTCTCAGGTCATGGACAAATCCTCTGGGTCAGCAAGGGCAGGTTCCAGAGGAGGTCCACACACATTCCATATCAGAACTGTCTGATAAGCCTGGTAAACACAGAATCTAAGGTCGGAGCCCTTAGACCCCATCAGCCAGACTCACCCCAGCAGTAGGGACAGTCTGTAAAGTTGAGAACTGACGCCCAGTAAATCAAATCCTGCTAGAGTGGGAGTTCTTTTCTGTGTTTCTTTGTTCATTCTTTCTTCCATTCTCCTAGCATAATCATGTGTTTCTGTCTATTGCTACATTGTTACCTATAAATACTCTCCAGTCTGACTGTTTCTATACATGTGGTCTCTCCCTCCAAACA
Source organism: Rhabdomys pumilio (assembly GCA_030674055.1). Lineage (NCBI taxonomy): Eukaryota > Metazoa > Chordata > Mammalia > Rodentia > Muridae > Rhabdomys > Rhabdomys pumilio. Next base: position 97,673,576 of record JANHMN010000006.1, on the reverse strand, counting down.
GCTATTTTCCGGCTACAACCAGTGTTGTTCATAACCCTCAGTTATGCCCAGCACACAGTATCTGGGATGCTCTACTGTCACGAAGACATCAGAGGAGGGAAGCCACCCACTGACTCTTCTTTCTGCTTGGGTCCTCTACTTGTCTAAGGGTCAGGTCTAAGCAATGACACTTTTTACTAAGCAGTCTCATGACTGATCCAGGCTAAGTAAAATATATAATCTTTTTAAAAGTTTTACCATGGTTGACTTGAGATTGCCAGTAACTTCTTTCTTCAAAGGTTGATTCCTTGTTAGGATCAAAAATAAGGAAGTCAGTCTTGGTGCCACCAAATCTCAAGTATGCAGGAGATAAGCCTCTAGCCAGAGCTCGGAGCCGTGGAGAACTGTTACAAGACAGGCAAGAAAGTATAATAATAATTAATATCATTTTAGGGGTTTTCTGAGACATCTTAATATGTAGTCTAGGCTAGCCTCAAACTTGTGATCTCTCTGCCCCTTGCCCAGAATGCTAGGATTATAGACATGCAACACTGTTGCGGCTTGTAATTATTTTCTGAGAAAGCTAAACATTTAGTTAACACATTTCAGTTAAACATTTTCATCTCCTTGTCTCTTGGTGGACCTACTCCTTAACTCCTAGCTGCTCTCTGCCTCTATGGGATAAGGAAAGGAGAGCAGTTCAAAACACAGGAACAAAGATCCAGGGATTAAGCACATTAGAGGAGTCAGGGTGAGTCTGGGGGGTGGCACCTTGGAAGCTGGTACTGTCATTTGCTGAGATGAAGAACACGTTCCTGGCCATAGAGTAGAAGGGTGGGAGGAAGAAACCAGCAAAAGCATCTGTAGAAATTGAGATGCTGATTGTGGTGGCTATTCTTTCAGTGGCAACTTGCCTGTGTTTATAACTACCTTGGAAACGCACCTCTAGGTATACCTACGAGTATATTTACAGACAAGTTTAACAGAGGAGGTAAGATCTACCCTAAATTTTGGTGAAACCACCTCATGAGTTGGAGTCCCAAACTGAATAAAAACAAGACAGTGAATGGTGTCTCTTTGCTCCCCATGCAGATGCCATGTGACCAGAGGCCTGCCGCTCCGTGATGTCCCTGGTGTGATGAACAATGTGTTGAACCAGGTCTTTCCATCCTTAGGTTGCTCTTGCCAGACATTCCGTGACTGAGGTTGGCAAAACTAACTAATACATAAATGGACACCAAACCCACAGAGCCACAGGCCACATGTGACTGGGACCCAAGAAATGCACCTAGGCTGGGGATGTATCCTGTAGACTCCTTGGTATAAAGTCAAGGGTCACTCACCCACACCTAAACTGAAGACTTAATGTCTTCTAGGAACTCCACAGCCACTACACTTGGCAGGGACCTGGTTAGCTACCTATGCCCCCTTGCCCCATCTATTCTAATCCCTCTAGGGTACCCCTAGCCCTGTCAATGTTACCCACACCACCCCTACTCCAAAGCCATCCTGTCTATTCTGAGATATATGCCTCTCTGCTCACCTTCTGTGGAGCCAGACCCCAATCCCTACTTAAGAGATCTCCAGAGTGAGTCTCCTTCCCCCCCCCAATAACAGCCTACCACCCACCCTAGCCCTCCTCACCCATCTGGGACTGATCGGAGTATGAACCCAGAGTCCCCAACCAGAGCTTCAGATCTGGGACCAGTTAGAGTCTGAACATAGAAACCTAGAATAGCCTCAGACTAAACCAAGTATCATTCTGCTGGTCCACAACCAGTCACATTGGAGTAAACAGCAACCAAAGGACCGAACAAAGGTGAGACCAGATATCTACATGAAGAAGCATGCCATAATTCCAGATGCCTAGGGCACAGGGCAAAACCACAAAAACCAAAACAACACGCCTCCTCCAGAAACCAGCACACTATTATGTTTAGCCCTGAGCAAAACAATGTAGCTGAAGTATAAGTATTTCAATGTAGCAATTACAGATGTGTTCAAGGGTCTTAAAGAGGGTAGGAATAGATGTCTCAGTGAAGATGAAACATAGTTACACAACCCAGCAGCCCCAATACACAGCCTTATAGCTCATGGAAGGGTCCTCCCCGGAGAGTCACCCACCATCTACTGACTGTGGCCAGGCACTGGTTCTGGTCCTCTGCATTTTGACTTTGATGACAGAGATCCATTTAGGTTTATGTACCTACTATCTGTAAAGTGTGACCTACTATCTGCTATTGAGACAATGCAACAGATTGGTGTCCTTTGGGACCTGGAGGGAAAAGGAGCTGTAGCATTCAATGATGGACTGAGTCAGATACACACAGACCCAAGCCTGGTCCCCTGAGGTATGGACTACAGTGTCATGGGTCACCCTCCCTCAAACCAACCTGCCATATGTCCTACAGAGGGTTTCCCACTCTCTGAAATCAGCTTCCCCAGGTCTGCCTGTCCCAGCTGCTGCCCTTATGCTGATCCCTGAGGACAGGAATCTTGCCTGGTCTATCAGATTCTCCTCAGTGCCTAGGGAATGGCAATATCCGTGAAGTGAATGAACAAGAAAGCCAGCCTGAGAAAAGGGCAAGGGAAGGCCAGCCAATGACCCAATGATGGTTTTTGAAAAGATGACATTAAAACTCATTGCTATGGCCACTGCCACACGAGGCAGGTCATGCATCTCAGAGTTTTGCTACTAAGGATCTCTTGTCCGTCTCACTTTCTGTAAAGTGTCTTCTGTGGTTTCAGATTATAACATTAATACCCTCTGATGGAAATCAACCACCACCACCACCACCACCACCCCAGGCTTAACACAGCTGCAAAACTTGCCATAAAAACAAAATTGATCAAAGGCAAGTATTTCAATCCTATGCAGGAAAAAGAAAGGGAAACACTGTCTACCACGGTGTCATGGAAATAATAAAGGAACGTGTGAGGCAGCTGCAGCTGTTCTCTATCCAGAGGATGCTGACAAGACACACACACACACACACACACACACACACACACTACACCACACCAGTTTGCAGGTGTTTTATTTTACTGTTAGGGCAAAACTACATTGCTTCTCTTTGACACAGAAGCAGAGGTGGTTTATTTTTATGCACTAAATGTTATATTCCCATTTCTAGACTTAAGGGCCACCCCAGAGATTCCAAAGTGTTTGTGTGTATGTATGTGTGGGGGGGGTGGAGTGGGGGGATGGGATTGGATTAAGTGACAGGTGGCATTCCAGAAAGAGCAATTAGGCAGAAGCAGAGGTTATTATCACCAAAGGGTTTGGGTGATAAATCAAAAGGCTCAAATATAGAGAAAGTAGAACAGAGACAGGTACTCAGAGATGGACTTTTTATAAGGCAAGCATGCTGAGGATTTACTTTTGCTATAACATGAAGGAGCTGAGAAGGCATGGACTTGTGCTCCAAGAGCAGGAAGTTAGAATTTCAAGTTTTCACTGACAGAAATGATGTTAATAGAGACAAAGAGTCAAGACGTGGTCATGACGTTTGCAGGTTGACATGAAGGAGAGCAGCGGGCATGTGCTCACAACCGTCAGGGAAAAAAGCACCTTGGTTCTCAGTGCTTGCTAATTTCCATGGTGTAAATATTCTCACTGTGGCTTATTTTCAGGGTATCAGTGTGATGCTGCAGAATGTGGCCTTGAGAAGAAATGCTCACATTTGATGGAATGACACAAACTGGTCCAACACTGAGCAACAATTATCTGAGGGGTGAGGGTGGAGAAATTGAGAAATTTGGTTTTTTGGGTGAGCTTGATGTCACCTAAGATGACGGTGGGACTTGGGTCTTAATGTAGTGCCAGGACTTAATCAATATGGAGGCTAGGGTTGAACGGGAGCTGGAGGGGACCTCACACCAGTGTCACCACAACAGTCTTTAATACACATCAGTTTCATCCAGTGCTGCAGTCAGGTTGAAAGGATTCCCCCCTCCCCCAACTCAGTCTCCTGAAATCACAGTGACGTGGGTGTTGTTATCATCCTCACTTTATAAATATAGAACCTAAACAAAAAGGAGCTGAGTTAACTCACTGAGGGTGACAAACTGAGGGATTTAAGCTACAGCAGTCTGCATCCAAATGGGTGAGCTGTTGTCTGGAAGCAGGCACAGGCGCGGAGTATGGGAATGCACAGCTTGTACTCCACAGGCTATGCGGGAGAGAGGCTTCCAGGAAATGTCTTGTATTAGCTGGGGCATGGAGGTGAAGGAACACACCATGAAAATGAGCAGGTCACCAAGCTCAAGGCTCCAGGGTGTAGTGTAATGGCTTAGGAGGGAAGGGGACACCAAGTGGTCAGTTAGGGACAGAGGGACTCAGGGACCAGGTCCCCAGACAGTGGTGGTGTTTGAGGAGGGTTAGGGGATAAGGCTTTGCTAGAAGAAGCCGCTAGGGGTGGGCTTTGAGAGCTTCCAGCCCCAGTCCACTTCCAGAAGGTCTTTGCTTTGTGTAGACTCCCTGGCCTGGCCATCTGCTGCCCTTCCTCCTCACCGGACTCTCTCCGAAACATAAGCCCAAGTAAATGTTCTTCCTCACGTTGCCTTTGCTTGTGGCGTTTTATCACAGCGACAAAAAAAGGAACCAGTAAGAGTTATTAAAGCATTTCACTTCATATTGGTAACAAATACTTCTCCACATATGGAATGCGGCTGTCAATGATGATATGGGAATATCACATGGGAAAACTAATAAGATAATGAAGTGGCAAAAAATGTTTTCCTGTAGAAAAAGAAGCAGATCGGGCATAGGAAACAAGCAAAGGCTGCGTTTTCCTGCTTTGTCATCCAGTGCCTCCTTTGTCCCGAAGAGTTTCTACCATTCCTCTACATTACATTCTGTCATCCGAAACAGTGTGATATCTGAATGAGGAAACCATGGCCGTGTGTGTATGTGCCTTACTTCTCGGGCATAGCAGCTGGGCACCTGAAGTGTGGTCGGGCTGACAAGTGTAGAGAGCTGACAAGTGAAAACCACATGATTTTAGATGCGTCCCTCTAGAAAGGGAATGGGAAGTGTCTCGTACTGCTTTGATGGCAGGCTGGGGATGCGGCTCTGTGGCCGAGCAGGCTGTTCAGTGTGTGGGACCCTGAACTCAGGCTCCAGCACCGCCAAACCTTAGCGTTCACACACACTACTCTTTACTGTTTCAGTTTCCTTTTTGCTGTTTTGCTTCTTGAGATGGGGGCCTCATTATGTAGCCCAGGCTAGCCTTGAATGTGTGATCCTTTTGTCTCTAAGTGCTAGGATTAGATTATAGTTTTAAAATTACATTTGTGTCTGGCATAGGCGGCTCAGATCACAAGTCTGCTTCACCGTGTGTCTAGGCCTGGGTCTCCTTGGTATTCTGCACTAATCCCGGCTGAGGATATATTTTGACTAATTTCCCCAGGGAAGAGAAATTTAACAGATGTTTCTTTTTACTTCTAGAGTCTTCTATGATTAACATTTAAATTTTGTGTATTGTCTGTTCTCTGGTTACAAATGTGAGAGAGACCTGTTTCCATTCATCCAGTGCTTGCAGAAAACTCATACCACCCGAATTCATCTGGTAAAACCTCCTTGGAGGCATGTCAGAGGCCTGGACCCCAAGTCTCCTATATGAATGTTAGTGGAAGTTGTTTTTAAATCAGTCTATCAATTAGTTTCTAAACAATCTTTTTTTGAAAACATTCTCTGCCCTATTTCCTTTAAAAATAATAATTAGCTTGTTTTCTTTTTATATGCCTTTGTTTTTGTGATCAGAGTCTGGATTCAAATACTTCTATTTACTAGCTGACTGACTGTGACCTCCATTCCTTCACTGTTGCCTTCCACATACTGGGATTAAGTGTTCACCACCACAGCTGGCCTTCACACTTTCTTTCTTTTAAGATAAAGTCTGATGTAACTTATGCTGGCCTTGCTATGTAGCCAAGGATGGCCTTGAACTTCTGACCCTCACCCCTTTGGCTCCTGAGTGCTGGGATAGAGGTCATGAGCTACCATGTCTAGTTTTACAAAATGTTGAGGACTGAACCCAGGATTTAGTGTGTGCTAGGCAAGAAGAAACAATTGACTTGACCTTCAAGCTTTGTAGGAAGCAGCTACTATATCATCAAGCTACCACGGAAATCCAAGCAGTCAGATTTGAGAAAACAGGGAGGTTGGACTACCAGACCTTTAGCCATGGGAATCTGTGTGAGATCGGCTGGCAGTGACACCTGATAGTGTGGGCTTGGGACATGCAGTTGACATCTAGCCCTTTGACAATGGTGACAGAATGGGCTGGTGAAGATGCAGTCAGCTGACTGTGGTGGTCCTCAAGAGGCTGAGGCAGGGAGACCGAGAGTTCAAGGCCAGCCTGCCATAGTGGTTACACAATGTCAGAACAACAAAGGATGTGGTCATCTCTGGAGGCTCCCAGGCTCAGATGGCCTGTGACTGTGCCTGAGCCCTTCATCTTGGGGATAGTCTGCACTCAGGGAGCAGGGGCCATAGATGTGGTTTCTGCAGCTGATGAGGTGGCTGCCAGTCTGCACCCTCATCTTGGAGAAACATGCTTTTAAAGAGTTTTTTTTATTAGCATATATTATTAATTATACATAATAATGGGGTTTCATCACGACACTTTCAAATGTGTATAAAATGTATTTTGATCATATTCTCCCCTGTTGCCTTCCCCTGTCCTTCTCACCGACCTCTTTCATTTTCCCAGTTAGTCAGTCTCTCTCTCTCTCCTCCCTCCACTCCCATTCAGCCCAGTCTGGCCTCAAACTTGCTATGTTGCCAAAGATAGCCTTTAACTCCTACCTCCTTTTCCCAAGAGCTGGGATTGCAGGTGTGTGCCCATGCCAGGATTACATGGCGCTGGGGATGGAACCCAGGGCTTTCTGCATTGGAGGCACACAGTCCATTAACTGTCTCACACCCAGCCCAGTAATATTTAAATGCTTAAAAGGCAGTACGATGAACAATGGTTGTTCTCCATTGAGGCTTCTTCTATCTGACTTTTCTTTCTTCCTCTTTTAAATCAAAACTTCCTAACAGAGTTTATAGAACACCAGCTTACTGGTCCTACACTGAAGCAAAATTCAAAAGCACCAGATGAGGTACTGGGACTTGTGACAGCTTTGTTTGTTTTTGTTTTGTTTTTTTTTCCTCCAAATGTTCTCTTAATACCTGGGCCTGGCTGGTGCCCAGGCAACAGGAGCTGAGTAAATGAATCAGGAAAAAGCTTTTGAGGGGTGGCTGCACATGGGAGGGAGGCTCCAGAGAGCAAACACAAAGTTGTTTGAGCAAAGAGACTGGCTGGCCCTCGCGAGTGTGATTGGACAGGAGAGGGGGAGCCGAAGACAGACGAGGGAACTGGACCTGGGGGCTGCACTTACCCCAGGAAGGTGAGGAACCGCTGGTCGGTGGCCAGGCTGGCGTCGATAGTGATGGACAGAAAAGAGGGACTCACGCTTTGGAGCGGCCGCTTAGTGTAAAACTCCAAGTCTACCATGTCCTCGGTCGGCGCGGTCCCCTCCCGGGCGCCCTGGGCCAGGGCACCGAGCGGCCCCCAAAGCCACAGCAGCAGCAGCAGCCGCAGCATCCCAGCTGGCTGGACCGCCGGGCTGCCGGGAGAGGTGGAGCAGCGGGCGCGCGAGCGGACTCAAACCCCCCTGCACCGGTTCTGCTTCGCCTCTGGCGCCAGGGCTCGGTACCCTCCCACAGCGCTCCATCCCTCCCACCCCTCCCCTGAGTCCCTCCCTAGCGTCCTCTTCTCCCCGCCCTCCCCTCCGCGCTCTCTTTCATTTCCGTGCTGGCTTCACCCTCCTCCGCGGTCACGTCCACTTTGAAAACCATCCACACCCATCCTAAGGGTGCGGAGGTGGCCAGAATCCAAGATCCTCGGAGGCCTGGGGAGGGAATGTCCGGGAGCCACCCTGGGGTGAGACCAGCTTCCTGCTGTTTTGCGTACTCTGTCACCTTTTCTAGGTCCCATCCACTTGGCGCCAGGACTAGACACTAAATTAAAAGCCCCAGTTGAGGGTTCAGCCAGCCCCTACCCCAACTCCCTTCTGCCTTAAGACACTGGTCACTTGAGCCTGTCAAAATCTGGCCGAGCTAGGATGTCCTCTACCCAGAATCTGCTTCTCAGGTATCCCTTTGTCGCTTGAAAAACCTGATCCAAGCATTGGCTAAAATGTACCTAGAAACCGTCCTTTAAAAAAAAAAAATCTGTTTTTCAAACAACTTATAAAAACAGTACTTGGGAGAGTCTAAGAGTTATTAGATGCTCTGAGGCAGGCGCTAAAACCCAGCAAGAAGCCCCCAAGCAACTACCCCCGACCTCCGTGAATTAATCTGTTGCTGTTGTCTCAACTTTTCTTTAGTTTTCCCTTGACGTTTACACTGGTATATAATGATAGCAAACAAGTGCTGAAGCGTGTGTGTGTGTGTGTGTGTGTGTGTGTGTGTGTGTGTGTGTGTTTAAAGAGGAAAATTAGCAATTCATAAGTATGCCGTGGAAATGAGAGGTAGCATGATTTGGTTAAAGCTTCTCTCATGGTAACACACACACACACACACACACACACACATACACACACACACACACACACACACACACACCCTAACCTGTCCAAGCATCAGCAATAGGTACACAGATGTACAGGGCCAAGCAAATGGCAGACTGTTTCTGCTGCCTTGCAGTCTCCTTAACTGCTTTCCTGAGCTTCCGGCAGCTGAGGCTCCTGAGAGTGGGGCATTACTACAGTTTTCACACAGCACACACATCTCACAGAACTGTTGCTCGGTGCTCACCTTATCTCCGGGCTGATAAAGTCCTCACAGGCAGAGATGAGGATTGTGGTATACCCATGAAGCGCTCATGCATGGTACCGTGCCTGGCCTTTAGTAGGTAAATTCATAATTACTGAGTAAGCTAATGACTCCCTTAGATTCTTCTGGTTAGGTTGCACCAACAGTAAAGCGATAAATAATGATAGATTTTTATGGAAGGTATATCTAATTTGCACTAATTTGTCTATCCTTAGGTGATTTAAAAATTACGTGCACAGTAAATGCTTTGACCTGCATTGAGCTGGTATGCCACAGCCATGGGATACAAAAAGAGAAGCGTCGTGGTAACAGAAAACTGTCCAGAGTGTATAATCCTATGGGAGGGGGACACAGAAGACAGGGCCTTTTTCCATCTGTGTTGTGACATGGATTTCATCTGTCACCTCCCTCCTGATGTCATCAGGTGAAGTCATACCAATTAATATGGAATACCTGGGTGTTTTGGAAAGGAGGTCGCAGTAAACTTTCTGTATTTCCACATTTGTGACCTCCTGAGATGTGGGCAAGTGGGGTCTCCTGGGCAAGTTGCTAATGCAAGGACTGGGACACACACAGGAAGCTGAGGCAGGACTGGCTCATGATGACTCCTTGGCTAGATCTCAGTTCTGGCTCCAGTTGCTTTGTCCTATTATGCCAGAGAAGAAGATGATATAGACACACAGCAGAGACATTGTCACCTCAGACACTTTATAATAGGACATGTGGTGTATTTGTAGCAAGGCACATTTCACCTGGATTTTGATAAAGGCCTTTGCTTGTGCTCAGTAGGGTTTGAAGTCCTGGAGCAGTTGTTAATTGTTTGGTTGGTTGGTTTGTTTTTCAAGACATGGTTTCTCTGTGTAACCCTGACTGTCCTGGAACTCACTCTGTAAGTCCAGACCAGGCATGTCCCACCACCTGACAATTAAGTTTGCTTTTGAGAAATAGTCTCACTGTGCTATCCTGGTTGGCCTGAAGACTCACAGATCTGCCTGCCTCTGCCTCCTGAGTGCTGGGACTCAGGGAGAGCTCTGCTCTACTCTGCTCAGCCTTAGACAAGGTTTTTAATTTTGAAGAGCTTCGAGTTCATTTGACAGATGGAGGTACTCAGGCATAGTTCAACGTTCTGTTTTCTTTTTAGTTAGCTGACTTTAGTATACAAGACACACCCGGCTTCATTTGCAACCTGAAATGTGTCTCCAGGTGAAAGGACCCAACACTATCATCTTATGGATTCATTTTGACTTTGCAGAAACAGGACTTTGCTCTGCAGCTCAGGCTGACCTTGAACTTGTAGTGATTTTCCTCTCTCTGTCCAGGAGTGCTGAGATTACAGAAGCATGCCCACCAAATGTGTCGGGCAGGTGGGAGTGCTGGCCTGGGAGAGGTTGGCCTCACCTGATGGTGTATTTAGTCTGGGCTCTCTACTATGTTCTGGGCTTTTGGTTCATGGTCAGTTAGCTTTAGGTAGACATGATAAAGTAAATGTGCAGGGTCCTGGGTTTGATTCATGGTAGCTGGAGTGTACACACACACACACACACACACACACACAGAGAGAGAGAGAGAGAGAGAGCGCGAAGGGAGGGAGGGAAGAAAGGAAGAAAGGAAGGAAGGAAGGAAAGAAGGAAGGGAGGGACAAAGGGAATGAAGGAATCTACTTTGAAGACGGGCAAAAGATTTCCTGGTTTGTTTGTTTGTTTGTTTGTTTGTTTCAAATTCTGAGTTACCCGAGGAGAGGTCTGTGCCCTAAACAGTCCATGTGATGAAACTCACTTAGTCTGTGTCTCAGTTATAGTTTCTGTTGCTGTGACAAAACTGTATAACCCAAAAAACCAGTTGGAGAGAAAAGGGTTTATTTGTCTTACACCTCACCAAAGGAATTCAGGACATGAACTCACATAAGGCAGGAACCTGGAGGCAGGAGCTGATGCAAGGCCGTGGAAGGGTGTTGCTTACTGGCTTGCTCAGCCTGCTTTCTTATAAAACCCAGGATTACCAGCCCAGGGATGGCACCACCCACCATAGGCTGGGCCTTCTGCAGTTGATCACTACTTGAGAGAATGTCTTACAGTTGGATCTCATGGAGGCATTTCCTCAACAGAGGCTCCTTCCTCTCTGATGACTCTAGCTTGTATAAAGTTGACTCACAAAACCAGTCAGCACAACTGACTCTTGTCAACTTGACACACAAACACATCACTATTAAGCCACAAGCCTTTCTTTCTTATTCATCCCTGAGATCTCACATTAAAAACAGTCTTTATAAATTAAAGCATATTAAAATATAAGTCTCTTTAAAATAGCGAATCTCTTTTAAAATTCAAAGTCTCTCTACTGTGGGCTCCCATAAAAATATTTCTTTCTTCAAGTGGGAAAAATCAGGGCAGAGTCACAATCAAATCAAAGCAAAATCAAACTCAACAGTCCAGTGTCTGGGATCCACTCATGATCTTCTGGACAACTCTAAAGGACTTGGGTCGCTTCTCTGACTCTGCCCTCTGTAGAACAGACAGCTAGTCTTCCAGGCTCTGGCTGGCTCCACTCCACTGCTGCTGCTGTCCTATGGTGGTCATCTCATGGAACTGGTAAATCTGGGGTTTTCTGCAGCAACTGGGCTTCACTTGCACTCACAGCCTCTCATAGGCTCTCTTTATGGTGCCAACCCTCAACTTCTTTGAATGACCCATCATTCCTGGGCCTTCAACTGTCACTGAGGCTGCATCTTCACTAATGGCCTCTCTTGGCCTCTCACAGGGCCAAGCCTCAGCTGCTTTCTATGACCCTTTTATACCTTCAAAACCAGTCCAACTGAGTGTCTCTCACACATTACCAAGTCTGGCTGCCAACACTAAGTACAATCGTGGCAGCCTCTGGAACATAGCTCCTCTGTGTTCTCAGGAAACAACTTCCCAGAAGATTTCACCTCAGTGATGCTGGTCTCTTCTTAATCTCCGCTAATTTCTTAGCTCCAGCTGAGGAGCATCAAGTATCCAAGCAAAGCGAGGCTTCACTTTTGTAGTTCTGGTATCTTGTTAGTCACAACTAACCAGAGCCACAGAATCTTAATTCAAAATAACAAATGGTCCTGGGGTCTCGAGCTTCCCTCTGGAACTACACAAACCAGGTTCTGCACTTCTCTCAACAGTCTCGTCTTCCAAGCTTCCACAGGACATCCCTCTGAGCTCTCAACACTCAATGTCTCTTCTAACTCCAATTTCCAAAGTTCTTCCACAGTCCTCCCCCAAAATATGGTCACGTCTGTCAGAGCAATACCCCACTCCTGGTACCAAGTTGCTTTTGGTCATGGTGTTTGGATGCAGCCATAGAAACCCTAAGACACCCTGTGACTGAGGTCTTGTACTGACCGATGTTTGCACTGCAGGTTTGCCTGGAGTGAATGCTGGAGTGGTCACTGATGGTTAGGTGACTGCATACATGTTTACAGGTGACTGCATACATGTTTACAGGTGACTGCATACATGTTTACAGGTGACTGCATACATGTTTACAGGCACTGCTGTGGTTCTAATGTGTACTGCGAAAGCGTAGGATGATGTTTTGTGTTATTTATTTATTATTTTGAGACAGGGTCTCACTGTGTAGCTCTGGATGTCCTAGAACTCACTGTGTAGACCAGGCTGGCAGATCACAGAAATCCGCTTGCCTCTGCCTCCTGAGTGCTGGGATCAAAAGTGGTCACTATTACACCTCGTATGAAGTGTAACTTTTTAAATTATTTGTGTGCATGTGTGTGTAAGAGAGAGAGAGAGAGAGAGAGAGATAGAGAGAGAGAGAGAGAGCATGAATGTATCATGGTACACATGTGTAACTTTGAGGGTCAGTTCACTCTTTCACTTTAAAATAGGATCTTTTGGTGTTCACCACCGCAAACATCAGGTTAGTTGGCTCAAGAGCTCCCAGGATTTTTCTTCCTCTGCCTCCCACCTTGTAGGACTGTTGACGTTATAGACATGTGGCCCTCACACCTGGTCATACCTGAGTTCTGGAGATCTGACCTTTGACCTCTGACTTCATTCTTGCGTGGTGAGCACTTTACCCGCTGAGTCACTCCCAGTCCTGCTGAAGCTCACTGGCCATTTGAACATTATGAAGAGGTAGGATCTGTAAGAGATGGCTGTGCAGGACCGAGGAGATAGTTCCAGTGTGAGAATCTGAACTCACAGTACAAAAGCCAAAGTGCAAGCCCCAGCATTCAGGTGGATCTCTGTGAATTTAAGGCCAGCCTGGTCTACAGAGTGAGTTCCAGGACAGTAAGGACTACACAGAGAAACCCTGTCTCAAAATAAAATAAAATAAAATAAAATAAAATAAAATAAAATAAAATAA
>JANHMN010000006.1:97622823-97660410 GCA_030674055.1 Rhabdomys pumilio | reverse complement strand
AAAATAAAATAAAATAAAATAAAATAAAATAAAATAAAATAAAATAAAATAAAATAAAATTGCATGGCAAGATGTGAAGATGGCTTGTTGGCCAGCTACCTTAGAGTACTTGGGAAAGTTCCAGCCTGGCAAGAATCCTTGCTTCAGAACAAGACAAAGTATAAATAGAAGGTTCTTGAGGTACGGCACTGGAGGCAATCTTCTGACCTATGCACACAGCCGCTCGTGAGTGCACTTGCACATACGTGTCCATACATGCACAAAACAGGCAGGGAAGTATTGGTGACATTATAGGAGTTTAATATGCTGGCAATGGATTCTGTATAAAGGGACTCCCACCCTGCCCCTGCTTGAACTGTGACCCCGCCCCTGCTTGAACTGTCCACTGCCGGATGCTGCAGTAAGAAAGCTTCTGCCTGTCGATGCCCCTCAATCCCAGCCTCCAGAGCGGTGCAAAATACATTTCCATTCATTAAAAATTACCGTCACAGATATTCTGTTAAAGCAGCACAAAAAAGACTAAGGTTGTCACAAGCGTGTAGTCACTTGAATATTGTAACAGACTGTCATTCATATGGCAACTAGAAAATAGGAACCATTACTGGTCAGAAACATGAGTCATTAGCATGCTTCATCCGCAACCAGGTGGAAGCCATTAGTGATGCAGATAGAGGCGGCTTCTTTTTTCCCTTAAACTGGCATATGCATTAGCGTTCTGTATCTTTACCAAATGCCTTAGGTAAGTCAACTTTAGGGATGGCAAGATGCCTGAGTGGGCAAAAGCCAGACAAACCTGGAGATCTGAGTTCAGTCCCTGGACCCACAAGAGGATGTGAGGAGAGAACCAGAGTCACAGTATTGACCTCTGACCTCCGCATGTTCTTCTTGCGCATGTCAACACACATTAATAATAATAAAAACATTTTTAAAAATCAACTTAAAAAGAGAAAAATTTTCTTTGGCTCGTGTTCCTGGGGGTTTTAGGCCATTTTGCTCTGGGCCAGCATTGGCATGATATACCAAGGTGGCAATGTATAACACAGAGACTCAGTCAACTTCTGGCCTACCTGGAAGAGGAAGTGGAAGAGAGTGGATCCCACAACACCTTAGGGGGCGTATTTCCTTCACCTCAAATCTTTCTCTTGGCCATTCTGCTTATAGTTTCGCCACATGCCACTGAAGCTGTTGGCCAGTGATCAAGCCTTTAACACATGAACCCCTGGGGGACAGTCTAGATCCAACCTGTAGCAACCCATGAAGTAGGTTCATATTCATGGGGTTGTATATTTGAGATCAGATATGTCCAAGTCAAAAAAACCTTGGATGCTCTTCAGGCTTAAACAAGTCAAATGGGCACTCACCCCCGAGAGAAACTTCCTCTTATACTAGAAACAGGCAGAATGTGGAGCACACTTTTAGAATCCCAGCACTGAGGCAGGAGGATCAGGAGTTTAAGGGCAGCCTTAGCTAGTGAATTTAAATCACCTGGACACATGAGGGACTATCTCAAAGGACAAGAGAAAAGAAGCTGGAGAGATGACTCATTGGTACTGGCTGCTATTCCAGAGGACCCAGGTTCAATTCCCAGCACACACACTGCAGCTCACAGCTGTCTGTATCTCCAGTTCCAGGGGATCTGACACCCTCACACAGATGTACATGCAGATAAAACATGAAGGTGTGTAAATAAAGCTAAGTATATTATTTATTTTTTAAAAGGAAACCTATGATGCAAACATGAACAGGTAAACATAAAAATGAATGACATTAATTTTAGAAGGGAGGATGCTGGCCCTGTGGTTATTTTTCAAAGATCCCTGATTTTTAGAGCTCTCTGCTTAAGTACTCGCAGGTAAACCATAGACGTTTAGGATCTACTTCAAAACAGTGTCAGATGGATGGGCCAGGGTGTACCATAGCTCACTTGTTAAGCAGCCCTGGGGTTAGTCTCCAGCGCTTTGTAAAACTGATGTGATGATGT
Organism: Rhabdomys pumilio; assembly: GCA_030674055.1. Taxonomy (NCBI): domain Eukaryota; kingdom Metazoa; phylum Chordata; class Mammalia; order Rodentia; family Muridae; genus Rhabdomys; species Rhabdomys pumilio. Next base: position 97,658,429 of record JANHMN010000006.1, on the reverse strand, counting down.
GTACCTGGTAATCCCAGCACCTAGGAGATGGAGGCGGGAGGATCAGAAATTCAAAGTCATCCACAGCTTTGTAGCAAGCCTGAAGAAGCACCAGTCATCTAAGTGTTCCTTTTGTGTCTGGGTTCTTGCACCGCTTTCGTACTGCTGTTAAGTCTCCTGTGTGTTGTAGCATGCATCTGTACTTTGTGTAGTATTTCCTTCTATGAGTATGCCACACTGGACCACGGATGTGGTCAATCCCAGCTTCACAACCCAAAACTCAAGAAACAAAATCAGGCTGGACACTCCATACATGTCTGTCTGTTCATCCACTGATAGACATTTGTGTTGCTTACTCTTCTTATTCTCATGCAGAATGCTCTTATACAGATTTATATTCAATTTCTGTGTGGAGATATGTTTTCCTTTCTTTGAGGTAAATACTAAGATGAGAAATTGTCAGGTCCTGTGATAACACCACATTTAGCGTTTGGAAGGAACTTGACCAAGCTGTTTTCTGTGGTAACCATACCAAATTCACCTCTACCAACGGTGAGGGAAGGATTAATTTCTCCATGTTTTCTCCAACACTTGTTATTGCAGCCACTATGAAAGCTTTCTACCTTCTTAGTTTTCTTGGCTGTGATGCTGAACATGGTCATTTCCTGTGGAAACAAGCTAAAGGGGACAGAGGCACCCTCAAAGTTTTACTGCAGTCTTCCCGTGAATAGGCAAGCAGTGTCCACCAAGCGCCAGCCATTTAGTCAACAAGTGGAGAAATCACCTGGCCCTTTTAGTGTTGTTGGAGTGGGCTGGAGTCTGGTCATGAGTATTGCACTCAGAATTTTCTTTTCTGTTTGTCTTTGAAACAGGGCGGTAACTTAAGCAGTCCTGGCTGTCCTGGAACTCATGACCAGTTTGAGCTGACATAGATCCACCTGCCTCTGCTTCCCCAGTGCTGGGATAAAAGACCACAGCCTGCTGGGTTATGGTGCTTAGGTTAAAAGCTGGTTTATATCTGGAGACATCACAGTGCAACCCTGGGCCAAGGTATGAGTGCCAGGAAGGGCGCATTCCATAGGTGGTTCAAAAGATAAGGCAGGATAGGGAAAAGCCACATCGTCGTTTTTGAATGGGTAACATATTATGGATCAAAGCCTAGAACTTTATCCCTTATCCATCCCTTATCAACGGTGGTCCCCAACTATCTCATCTGCAGCAGAGACTTAGCTGATATAAAGCACACCTGGTGAAGAAAGGAAAAAAAGCAAACAATTTGTTTAGCATCATATCAGTTGTGTTTCTGTTGCCGTGATAAAAACACCGTAACCAAAAGCAATTTATAAAAGAGAGAGTTCATTTTAGTTTGTGGTTCCGGAGGGCTGGAGACCCATAAGGGTGGGGGAGGCATGGCCGCAGGAGGCCCGGGAACAGGAAGCTGAGCGAGTAGGACTCAGCCACACTCAGGAAACAGAGAGAGCAAGCCGGAAGTGGGACGGTCGTAGACCATCGAAGCCTACCCCCAGCAAGGCTTCACCACTGTCAGGTTTCCTCTGGGGTAAATAGGAGTTATTGATGGGAAAACAATTGCTATGAAACCGCCAAAATACTGTTGTTGTTGTTGTTGTTGTTGATGGTTTGAGACAGGGTCTCCCCACTTAGCCCTGGCTGTCCTGGAATTCACTCTGTCAACCAGGCTGGCCTCGAAGTCACAGATCCCACTTGTCTCTGCCCTGTGAGTGCTGGGATTAAAAGCGTGCACCGCCACAACCAGCGCCAAAACAATTTTTTCAATAATTTATTTTTTATATCCATTTATGTTCCTCCCTCCTAGTCCTGCCCTTATAAATATCTGTTACCTCCTCCCCTTCTCTGAGGAGAAGGGGGATCTCTCCCTTGGGTACCACCCCACCCTGGGACATCTAGTGCCAGCAGGACTAGGCACATCTTTTCCACCGAGGCCCAACCGGCAGTCCAAGTAGGGGACAGAGATCCAATGGCAGGTAACAGAGTCAGAGACAGAGTCCACTTGTTAGGGGACCCACGTGAAGAAGACCAAGCCGCACATTTACTACAAACGTGTAAGGGGGCCTAGGTCCAGCCCTGTATCCCCTTTGGTTGGTGGTTCAGTCTCTGTGAGCCCTCATGGGCCCGGGTTAGTTGAGTCTGCAGATCTTCCTGTGGTGCCCTTGAGCCCTCCAGTTCGCTCAACCATATTCCCAGACTCTTCCTCGGGATTCCCTGTGTTCTACCTAATGTTTGGCTATGGGTCTCTGCATCTGCCCCCATCTGCTGCTGGATGAAGCCTCTCAGAAGACGTTTATTCTAGGTTCCTCTCTGCAAGCATAGCAGAGTAGCATTAATAGTGTCAGGAGTTGGCTCTCTCCCATGGGATGAGTCTCAGGTTGGGGCAATCATTGGTTGGCTGATCCCTCAGTCTCTGTCCCATCTTTATCCCTGCACATCTTCTAGGTAGGAAAAATTTTGGGTTGTTCCAACACAATCTTTAAAGCATCACCATTTTGTTAGTTTAAAACATTTTAGGTATTCTGGAGGGTGCGTGATCCTACCTCACTGTGATCTTCATCATCTCCATCTCACTGCTGACTAATGATGCTTTCTGTGCACTTATTTACCATTTGAATGGTTCCTTTATAGAATGCATGACTATTCAATTTTTTTTTTTTTTTTTTTTTTTTTGCTCATTGGACAGCATTTTAATGTGTGAAAGGATTATACATCCTTCAAGATAGAAAAAAAAAACAACCCTAAATTCTGTGAATTCAGATGTGTAAAATGAGACAAGAAAGTGCAAACTGTATCTGCTTGGTGTCTCATTCTAGATGGCTGTCAGGGCCCTGTGAGCTGACTTCAGAATTGGGTCCCAGAGATGGGTGCTGATCATGCTAACATTCCACAGGCTAAAGCAACCGCACCTTGAGCTCAAGGCTATTTTGAACTGCCTAATGAGACCTTGTCTCAATAAACTAGACTGGAGTTGTAGCTCAATGCCAGAGGGCTAACCTAGCCTAAATCCTGGAGTTCCATCCCCAGCACTATAAAAGAAAGAGGAATGAGGAAGAGGAAAAAGAGATGAAGGGAAAAGGATGGCCAACGTAGGCTTTCATAAGACTCAGGCTCGGAGAGATCTCGTGCCAGAACAATGAGTCATCTCAATGAACATTTGCAAGCAAAGAAGTGTGGACAAAATGGAACACTGTGGGACACTGGGACACACCGCAGCTTCCACGAGATTCTTTCTTCTTTGTTGTAGGGGAGTTTGCAAGGGTGGAGGGCAGGTACGAGGGGAGGGGTTGATGAGTAGGACTGGGGGGCGTGATGTGAAGTTCACACACACACACCAATAAAAAGGTTTTAAAAATTAAAAAAAAAATAAGACTCGGGCTCTGGAACGTGTGCTAGGGTGATTAGTGACACAGCTGACTTTCCTGGCCCCAAGGCAGCATCCCTGCCATGAAAAGCATTAGAGGTCGTAGTTCACCTTTGCATTGCTATTCAAATGGTATCATTCTAGCTGAGGGCTGGAGATGGAACTTGGTGGAATAGTTGCCTTGCATGCATGAGAATTCCTAGATTCCGTCTCAGACCCTGCATGCAGTAATTCATGGTAGTGCACGCCTGTGATCCTAGGTGGATAAAGGAGGATCAGAAGTTCGAGGTCATCCTCAGCTACTTAGTGAGTTAGAAGCCAGTGTGGGCCACATGAGATGACTCCTCAAAAACAAAACAAACAAACAAAATACCTAAGCTGAATTTGGTATTTATTCTCACTACTATACAATTAGGTTGAGATTTCCCCTCTAATTTAAAAGAAATTAAAACATATTTGCCAACCCCCCAGGCACTACATCTTTGCCTGATGGATAAGTTAGCCCTGTAAGTGAGCATGCCCTCCAGCAACTGGGACACAGAGCTGTCATTTTCCCCCCACATAGAGGTAGTGTAGCTCAGTAGTAGGGCACTTGCTGAGCCTGCGCAATGCCTTGGATTCACTTCTCAGCACCACAAAGCAAAATGCCCCAAACTCTAAAGGTCACTGTAGTTAAAAGAGAGAATTTGACTCTTGGAGTCCGAGAGCACAGCTGTTCTGGAGGCCGCTCTTGGACCCAAACTCTGGGTGCTTCTTGGACCCTCAACCATCGGAGCATCAGCCTCTGGAGGAGGTGGAACACGTTCTCCTTAGGACAAACCTCGTACTCTCAGAAAACTTTAAAGATAGGGTTGTTAAGGAAAACCACATCCAGACACAAATATTTCAGGCTCACAAAGCTGTAGATTTTTTAAAAGGTGCATTTATTTTTATTTTATGTGAATGAGCGTTTGCCTGCAAGTACGTCTATGCACCACACGCATGCCTCGTGCCCGCAGAGACCAGTTGAGGGCATCAGATCCCCTGGGTCACAGAAGTTCTGAGCTACCTTGGGGTGCTGAGAATTGGACCAGTGCTCTTAACTGTCAAGGCATCTCTCTAGGCCCCGAACTACACATTTTTTTTTATATATAGAAATGCTTAAAATAACGGTCTATCAGAGTAATATTTTTAAAATTTATTTAATGTATGTGAATACACTGCCACTGTCTTCAGACACATCAGAAGAGGGCATCAGATCTCATTACGGATGGTTGTGAGCCACCATGTAGTTGCTGGGAATTGAAATCAGGACCTTTGGAAGAGTAGTCAGTGCTCTTAACCGCTGAGCCATCTCTCCAGCACCCCTGAGAGTGATGTTTTAGCTTTGTTATCCAGATTATCTGAGCACTTGAACAAGTGACAGCTCAGTTTTGCATTTGTTTTCTTTTGCAAGTTTTCTCTGTGTAGTCCTGGCTGTCCAGGAACTCACTCTGTAGACCAGGCTGGCCTCGAACTCAGAGAGCCAGGGGCTCGTCAGCTTGAGTGCTGGGATTAAAGACATGTTCAGGCACTGCTGGGCAACAGCTGGTATTTTTAAGTTGACATGGTAGCAGTTTGTTAGGTTTTAAGATATCCAAAAACATGGGAACATGTGTTTGTTTACATAATAATGGTGAGGAAAATCAAGTATGGTGAATGTATCCATCTATCTGGAAATAGCCAAGGGGAATTACTTATGTAATTAAAAACTCTTTAAAATGTTGACATTATTTACCATTTAATTTTGTTTACTAGTGTAGGGTGTGATCTGTGGGTGAGTGTGGCCCCCGTCAGATGAGTGGCCGTCAGAGGACAAGTTCTGAGATGTTCATTCTCTCTCTCTACTGGAGGTTCAAACTCTGTGTAGCAAGTGTGTTTATCCACCTAGGCACCTCACTGTGCCCCAAATACTGATTTCTAAAGTGAAAATAACAAATGACATTCTGTCTGCAGACAAAAAAAACCCACCCATGAAGATACAGAGAAATTCCTGACAGTGACTGTAAGTTCCACAGAGGATGGTGCTGAGTCTTCACTGAAGAAAGCAGGTGTATAAAGCAGGGGTTCCAGGAGGGACCGGCTACTCTCCTCTGAGCTTCATGCTACGGCTGGGGTCTCTGTCTCAGCTCAGCCCTGGCTTCAGCTAGGAATATGTAAGTGAATCCATGTGCGTGCACCCTTGCCCTTGCTGACACCCGGGTGTCAAAGCAGATCAATGTACTGTGATCACCTTCCTGTGACATATGCTTTGAAATGTCCGTCAGCACCCGCTCTCTCAACTCCCGCTTCCATCTTGGCCCAGACTCTGCTCTTGCATTATTTATCTTGCTATTTATTCCACCCAGATTCTTCCTGGTGCTCCCTGGGTGCAAATCAGAACTTTTGAAGACAGCCTCAAGTTTCCTAGTCGCTGGAGGCCCATTTACCCTCATTTAGTGGAGCAAGGATCTCGTCAATGGTGCCCCAGTGGCTTGGGTAAATGGATGCCCCTCTCCAACTGCCTAATTGCATCCTGAGCACGACTCGGCCATTGGACAACTTCCAGAGTTCTATTTTTATTTATCTCATTATTATCTTTGTACGTAGTCTGATAACTTCTCAGAGTCACCAGATGGTATTCTTGGATAAGGAAAACTCTAAAGCCACCGAGCTTTAGCTGAGAGCTCTTTCAGGGGGGTTACATGGGGGATACATATTATATGCAAAGAGTACCTGTTTTAAATGAGAAGGTCATCATGACCTTATACTCAGACATAAGCATCACGTGGTTTTCCTATTAGAGTGACAGTCTTGTGAGAAAGGGGAAGGGAGGGCTGGGAGACGATGCTCAATGTACTAGCTATACTTGTATGAAAAGGAAGTTTTTTAAACTTACAAAGTCCTTGTTCCCTGAAATAGTCTTACCTCCATGCCACCATGTCCACTTGGTTTCACACCTCCAAAAGCTGTATTCTCCCACCTCCACCCCCACCACACACACACACACACACACACACACACACACACACGCACGCACACTTAACAGAAGTGACCCTGGGGTGGTAAATTTGTTCCATGAGCTCCTGTTGGTATGTGTATGCCAGGTCTTGTAATGAGGATGCTGAAGTAACTACTGCTGGGGAGCACCCCCACCCCCCAGCATTGTATCTATAGATACAGAAAGAGGCACACCCAGCAAAGGTAGATCAAGCTTGGGGCGTGGCAGAGAGACAACCCAGCTGGCTCCTCGTAGCTTTCTGCTTCCTTGATCCAGGCCCCATGAGCCCTGCGGGTTGGACCTGTGAACTACTCTGTGGTGACAGAAAAGCCTCTGCTTTATCCCAGTTATACTGCTTAGCTCTCAGAATTACAGCCTAAAGAGCCGTGGCTGTGAAGTAAAGGCCTTTTTATGGGTGGCTGGGGAGATTGGTCTGTGGTTAAGAGCACTTGCTGCTTTTGCAGAGGGCCTGAGTTCACAGCACCCATATTAGAGAGATCTCGACCATCTGTCACTCTATTTCCAGGGGATCAATGACCTCTTCTGGCCTCTTGGAATGTATGTACATGCTAATAAATACATATACACAGGCAAAACCTCTCACACACGACAAAATCAAAACACATAAAATGAAGTAAATCGAGATGCTACACCACACACGTATAGAGATAACCACACTACACTGTCTCCTTGGTTGTCTCAGGAACTTTTACTTTTCAGTGGAGATGTATCAATCCCACCGTACCCTGAGGCCAAGAGCTCAGACACTTGATAAGTCTCTGACAGACGGTGTTATTTGGAGGTACGGAACAGTCTCTAGCATCAAAAGCCCGTGTCGACAAACAGAGAACACCATCACCACACACTAAATGCTTGTGTCCAGAGCGATGGCGTTTGGAGACAGTAGCTTTGGAAGGTATAGACAGGTCACAGGGGCAGAGTCCTCACAGATGAAATTAGTGTTCTTATAGAAGCACTTTTAAGACTGCACTCCTGGAGAGATGGCTCAGTGGTTAAGGGCACTGACTGCTCTTCCAGGGGTCCTGAGTTCAATTCTCAGCAACCACATGGTGGCTCACAACCATCTGGAATGGGATTGAATGCCTTCTTCTGGTGTGTCTGAACATAGCTACAGTGTACTTGTATAAATAAAATAAATAATCCTTTAAAAAAAACTGCATTCCTATCATAAAAAAAAAAAGCAAAACCCTAGAGAACTGTGCCCCTGAAGCTGAGAGAGAGCTCACCCTCAGCACCAAGCTGGTGGGGACCCGACTTCGACCTCAGCCAATGGCTTAAGGCAGCACAGAGTTCTACCTAAGTCTCTTCCTAGATTCTTTGGGCTAACAACTCAAACACACTGCCTAGAACAGAGATCTGAAGCCAGGCTAGGCTTTCAAATGCCTATGCCAGATCCAGTCTCTCCGTCTCTGTCTCTCCCCATCTGTCTCTCTCTGTCTCTGTCTCTCTCTGCCTCCAGCTTGTGAATAAGATGTCAGCTCTCAGCTACTGATCCAGCACCAAGCCTGCCCGACTGCCGTAGTGGGCATAGTGTCACGTTCTAAAGCTGTAAGCAAGCCCCCAGTTAAAGGCTTTCTTTCCTAAGATGTCTTGGTTATGGTGACTCTTCATAGCAGTATATCAATGACTGAGACAGGGACTCAGGTAGGGCGCTAGGGGTTTATTTGTAGGAGCTGAGCACAATGCATGTGTCTTAGACTGTGTGTGTGTGTGTGTGTGTGTGTGTGCGTGCGCGCTCGCGTGTGCGTGCGCTTCCTGTGCTCATAGAAGCCAGTAGAAGACATCAAGTGTCCTACCCTACCCCATTCTATTGTATTCTCAGGCTGACAGCTCCTGTAGCAAGCTCCACAGAAATAACAAATGGGTTTGGTCACATTTGGCTTTTTTGAGTGGGGTCTTGGGATTTAAACTCAGTTCCTTATGTTTGCACAGCAAATGCTCCTACCCACTGAGCCATCTCTCCAGCCCTGGCTAGGAACTTTTTAGAGAGGTAAATTAGGTACTTTCCAAATTGCTGAGGGAGCTAGAAAATGGGCCCAAAGCCCGCCCTCTGGGATGATTCCGAAGAACGAGGCAGACTTGGCCCTCTGGAGAATCCTCACAGCCCTTGCCAGAAGGTCAGTCTCACTGGGAAGATAGCCTCTTTCTCACGCCCACTGTAGAACACAGCGACATTGAGAGAGACTCTAATAAAGCTAAGGCTTACAGATACCACTTACCCAGAAAAATGATTGTATAACTGGCTTGGTTCTTATATAAGCGAGGCAGATGCTGTTATTGCGAACTGAGGTGCCTATAAACGTATCAAAGCTGATGCCCTCCAGCTCTCCCAGCAGCCCTTAGTACCTGTGGCTCCTCCCAGTACTTCTTGCCCAGCACCCTACTCTAAACCTCTCCCTTCCAGAGGCCTGGCTTCCACTTCCCTTCCCCCCAGCCTGATCCCTATATAATTCAGCCATTGTGGCTTTGCCACTCTCTTGGCATCTTCGACCTGTTCGAATCTGTTGGTCGGTATCTCCTCTGTTGCCCGCCCTCCCCTTCTCTTCTCATGGTCCAGTTTCGTCTCCAGGCCGTGTTCAGCCTGAATGTTTCCCTTTGCCTGCTTTCTCCTTTATAGCTACAATAAAATGCTTATCCATACTTTAGGAGTGGTTCCCCACCCCCATTCATCCTTTTGTTCAGTTATTAGCCTCACGGTACAGACGAGGAAGCTGAGGTAGGAGAGTAATCCAAAAGTCACATGAGAAGAAAACAGCAGAAGAGATGAGCCTGCGTCCCCTTGGTGTAAGTGAGACCTAGCTATAAACCGTGTTGACTTTGTTATTATTGTTTTAAGACAGAGTCTCACTGTGTTTCTTTCCCTGGCTGGCCTGGAATTTGTAGCTCAGGTTGGCCTCAAAGAACTCACAGAGATCCTCCTGCCTCTGCTTCCCAAGTAAATACTGGAATTAAAGGTGTGTACCATCATGCCCAGCCTTGAAGTAAGAGATTTTGGGTTTTGTGCCCCTGGTTTGGTTTTTGTTGTTGTTGTTTTAGCACACTAGACTCGGTGGTTCATGATAGCAGCCACGTGGTTGTCTGCCCTATCCATCCACTAGCCACAGCTGCAGAGCCATGGTTGCTACAGTGAACGCCCCACAACGAAAGTCAGCAGCGGCCAGAGTCTAATCTCCTTGTCATCTGCTGTCCTAAGATAAGCTCGCCACGGAACCCTATCGCAGCAATTCACTAGGTCTGGATTGTAGCTGGCACAGGTTTCTGTCTGGATAAGGCAGGCACAAGCTAAGTGCATGGACACATCCCTGGGATCTCAGCATGAGAGTGAAGGCAGATGTCAGGAGTCCAAGGGGATCTCACCTGCACTAGTTCAAGGGCAGATCTCAAAAAATTCACAATAATAAAGAAGAGAAAAAGATGGAGGCTGAAATCAGCTTGTTGCCTGCTTTTAGTGTGTGGATAAAAGTTACACATTTGGGCTGGAGAGATGGCTCAGTGGTTAAGAGCACTGACTGCTCTTCCAGAGGTCCTGAGCTCAATTCCCAGCACCCACATGGCAGCTAACTATCTGTAACTCCCGTTCCTGGGATCCAATACCCTCACACAGACATACATGCTGGCAAAACAGGAATCTATGATCATAAAATAAATTATTTTTTTTTTTAATTTTTTTTCTTTAAAAAAAAGCAAACAACCCTCCGTGCCAATCACATGCTCCATGGACGTCTGTCTGTTTCCTTTCAGGAACGAAATCACTGTTATCTCCTTTATAAGGACTGTTAGAGCTCACACAACAGAGGGGTTAAGGATAAGCTTGGGGTGGCAGAAAAGAGATCGCCACTCAGCTGATGTCTCAACACCACAAACCTTTACTCTGATCAAGGGGGTGTACCTGGAAGGGGAGCATGCAGAGACAGGAAGTCACTTGTTTTTATTCTAACGCAGGTGGTTGATTGTGTCTTTCCCCTTGGCTGGGCCTGACAGTCTCCATTAGCTTTAAAAGAATCAGTGCAAAGGAAGTAAATCAGGGGGAGGTAAGTCACTTTAATTGAGAATGTAGCGGGGCCTTTGGATGAACAAAAGTTTTATTCAGTGAGTGTGGAGGATTACAGATTGAGGATAATAAACACACTTGAATTAATGGTTATAAACACGGGTTTTATAATATCTGATAGAAAAGACTTCAATGTTTCTTACAGAGATAGTTTATTCTGGAGGCAAATTTGAGTGACCACAGCTCTGGTTATAGGGAGCCAGGCTACCCCAGGTTCCATGTTCCAACACGGAAGCAGCTTCATGAAGCTTTACAGTACGAGAACAGAGTTGTAAATCACGCAGTTTAGAAGTTCATTGGTATATACGTCTGAGAGGAGGGTCCGGGAAGAAGCTGAGACTTCTACATCTGGATCAGCAGGAAGAGAGTGAGGCACTTGAATTGGCTAGGACTTTTGAAACCTCAAAGCCTATCCCTAGTGACACCCTTCCTCCAACAAGGCCACACCTCCTAATCTTTTCAAATAGTGCCACTCTCTGGTGACCAAGCATTCAAATCTATGAGCCTGTGGGGGACATATGCATTTAAACCAGTGCATCTGAGATAGGCCCCTCAACCCTCATCTTGGATTGGTTAGCTTAGGCTCTGAAAGGGGAGCTGACTGCCCTACAGCGTCAGGTATACAAGGTTAGGACCTGCTTTAAGCACATACCTGACCAGCTTGGCCCAGTCCAACATGTCTTCCTGTGTGAGTGCGTGTGTGTGTGTGTGTGTGTGTGTGTGTGTGTGTGTGTGTGTGTGTTTTGTGTGTTTGCCTGGCCCAGTCCAACATGTCTTCCTGTGTGTGCACTTGTATGTATGTATATCTGTGTGTTTGTGGAAGACCATGTACAGTCCAGCCCTATAGACAGATTCCTCTCCTTAATGTAGCCTTAATTTTCTTCTCCGATGTGACTGACTGTAGGGTGATGAGGCCCCCCATAGAGATTCAGTAAGATGAAGTAAGATGACAAAGATTAATTGGAGAAATGATCATACTTTTTTTTTTTTTTTTTTGCACAAAGGCAATGCCCGTGTAAGACCTCCAGCATAACATGACTCACGGGTTCAAATCCCTGTTTTCTCTGGGAGGGTGAGGTGGGAGGTGCAGACAGTGTGGAGGGCCATGGGTGATGGCTTTTCAGAGGCAGAGCTTGTGAATGGTTCTCTTCGTAATCTGAGTGAGTTTAAGGGACAGACCTTAGTTTGTAGGTAAAGTCCATCCCATGTGACTCCGTCTCTCTGTCTTCTTTTCTGAATTAAACTGAGATAGCAGGATGGTTGGGGTGCAGGCAGTGTGTTCTCTTGTGCAGCCTAGCCTTAATGCAGAACTTAAGGGAGTTCCAAAGAGCGTCTCCTAGATCGTGAAGGGAGGAGCAAGGCGGGATCAGAAGGACATCCATTCTTTACTGCTCTGAGAATCTCATCATTTCCTTTAGATCAAATTGCTTAGCACACCCCACACAGATATTCTGGAAGGTACCAATCTCTGGGCCCCAGCATGACCCCAACCACCAGGGTTCTGGGGTTTATTATTAATTGTGCAAGTGCACGTGTGTGTATGTGTGGGGTGTGTGTGTGTGAACCTCAGGATGTGAGTGGGAAAGGAACTGAACCCACGTTCTCTTTAAGAGCAGCAGGTCCCCTTAAACAATAACCCATTCTTTCAGCCAGTAAAGAGTTAAATTTGTTTTGTTTTAGACAGGGTCTCACTGTGTAGCCCAGCAATGGCTGGCCTAGAACTTGCTATGCAGAGGGAGCTAACCTCAAACTTGCAGGCCGCCATGCCTAGTCTGTCTCTTTTTCAGTAGTCACATGTGACAGTTTGTCCACATGGCTCTTGTAAATATCCGTGGTGAAGGAATCAGAGCCTAGCCACAAAGAGCAAACCCCACTGTTCACTCCTGGCTCTGTTCTACTCCACCAGCTGACCCGATGACGATGCCTGAGAAGCAAGAACAGCTGCAGTTGCTTCCTCTTTTCTTCCTCCTCCTCCTCCTCTTTCTCTTTCTCTTCCTCTTCCTATTCCTATTCCTCTTCTTCCTCCTTCTCTTCCTCCTCCTTTTCTTCCTCTTCCTCATCCTCCTCCTCCACCTGCTCCTTTTTCTTTTTCTCTTTTGAAATCCATGAGAACTCTACTGCCCCCAGTAAACACACACATACAATTCTCTTGTTAATTTGAGAGACATGAGTTGGAGTTCATTCCTCAAGGGTGCTCGAGTCACCAGTGAAACAACCATGCAGAAGATCCAGGGCTGTCCCCAAAATTGGGGACCCGTACTCCTCACTTGGCATATGCCACTAAAGTTCACTTCTCATCGGCCTATATCAGACACTGGAATCCAACCAGCCACTATTTGTGAATGGAGCCTTGAGTCCTTAGGGGTCCCTAGCCTGTGATTCAGAATAAACGAGGGGCAAGAGTCTCTCAGGGTTCAGCTGACAAGAATGCTTTGCAGATCATTAGGATGTTCTCATTTTATAGGAAAAGACAACAAAAGCATATGTTAGAGGCCTGTGGGGAAGCTGGCCAGCCCTGGAGAATGTGCTGGTCACAGCAGCTGCAGGGCAGCAGCTGCAGCTTCCTAGGAGTGACACTATTTTGAGGGACTTAGGACCACTCTGCTTTTAAACATCTGTTTTCTGTTCGTATCTGTCCCCTCCTCTGTGCGTCTCTCAAGGACCTTCAGCCTCTGAAGAACACACACCTCCAGTCGGACATTGTGACAGAGGGGAGTATTTCACAGAGCTGGACAATTATTAGGTGTCGGTGTGAATCCTAACAGCCTGGGCTCAGGGGAAGGCAGTGACCCGATTACTGACAGCTGTTAGAGTCTCCTCTCTGCATTTTAGCTTCCCCAGCAGAGGGGCACAGACACTGCCATCATTAACATTTAATTTTGATTTAGTAAGTCTGCACAGGCAGGGCCAGCTAAATGCAGGCTGTTGCCTATAAAAGTTCAGTCCCTCTTGAGGTCGTTCCAAACTGCACCTGCTCAGGCCCGAGAGATGGGCACAGGACAATTTTCAAGGTTACCCAGCTTCTGAAGGCTGCTGTAGGAGTCTTGGAAGTGGAACCAAAGAGCTATGTTAGCAGCTAGAAGAGTTGGGAAACATCCCCCATTTCCCCGTGATTGGACAAGAGAGAAGAGCAGACACTGAGTTGACTATCCAGGCGTATGACCGAGAGAAGGCAAAATGGGTCTTTAAATGTGATGTCATTTTAAAAAGTGATGTAAGCAGAACATTTACCACTCAGATTGGAAGACAGCAAAGACTCCCTTGATGAAACTTTGGGCAGTAGTTCCCAGCTTTGGTCTAAAAGTAATGAATGATTTTGCCATTCACTGAAAGACATGGCAGCTTCTAACGGCTCAAGCCTGTACTTCTAGAATAAACCCAGCTCCTCTAAAAATGCTTGTGTCACAAGCTTTGCTGGAATTCTGTTCCAGCTAAATGTGGTGGTAGATAATCCCTAGGATGGTTCCTTTAGAGAGCTTGTGCTGCAGTACAGCCCCTTTCTTCCACGCTGCTGATCTTCTAACACACACTCACACATATCCACACACATACACACTCACATATGCACACAAAAACATGCACACATACACACAAATACACACATATACAGACTCATACACACTCACACATACACAGACTCACAAACATAGACACTCACGCATATGCACTCACACAAACATACACACACACACTCACATACTTACACACTTACCAACACACACACTCACTGACACACACACACTCACACATACACATACACCCACATATACTCACTGACACACATACACACACATTCACTCACACTCACAATACATACACACACACATACATACATACACACACATACACTCACACACATTCATATATGCGCCCTCTCTCTCACACACATACATAGAGTCTCTCGTTTGTTGCTTTTAGAATCTCAGAGCCTTTTAGAAATGCTGACATTCAGGAACTAACTCCCCTCAGTTGTCAGCATCTGGCTCCAACTTGCTCAGTCACCTCCTGTCAAGCCAAAAGGGTCTGACAAGTTTGCTTCTACTCCAAGCAAGCAAGCACCAATTAGCACACCAGTCTGTGCCCAAACCTCCACTTGTCCCCACCTGACTCCCCCAGTCAGAAGCGGAGCCGAGCCCTGCTGGTTTTGTTAGCCCTTGCAATGGGTTAGCACAGCCAACTAAATGGTTCATATGCAGGGTCATTCCTAGTGTCCAGCTTTACCCCTGATGGAGGGGTGCATACATTTAGACTGGCCACAGAGCTAAGAAGGCCGAGGTTATGAACTTAATGTCCACATGCTTCTGCCAGGATTGTGGTCCCATCTGTCTTCTCAGGTGTTTCACAAATGCCTTCCCTAGATCACAGGGGACACCAGATGAGAGAGCAGAGATGGCTCAGCGCAAACCTTGGACCTTTGGGGTTTCTCCTGACTGTTTAAGAATGCAGTATACAGATGGTGTGGCTCATTGCCCCCTTCATGTACCTCAGCTGGGACAGCACTTCTCTCTCTCTCTCTCTCTCTCTCTCTCTCTCTCTCTCTCTCTCTCTCTCTCTCTTCCTCTCTCCCTCCTGCAGATGCCTTTCTTGTGATTTATCACAGATGCGCAAAGTTCTCCTGTTCCTTCAGCATCTATTTCATGGCCCATCTCCTTCACGGCTCCCTTTCAGACACTCCACCTCCCAATTCACTCACCCTGGTACACAAAGAATTTATCTTCCTCACTCTCACTAGTTTTGCTCTTGCCACTGTTCATGGTTCATGTATTCATGCTTTACTGCATCTAAAAGAAATGAGGACAAGATAGCCCACCTCTTTTGTTCTGTATTGTGGCTACAATCAGGCTAACTGTATTGAAGATGCATTCAACTGTCTGCATTGGGTTTCCAAGTGACCTTGACAAAGTTCAGCAAAATTATGTTGAGTTCCTTCATCAATTCTAGGGCGTACTGTAGACTTTTATTATAATCTTCAAAATGCTTGCCAGTTTATACACTCAAACTAGTATGTTATTGTACTTTTTATAGAGATGTCTGCTGCCTATAACTTTCCTCATTTAATGTAACCATAGAATAATGCAGCTAACCACAAACCTCCGGTATACAATGTGATAGCTCCTGTGGCTTCTGTCTCCCCCCCACCCCCATCCTCCTCCTTCTCCTCTTCCTCCTCCTCTTCCTCCTCCTCTTTTCTTCCTCTTCTTCTTCCTCCTCTTCCTCCTCCTCCTTCTCCTCCTCCTTTTCCTTCTCCTCCTCTTCTTTCTTCCTATTTTTTTCCTATGTTTTTGAGATATAGTTTCTCTGTATATACTTGGCTGTCTTGGAACTTGCTCTGTAGACCAGACTGGCCTCAAACTCAAAGATAAACTTGCCTCTGCCTCCTAGGTGCTGAGATCAAAGGTGTGCACCACCTGACTCTTCTTTTCTCTTTCTGTTTTTGAACAGGGTCTCACTATGTAGACCAGACTGGCCTCAAACTCACAGGCACCTACCTGCCTCTGCCTCTGCATCCTGGGTGCTGGGATTAAAGGGGTATGCACCACAACTGGCCCTATTTTTATTTTTAAGTTTATGTGTATGGGTATTTTGCTTGCTTGTATGTCTGTGTATCACATGCATGCTTGGTGCCCATGGAGGACATAGAGGGTGTCCTCCAGTGATCCCCTAGAACTGAACCCTGGTTCAGTGCTCCTAACCACTGAGTCATCTCTCCAGAACAATAGTCAGTTCTTTATACTTAAGTTGCTGTTAGCTTACATTTTCATAGCTGTATGAATGTATTTTTAAATCTTCTGCCCATTTTAAAGAAGGAAAAATGCTTTGAGGACATGTCCTGGACTAGATGACTCCTAAAACCTGAAGCTGCTATGGAGTGTGGGACATCCATTCTAAGGCGCCAGTGCCATCCATGAGATGTTGGCTTTGGAGGCATGAAGGATGCAAGAGTGGAGGGTTGTGGAGTTTTCCTTCATGGTTTCAGAAAGCCTCTGAGGCCAGGCAACTTGTAGCAAGGATTGAATCCCTGCAAGGCTGAGAGAGGTCAGTATGGGAGCTCTGAAGGTAAGGCTGGGTTGTGGTGGGGATGCTGAGACACTAGAGATGTCAGAGCCATAAGACATCTCTCAGAGAGTCTCAAGAGAGAGAGAGAGACTGTGTGTGTAGGAAGCAATATATAAAGAGCAACAACAAACAAACAAAACAAAGCACCACTTCCAACAACATCAAAAAACTGAACATCAAGAAAACAGCCCAGTTAAAGTGGGGTACAGAATGAAGTAGGACACTTTCAAAAGATGAAACACAAATGGCTGAGTAATGCTGGGGGTCCCCAGCATTACTGGAGACTAAACAGCCACTGTGGAAATGAGTGTGGCTTGTGGCTGTTCCTTGGGACCCTAGGGATAGTTGTACCTCAAGATCCAACTCTACCGCTCCTGGGCACACACCCAAAGGACACTGCGTCTTACTGCACAGACACTGGCTCATCTGTGTTCTTTGCTGCCCTATGCATAATCACCAGAAACTGAAACAGCCTAGATGTCCTGCCGATGGCTGGGTAGTGAAGTGTGGTACATCTCATTGTGATAATGTGGTGCATTTATACAATGGGATATTACTCAGCTGTTAAGAAAAACTAAGTTATAGGGGATAGAGAGATGGCTTAGCCATTAAGAACACACACTAATCTTCCAGAGGACCTGAGTTCAATTCCCAGCACACACATTAGGCCGTTCTCTACTGCCTATCATTTCAGTTCTAGGTACATGCAATGCACTGGCGTCTGTGGGCACCTGAATTTACATGCCAGGACACAGACGCATACCCACACCATTAAAAATAAAAATGAATCTTTAAAAAGGAAATTATGAAATTCATAGGGGAATGGATGGGGCTAGAAAAAAATAAAAAGCATGCTGCATGAGGTAACCCAGACCCAAAAGACAAATATTGTATATTTTCTCTTCTACATGGATTCTAGGTGTTAAATGTTTGATGTGCTCGCCGCAATCTGAATGATCACAGAGATCGGGTAATTAGTAAGGGACTGGTGGGGAGGAGAGTCTCTCCCAAGGAAGGGGAATTAGACTACATCATTATGGAGACACAAAGGGAAAACTAGAGTAGGATTTAATAGAGAGGGGTGGGAGAGAAGGGTAAAGGAGGAGCCATGGGAGGGACCAGTAACCATACAAAACCACATGGAAACCTGCTACTGTAGAAGCTTCCCACCACAGCTAACAACGTGAAGGGGGTGTAAATGGAGTCGCCAAAAGGTAGGGGAGAAAATATCCCAGCTAAATATCTTAAGCCACTAAGTAAAGTCCCTAGTGGCAGGAATGGTTCACTCCTTGTCGCCTCATTGGTCTAAGGAATCCCGTGGGACCTCCCAAACACCAGAGGCTAGTGAGGCTAGTGGTTGCTCTGTGCAGCCTGATGATGAGACCCTCTTGCTGATGACAACGCTTATATGTCGTTTACCTGGAGAAGCCGGGCTGGTGCCTAACTAGAAGATCCACCTTCCTGTTTAGCATCATTCATGGTGCTAGGACAAACTTTGCGTGTTCATTCTGAGTAGGAATCTGCAAGATGGACTGGTGCAGTAGTGGCAGAAATATTATGGACATAACCAACCTTTCTTTTCTTTTTTTTTTTTTTTTTTTTTTTTTTGATTGGATCTAAGGTCCACTCCAAGAGATGGAACCCATACTTGATACTGCTAATGCAGCCAAGAAACAGAGACTAGAAAAGTCATGGGCCCATGGACAACCCATTACTATTCTGCTAAAGAAACATAGCTATAAAATGACTCCTAATGACACACTGCTGTACCCATAGATCAGGGCCCCCCTCAGCCCTCACCAGAGAAGCTTCTTGCAGTATAGATGGCAACTAACATGGGGGGGGGGAGAGCGAGAGAGACAGAGAGAGACAGAGACAGAGAGAGAGACAGAGAGAGAGACACAGAGAGAGACACACACACACACACACACACACACACACACACACACACACAGAGCTTAGAAACCTATTAATAAAAATCAAAACCCAAAAGGAGCTGGCGTGGTGGCACACGCCTTTGATCCCAGCACTTGAGAGGCAGAGGCAGGCGGTGGTCTTTGCATACATGCAGACAAGATACTCATACACATAAAAATAATTTAAAAAAGGGGGGTGAATCGGAACTTTGATGGCATTTTGGGATTGCTTGCACTTCTAGGTTTCTGATCCTCATATGAATGTAAAGTATATTCTTAGATTTTTCAGAGCAGGGCGACACTGTTAAGTTTCCATATCTGGATCTTTCACACCAAGAGAGTCTCTGTTCTAACACGATTGGCTGGCTTACCCGCTCTCTTACCACTCCTTCCTCCCGACCAGGAAGCATCACCTGCTCTATCATTCCCTACCTACCGTCCATGTTCCTTGTCTTTTGAAAGCCCAAATTCAAACCCTGGCAAAGGGGTGGGGCATGCATGCACTGACCAGGAAGAACTCTCCCGGGATCTAGCAGTGGGGAATCACTGGGCTTTGATCTTGAAGTCACAAATGAAGTCGGTCTAAGAGCTGCCCGATTGATGGATTGATGGCGAGGCGTCTACGGTTCCAGCTGCTGTCAGGCATGCCTGCTGCTGCCCGCAGTCCCAGGATTTGGTCAGTAGATTCATCCCTTTTTGCTTAGGTTAGTTATCATTAGATTTCTACCACATGAACGTGAAGCTGTGTTTGTTATAAACTCTGAGGTGCGTTTGGGTCTGTTGTTCCCTGCTGATGTACTTTTCTATTCTTTTCTAGAATTAAATTGTTTTATCTCCGTCAGGCTTTTAGTATCTCTGCAGGCCAGCGCCCATGTTGATCAGTTCGCACTGTTGTAACAAATATCTGGAATAAACCAGCTTAAAACGGAAAGATTCAGCTCGTGGCTTTGCAGGTCACGCTCACTTGGCTTTGGGTGTTTGGTGGCACAGGATATCATGGTGGGGGCACCTCAGAGGAGTCAGGGACTCAATAACCCCCATGACAGGCACATCGCCAGTGTCTTAATTCACTTCTGATAGGCACCACCTCCAAAAGGTCCCATTGCTTGCCAATAGTTCCTTAGTCACCTGAGCAAAACCTTCCACACAGGGCCTTTGAGACCTAGGAGACACGCTATTAACATTGCCGTATCTGCTGCAGCCTAGACACCTCCAATGGGGGTGCTTCTCTGGACCTGCAGATACAGGTGTTCCAGTTACTGTGAAGGAACCCCTCCCCTCATCCCATCTCTAATTTCAAATTAGTAAACTAATTTTGAATTATAAACCTCTCTCTAACTAGCTAGCACATCAGAATCTCATTTAATTTGGAAAACCAAATAAATAAAGTTGGGGTTTCTAGGTGTAACAAAACTGAAGAGGGATGTCCCCACTGGGAGCATCTATCAGACGTTCAAAGTAGCCAGCAGGCTAGCCAGCTGCTCTTTTGTAATATGTTTGGCTGTAATAATCGGTATGTGCCGCGATGCCCAAGCGTCTCCTAAACCATTAGGATGACAGACTTTGGTATGGGTGAAGAAGTTTATAGAGATGGAATAGGAATAAGGGATGCAATGCTAGGATAAAGTCAAGGGTAGGGGTGTTGTGTAGCAGTTTCTTCTGAGACTGAATCATTCCACCTCCTAGAAAAGCTCCTTAAGACAGAGGGGAACAACTCAGAATAGCCTCAGGAAGTCCCTGAAACTGACCAGATTCACTAGGCTCCTCCCTCTCAGGGTGAGCAATAAAGGCCAGCGGATGTGCAAAAAACGCAGCCCAGCTCAGGTGCTGAGAGGAGGCTTAGATGAACTGAGCCACTTGGGACACTCATCAACCCTCTGGGCTGTCTGCAGGCTGTGCAGTGTGCTCCAGGTTCCCAACTTGGTGAGCTGTCACTCATACTGGTGTGGGATTTGATGGTGCAGCTATCTTTCAGTCATTTCTGCTCTTGTAAAAAACCCCTATAAAACATTGGGGTTCACCAAGTAGAACTTTGGTGGTATCTGCACTTAGGTCTGCTGTGGACTCCTTATTTAGGATTAGTAGGAGGAGGGAAGAGAAAAAAAAAAAGGATTAGTAGATATGGGTATTGTACCTTTCCAGGAAAAGTCTTGTCACACAAGGGGAAAGAAACATTTGGAAGGGAAACTTGGACAGAGCTACCAAAATAATTGAAGGGTTCTAGCAAATCTTGCCCTCCCCCCATACCCTCTGCCTTGTTAAGAACTGTTAGATTACACTCCTAAAGCTAGCCACAGGGTCTATTCCCTTATTTGGGCACTTCCTTCTCCTGAGGTTGACTACCAAGGTCCAGTTATCAAATTATTAAAGTCCAGGAATCAAAAAGCTCCCTTTCACTTACCTAATAAACATGCTCAAATAAAATTAAACACCTCATCCTAACAGAGGGTTTCCCCTTGTACCTTTATAAAGCACCATTTTCCTACGGGTCATGTCTCTATTCAGTGGCAGTCCTTTGTCCCTTTGGGGTAAATATCCGTTTCCCCTCTTCCTTGTTCTTTTCCTTTTCTCCCTCATTCTCTCTCTGTCTTAAATCTCTTATTCCCTGTCCTTTGTCTCTCTGGGACAAATAAGTCTCCTTTGTGTTGAGAACTTGGCCATGATTTGTCATGGGCCGATACCAGTCCCTTCAGTAATATATGTATGAGCACCACACTGGGACTACATGGGCTTGGATTCCTGTTTAGCAATTAACACTCTATGGCCTTGATCAAGCTACCTTAACCTTTCTGGTTCGCTCACCCATGCAGTGAGGATGACAGCACCTGCTCCACAGTTCTAGGATCACTGCTGGTTACCTTGCACGAGCAGCAGCTTCTGACAGCTTCTGACACATGTTGGCGAGTACGGTGTTATCTGCTATGTTAGGACACAGAGGGTGGCTGGGAAGCCCCTCTGAAAACTTTCTAATACAAGTTGCTCGGGTGATCAGAACTTAACCAAACGAGTCCAGTGCTTGTAATGTTGCTGGGCCTCATCTTTCTTTATCCTGGCTCAGCTGCTAAACAGTTCTTAACTTTTATTTTTATTTAATGTGCGTGGGTGTTTTGCCTGCAGGTGTGTACGCCACATGTCCTGTGGATTCCCTGGGGTCAGTTATGGATGGCAGTGGGCTGCCACGTGGGTGTTGAAGTCTAGTCCTCTGCAGGAGCAGCCAGTGCTCCTGACCACTGAGCCTCTCCACAGTCCCAGGCTAGCTCTTTTTCACTACAATTCTGATAAAGGAAACGTACTTAAGAGATTCTTGCAAAGAATTATTTCTAGTTAATTTTGGTGTTTGCATGTGTGTTTAGTCATTTGCAAGTTGTTTTTTTAATAATATAGTTTATACGATAAAAAAATAGATTCTTCAAATTGTTAATGTGGTTGTTCCCCACAGACACTCTTATTCTGTGAACTGTGTTGGATGCTAGGTGGCATACGAATGTGATTAGTAAAAACACAAAACATTCTTGAAAGTAATATCGAAAAAGAAAAAAAATCCCATAATGCTCAGAGTGGGGAGCACCCTGTAAGGCTTTCATGGATGAGTATGGAGTAACTTCATAGAGATAGGATTTGAGTGTTGAGTTGGCACTAGAAGTACACCCACACTTTCACATACTGGTGACAACGTGCATCAGTTAGGACACACAGGGTTTGGGTCACTTTGGTGTAAATTGATGGGAGAAATGAGGGTAAAGGCTGAGTTTACAACGCAGCGTCACAGCACAAGTCAGCACCTGTTACCACGTCAGCAGGTGTCACCACGTGCCAGTCACCACAGGTCAGCAAGAATAAGGTACTGGGGAGAAGGTAAGAAAATGGCTAGGTCAGGTATGCTGAGGGAGATTCTGAGCAGGAAAACCATGTACAGGAACGGAAGAAAATGGGTTATCAGTGGGTTATCAGCGCGCGCGCGCGCGCGCGCACACACACACACACACACACACAGAGGTGTTGGTAGACTTAATCGTGCAGACCACCTTCTAAAAGCTCATCCACAGGTTTTAATGTATAATTAAAATATGTATTTCATTTATACAGGGGATTTTCAATAATAAGATACATATATAATAAATAAGTCAAATTAAAAAACATACATCAGACAGCTTCATGGGTTTTTTTTCTTTTTGAGACAGGGACTCATACAGCCCAAGCTGGCCTCCAACTCCGTAGTCGCAGCTGACTCTTGACACCCACTGTCCCTGCTCTGCCCCACGTGCTGGGGTCACAGGTGCTTCCCACCTACAGTTTACCACCCTCCAGCGTTTTCTTCTCTCTTGGACACTGAAGATTTAGTCCAGGGCCTGAGGCATCTCAGGCAAACGCCCTAGCACAGAGTTTCATTCCCAGCATGGCTTCCTGCCCTTTCAGAGTTGGAGTCCCCAAGCCCAGGGAGGTCTGCAGGCAATCTCAGTAATTCTTCTGCTTCTTCTTGCAACGCCTCTGCCTTTTCATGTAACAGCATCTGCAATTAAAAACCCAGTCATGAGGGCAAATGTTCTTGGCTAGAGAGCTGCCAACATTTTATGTCTGCTCCAACCCTGTGTCCTGACACACTGATATCTAATGCTGGAACCAAAATGGTGAGACTGAAAAATGCCCACTTTAGAACCAGAGACTCAGTAAATGAGGTATTCTGCTAAAACCATTTTAGCTGATCACAGCATTCAGTGCACCAAGCACAAGGAGCTTCTCTATACTCAAAGGTCTGTTTCACAGAAGACTCGGGCACTTAAACTTAATTTATAATCTATAAAATTTCAGAAAATTTTGCAAAAATTTAATTAGCTCTTGAAACTGTTATTCTTTACGTATGTATTTAATTAGCTCTGCAAACTGTTTAATTTAGTGTGCTCTAAAAGCCCATCAGTACTGCAGAGAAACGTTTTACTAAGGAGGCTACAGAAACATGACTGGGTCTGTTCTCCTTTTTACCAAAGCTCCTATGGTGAACGTGATTGGATGTTATCCCTCCCTCCACTGCTTCCTCTCTCTGCTGTCATCCCTCCTGTATTGTTTTAATTAATTAATTAATTAACTAACTAACATATATGGGTGTTTTGTCTGCATGTATGTGTATACACCATGGTCCCCTGAGGCCAGAAAAGTTGCCCAAACTGCTGAGACTGGAGTTACAGATGCTGTGATGGCCATGTGGGTGTTGGGAGTGTGAACCCGAGTCCTCTGCAAGAGTAGCCAGTGCTCTAACCACTGAGCCACCTCGCCAGCTCCCTTCCTATCGTTTTTTTCGAGATGGGATTTCACTACATAGTCTAGGCTGGCCTCAAACTATTATCTTCCTGTTGTCAAGGTAATGAATATGCGTGTTACCACGCCTGGAAATATGGTTACTTTAAAAACAGCATACAAGGAAGAAGTATCCCAAGCACACTGTGCAGCCTGTGTGCTGGGCCGCCTTCAGTTCTCTTGGACAGGAGCAGAGGCAGGGGCATCCCTACCAATCCAAGAACACCACGTCTACTGGGACACAGTCCATCTCGGACGCTGTATCTGCAAACACTCGGAACGTCTCCCTCATAGATCACTGCAGAGATCAACTAAGGCAAGCCCATATGTGAGCAACGCTCAAAACCATGAGAAAGGTTTTTTTTTTGTTTTTTTGTTTTTTTGCAATTTTGCAATTTTGCTTCACATACTCGATGAATTGTCTTAGTCAGGGCTTCTAAATGCTGTAACAAAACACCATGACCAAAAAGCTACTTGGGGAGGAAAGGGTTTTGGGCTTATACTTCCATATTGCTATTTATCTCTGAAGGAAGCCAGGGCAGGAACTCCCACAGGGCAGGAAGCTGGAGGCAGGAGCTGATGCAGAGGCCATGGAGAAATGCTGCTTACTGGTTTGCTCAGCTCTTTCTGGACCACCAGCCCAGGGATCTGACCACCCAAATGGGCTGGGCCCTCCCCCAACAATCACTAATTAAGAAAATGAATAACAGCTCAATCTTACCAAGGCATTTTCTCGATTGAGGTTCTCCCCTTTCAGATAAGTAGTTTGTGTGTCAAGCTGACACAAGACTATCCAGCACAATAACGTAACAATGAGTTTTTAAAAGCTAAGCAGTTTATACAGTCGTGACCCAGGATATAATCCCAAGTTGCTTTAATGGCTTCACCCACACAAACAGAAGTACAATGGCAATCTTGAAAAGGGGACTGCAGACAGTGGACAGCGGACAGTGAACAGCCTGAAGCTACGGAACTCAACATAGAAAAAGAAACCCCTGCTTCCAAAGCGTGAAAACTACAGTTAGAAAGAATGAAAGGATGGCTCCAGACGGCAGCATGTACGCGCCATGGTAGACAGACCTCTCAAGAGGAAAAGTGCACAACACACTGCAGTGACCTTGGTAATGCTCCTTGTCAGTGAAGGAGCTTGCAAGCTGAAAGACTGAAGGTGGGCACACTGAAGGGAGGACTTCTGTGAGGAGGCGGAGAAGAGAGCTGGGGGACTGCCTCAGAACAGCACTAATTTTTAGGGTCTCTCCTCAGCAATCCTGTGTCAAAAACAGGTGCAGTATTTGTGTACACTTTTGTTTGTTTTTTGTTTTAACTTGGTTTTATGAGTATAGATGTTTGCTGCACATACGTCTGTGCACCCTGTGTATGCAGTGCCCTCAGAGGTCAGACGAGGACATCAGGTCCCCTAGAATTAGTTACAGATGCTGTGAGCTGCCACATGGGTGCTGGGAACTGAGCCTGGATCCTCTGGAAGCAGTCAGTGCTCTAACCACCCCTGCATACATGTTTTTGTAACCATAAACAATTATACAATTAGAAATGCTCTGCTCAGCTATCTAATCATGACGCTACAACATATTTGCAAGGCTTGCTCACCTTGGCTGAGGAAACAATCTGCTTGGCTTGCCGTCTGGACAGATGATCAATTGTCTTCACCAGCACTTCTGGGTTGGCACTGGCTAAATGCATGACACTTCTGTAACCTGCACTATACAACTGTTTTGCTCGACCCTGAAGTATTAAAGAAAAAGAAACACTATGAGTATTTGGGATTATTAAAAAAAAAAAAAAAAACCCTGCATGCAACAGAGAGGAATCGACAAAGGTAGTAGTGTAAATACGGAGATAACCCAGCAGCATACTGCAGAGCTGGGAGGCTCTAATCTGACTGAGGTAGTTTTCCACACAGTGTAAGTCGGCTGCTGAGAAAACCAGGGATGGGAACTCAGTCGGGCGCTCCGGAGAGCAGCACCAGCTCAGTCTTCAAGTTCTAGCCCAGTCCGTCCCCCCAAGTACTCTCATTACCTACTCAGGGGACCATGTCAGTGGGCGCTCCCATGTGTGTGTTTGTGTGTGCATGCATGCGTGTGTGCATGTGTGTGTGTACACACATGTGCGTGTGCTTCCTAAGTAGAATGAAAAGCTGAAGACAGAAAGGACTGAAGCTGATGTATGTTGCTGAAAGAAAGAGGACACCTGAGTATCCTTTCTTCCCACCATCTTAGAGAATGTTAAATGACCTTCTTGCTGTCCACCAACTGACAGGAAGTAATCTTTACTCCAGTGGAGACAGAGGAGCTATGGTTGAGACGCAGGACGTACTTCTTGGGGGAGAGCAGAATTTTCATAATGGAGATCTTGCATCATACCCACTTCTCATATAGCAATGGCTTCTTGGGAGGCCATGGCATTTTATTTAAAAAGAAGGAAATGAAAAAGACTTCTGGGTGATCTGATCTGGGATCAGCGGAGTCTCCTGTATAGGAGGGTCTGGAAGGACTAAAGGGGGAGACCCTAGAGTAGGCAGTACTTTCTATTGTCTGCCAGCAGCCCAGGCAGAGAGAGGCTGGAGGGAAGCTGAGCAGTGCTGGTGTACACTTTTAATCTCAGCACTCAGAGGCTGAGGCAGGTGGAGCTCTGACTTTGAGGCCAGCCTGGTCTGAAGAGAGAATTCAAAGACACTTAGGGCTACAAAGAGAAACCCTGTTTTAAGAAATGAAAGGGGGGGAGGGAGGAGGGGGATTTGTAAGGAGGCTCTGCCTGCCCATGTTGAAGTAGGGGCTCTTCTACATCTCCCTAGTTCCTGAATGGCAGAGGCTTATTTTAATTAACAGTACTATGGCCTTAGCCTAGCCTTGCTCCCAACTAGCTTCTAATGTCTATCAACCCATTTACAGTATTCTGTCTGCCATGTGGCCAATTACTTCTCCCCAGTTTCATGCATCTGCCTTCCTGAGTCTGGGTGGTGAATCTTCCTGCCTCTCCCACTGTTTCTCTCTCTCCCACAGGTCCTACCTACTCTCTCCTGCTTTGCTACTGGCCACCCAGCTCTTTACTGACTGCTGATGCTTTTACACAGTGCACGAGAGTTGTTATCCCTGCATGCCCAACTTTGCTCTGTTGCTGAGTGCATCTACCCTGCAGCTGCTGCACCACCCCTCGCTCTGCTGAAACCCAGCTTCTTCAGTCTTCAGCATGAGGATCAGCCGCTCTGTAGGAAGCCCCAGGCTTTCAGCAGCACTCAGAACTGCTGGGGACTCAGGACTAGCCAGCAATGCAGGCCATCTACCACATCCTCTTTGTTTCTATGTGCTGATTCCATTGATTCTGTCCCTCCACAGAACCTGAAACAGCAGGACTCTTTCCAGAACCTATCACACAGTAACACTTCAGAAAACGGTAAAAGTTGGTTTTTCTGTTAGAAGACATGTTAGGGAGGCGGGATGAGGCTGACCTCCAAGACCCCTGTCACTTCCATGAGAGGGATTAGCTCCGCCTTCACGCAGTACGTCAGTTTCTTGGTAAGTTCCACCAAGAGGGCTTTGTAAACCCAAAATTCCTCCAGCTCCTGAGCAAACAAAGATACATAAATGTAAGTTAGCTCTTTTACGTAAGTTACATGTTGATCTGTGCAAGTTACCCCTAAGTTTCTTTCTGCAGCTTGGATGGGCTAGGGCTAACAGTGAGCCTCACAATTGCAAGGAAGCATGGGGACCTTGGGAGTTGATGAATGAGCTTTGGAGGAGGAAAACAGACGGAAAATTAAGAAAAAAAAAGTTATTTCTAATCAAAATTTCAGGAAGTGTCTGTACAGTTTTGTTTGTCAAGTGACTATAAATAGTTTTTACTTGTGGGAGTTAACACAGAGACAAAGTATTAAAAAAGGACAGAGTCAAATGCAACATGATAGTCAAGAAAACATTTATGCTAATGAGAACAGAAAATCTGACTGGAGCATAGTGCGTGGCTGGGGGTTATCCTGTCAACTGGTCTGTGTGAGACATATGTGTGAGGCCTGAAGCCCTGACTGGGTAAATGGTGGCACAAGCTTGAGCAGAATTCAGAATCTCAGCACCCATGGAAAAGTCGTGAGCAGCCCAGTGGCACACACCAATGTGGTGAGCTCCAGGCTCCATGAGAGACCCTGTCTCAGGCCTGCACTGAGAGCACCCTGAAAGACTCCAGTACCACTGCTGCACGGCCAGCGTTGAGCTGCCTCGTGCTGAGCTGGCTTGTGTGAGCCCTCCCGCCACATGAGAGGACCTTCATTAAGTTTTCACTATTAATCCTGGTTAAAAATCATCCCCACTAACACCGTCGCTGGACAGAGAACAGGGTTGAAGAGTAAAAGTACACCACCACCCTTCATTAGCACACACAGTACAACTGACTATTCACATTCATAGACTACAGAGGTTTAAGATAGGAAAGAAAACTGACATTAAAAACTGGTGAGCTGGGAATGGTGGTGCATACCTTTAATCCCAGCACTCGGGAGGCAGGGGCTGCCATATGTATATAAGATACACACATATATAAAATATATATATACACATATATAAATTTTACCATCATGTATATACATACACGCCTGTCATATAGAGTCCTACGCTTGACGGAGGGCTGCCTGCCTGGCACTAGAAGTAAATGTGCAGTGGGTGTCCAGAAGATGTGGGACTGAGCAGTCACATGACCACTGATGGACTCATGTAACTGACCAAGCCCCTCATCACTCCTGAGTCTCCACACAGAAGCCAGGCTGTAAGGGATAGCCTAGAACCGTCAGCCCTGGTCCTGAGAACAGGTGAGCTCTGCGCTTTCCACTGCTGAAGCCTTTTAGTTGACTCAGGAATTTCTGCATCATTTCCATAAGCTCACATAGTCCTTGTGTAAAAAGGCAGAAACAAAGGAAGGCTTTAAATAAATCTGTGTGCTCTGACAGAACAGTGACTCAGCAGGGAGGAGAGACTGGCAACTGCTTTAGAGTTTACAAGCAGCTAGCATGAGAAGACAAGTAGAGTCCCACGGTTAACTGATTACCTCACAGAAATGTAACACGCAAGATGAGAACGAGGCAGCTCCCGTAAGCAGGTTCTGTATATATCCTCGGGGCATGTTAAATTTCTCAGACACACTCCAAATGTTGGTCTCTTTCAGCAAGGAATAAAGGACAAAAGACAGATAGAGTCTGTTGACAACGTTCTTGTCCACCTTCTAGAAAGACATAAAAGGTGCCATAAGTGGGTGGGGTTGCAGCTGCAAGGACAGGCGGCACAGAAGCCCCTGGCTGCTCACGCACTTGCCAGCCACTGAGGAGACAAGGTCAGGTGTTCACAGTGTAAGGACACTCGCTGCTCTGGGGAGGAGAGCAGATCAAAATGCTCAAGCCGGCACCTGGCACTCACAACTGTGACGACTTGGGACAAGGGCCTTTGCAGATGTGGTTAGTTCAGGACCTGTAAATGACGCCAGCCAGATTTACCACGGGCCCTGAACTTGCTGACTGGAATCTTCATAAATGAGGACAAGACAAGGAGACACAGAAGTCAATGAAAAGCGAGGCTCAGGTCAGAGAGATGCACTTATGAGCCGAGGAGCTGCCATCCCAGAGCCACACAGCTAGGAGAGAGCACGGGAAGCTTCTCCTTGCAGCCTACCCAAGGAGCCAGTGGAGTCTCCTGGACTGCGAGGAATCAGGCCGGGCCTCACGTATGCTAAGGATGTGCTCCACCCTGAGCTGCAGCTGGGTTGGCTGTTCCGTCGCCTGGCTGGTTGAGTGTTTGCTCAGAGCGGCATTAGAGCGAGCGTGGGAGGGACATGGTGGGCATGGAGGGTCCTGTGCTCACAGAAAGGCAATAGGGACTAGGAATGCTAACACAGAAAGAGATGTAGAACCTTTTCTACACCTAGAAGGCTGGGGCGATGCGCTCAGCAGCCCGGTGACCTTTGGGCTTCTCACAGGCTTGTTTTCTCAGTCGGTCTGTAGAACCTATCTTTACGGAAGATGACACATGCACTTTACAAAGCCCTTAGATATTCATACTGTGCACACAAGACTGAGTTACTTATTACCAGGAAAATTTTTACCAAATTGTCCTGTGCTTAAACATGTCTAAAATAAGAGACTCGGGATCAGACTCTCAAAGTTTGAACCTATATGGGCTACTGGGTTGTGTGGAGTGGAACCATATTCTGCTGGAAGTTAGGGAGACCTCCACAGTGACTGTGCTGTTTGTACACTGCACTGGCCTGGGAACGGAGGTTAGACAAACACACGTAACTAAATGGCAAGCTTGTCTATACTATGAACTGCTATGCTTTCCCCATGGTCATGATGATCACAGCATTCTCAAAGCTGAAATAGACAGGAAAAGACTTCCGGTGGCTGGCAGTTTCTGTTCTGTGATCGGCTTTTGCCTGTGGTGCTAGTGATCTTGTACAAAGAATCTCATCACTAGTATCAAGGTAATGTAAGAGCCGACTTCACAGATGGACTTGAAAGAGGAAAGCATCAGAGTGCATCACTGGTTGGCAGGATGGGTGCCTGGACTCCTAGCACTTGAAGACCCAGTAGGAAATCAAGACCCGAGTTAAACTGCAAGTCCCTGTCTGAAAATGAAAACATAAATAAGATATGAAAAGAATATTGAGATAAAGGCTATGTATCAGTGGGTTCTGAATTACAGATTCAGCATGTATATAATGGACCATCCTTTTAAAAGCATTAAGTTGAAAAAGTATATTGAATTCTGGGTAGGCAAAGATAGCTTTTTAATTTGGCATTTTTAATGTGCTTTTACCATTAACTATAAATTGAGTTAATGTAGACTTTGCTTAGAATGTAATTCCAAAGCCAGGAAAAATGATAGAATTATTACACGCAGGATAGATGTCCTAATGACAATTTCAAGCTTTTGTAAGAAGTGTCAATAAGAGGAGGCAGGGGCTGGTGAGATGGCTCTGCAGTTTAAAGTACGTGTGCAAGGCTGACCACCTACGCCTGATGCTGGAACCTGTATAAAGGCAGAGAGAAAGAAAGAGAGAGAGAAAGAGAGAGAGAAGGAGAGGGAGAGGGAGAAGGAGAGGGGGAGAAAAAGAGAGAGAGAGAGAGAGAGAGAGAGAGAGAGAGAGAGAGAGAGAACACCAACTCCACAAAGCTGTTCTTGGACCTCTGTGACATGAACACGACACACACATTATGCATGTGTGCACACGCATACTCAAGTAGGATCGCTCACATGGAGCTTCTGGGAACCATACGGGCCTCTTTAGGGGATGGAAGCTTAGTGGTAAAGTGCTTGGGTAGCCCAGCCAAGTATCTGCACATACACACACAGACATGTCATATATAAACCTGTATGCATAATGTATATTATAAAAACATTTCAAATTCAACTTACATATACAGTTATATCATATTATAGAAATGTTTTATAATATAAACCTAACAGATTAACGTGGGGAAGTTGGCTTTCTTCTTTTTTTAAAGACAGGATTTTTCTTTTTCTCACTGTGTTTTTTCTCACTGCCTTGACTCAAGTGCTGGGAAACAAAAAGGTCAAGTCAGGAAAGAAGATGATATAAGGACACTTGTTTTCTTGAGTGGCTCTTATTTAGAAAACAGGAATGACACACACCTTTCTGATGGCTTGTCCTGACGCTTTCTTCCCAATGAAGCCTTCGGAGACTCCGAGGAGAGCAGCTACATTTTGTTCTGCTGGGCTGAGCTGACTGAACTAATAGAGAAGGAATAAGCGGTGAAAACACGCAACTGCAGCTTTAAAGTCTCATTCCAGCCCACGCCAGGGTCAGTTCTCACGTCACGTCTTCATAATTTCAGTGGACAGGAAGAACCCCACAACGTTTACAAATATTACAGAATTCTCATCATAAGTAGAGCAGTGCTTCGTCAACACCAGCTACACATGACAGCGGTTCCACAGTTCCATGGCCTGGTGACGGCCCGGCTGTCTGGCTGTGTAAGCATGTGCTGATGAGGTGTAAGCACGTGCTGATGAGCGTGCCTTACTGCATCTCTCAGAGCACGTCCCCACTGCTAGGCAGCACATGACTGCATAAAGACAAGGCCATGCATACCTTTCATGGACTGTGATTGTTTAATATTACAGTGAGCTAGAAGAGGAAAAAGACAGGAAGGAAGGACTCAACAAACTTATGTAACAACTTAAAAATGACACTATAGAAACTAATTTCCCGAGATTAAAAACCTGTAGACTGGGGGCTTGAGGGTATGGTTTCAAGGTAGAATACGCACTTACTATACACAGGTTTTGGGTTCAATCTTTAAAGCTGTGGGGTGTGGGGAGGCCAGCCACTATTTTTGCCTAGTGTGAGCCTGTGTATTTGTTCAGCCAGATTGTTCATAGTATGTTACTCTACCTACTGTGTGATCACACACAGGGCCAGCTCTCCTGTGTGACTGGCTGTAAAATGCATGCTCCCTGTGGGCTGGAGATGGCTACGTTAGTCACGTGCTTGTTGCACAGGCACAAGGGCACTGGTAGTCCCAGAACCACGTAAAAAGTCAGGTGTGCGAGCCCTGAACTGCAATCTCAGCACTGAGGTTGGAGCCAGGCAGATCCCTGGAGCTCATTTGTCAGTTAGCCTAGACTAAGTGTGGGGTCCCAGTTATATTCTGTCCCCAAAAACAAGGTGGATGGCTCTGGAGAAGTGACACCTAAGCTTGACCTCTGACTCCACACGCACGTACAAATATGCACACCACCTGAACACACACATATGCACAAATAACTATTTTTCAAAACCTGAAAGACACATACATTTGTATGAAGGTCATAACAGGACCCATACTTTGTACAATTCATAGACAGTAACCTAAACAAGGAAGAGAAAGAAACCCTGAAAGACAAAAGGCCCAATTCCAAATGTTTCACTAGTGCACTTGACCAAAGTCTGGAGAAATCTAAGCTGAAAAGTCCTGTTCTCTCACCTGCCTGAAGTACACCATCCAGTCAGGCTCAGACTGAGCAGCAAGGTCGTAGGGCGTGGTTAGGTAGACCAGATGAAGAAGACTCTCCAGTACAAGTCCTTCCAGACCTTTCTTCAAGTCTCTGTACAGAATGTCACAATAGGCCAAATCAATGGCTCCTAAAGAAACACAAAACCACAAATTCAGGAAGTGCTTGGGCACACTCTTGGCCAGGTGTCCGGTGCATGTCTGTCCCAGCCACAGCTACACAGCAAGCCTGGGCCAGACTGACATGTGTGAGACCCAGTACCCAAACCCAGTCTGGATTAGTTTGAATCTGAGCAAGGATATTTAACCCCTCAGAGTTTTGGTTTCCTCAGCTTTAAGAGACAATAAGGCAAGCACAACTGAGTCACAAATAAGACAACATACAGTGAAAATTTGGGTTTTGTTAATCGGAATAATTCTAATACAAATAACATGACTGTACGTAAAATATACAAAGATATTATAATATTGGTGTGTTTGCACCTGTGGTGTTAAAAAGCAATACAAATGAACACTTTGTAAGACTGATAATTAACAAAGGCTTGGCTGCTATTCTTGTTTGCTGATGAGCTCAGCAAAAGCCTCATATACGCCAGGTCTTCTACAGCTGCAGAGAGTTCAGTCCTAAATGAAACCCTACCATAAGTCCTCAAATTCTCCTATTTGTAATAGTTCTGGAGGTTATTTTAATAGTATGCATCAAATTTTAGACAACTCTGATACAACTACTCTATTTTTGGTAATCTGGTTAAAAACAAAACAAAACAAAACAAAACATTTCAACGTGTACTCAAAATAAACTGAGACACTGTTTATAAATCATGTGACTATTTATAATCAGAAAAATCACAAGCAATGCAAATGTTCACAAGTAAAAAGATGGTTAAATAATTCATGTTCCAGCCCTATTATGAATGGGAACAGCATAAAAGGAACGTGGGCCTGGACTCTTAGTGCGAGCCCACACATGATCTCAGCTACTTGGAGGCTGAGGCAGGAGGACTGCACGGTCAAGGTCTGCCTAGACCACAGTAGACCAGCTTGGTCAACTGAGTGAAACCCAGATTCAAAAATAAAAGAGCAGGGGATGAAGCTCGGGGCACTGTGCCCGTGTGGTGCCGCAGGCTCATGGTATGTGACAAGTGAGCACGGTTCCATTAGAAACTGAACGAGGTACATAAATACACATATATCTGTGCAGAAAGATACAGTCAGGTGCCACCTGCCAGCGACATGCTGCCCTGTGTAAACACGGAAGAGATGGCCAACGCCACCATTAGATGACATGATCTTTTTGAGCCGCTGTGAGGTATGCGGTCAGTGTTGTCTGATATGTTATGTGGTGGGCGGGCGTGTCTGGAAGAGTAGATCCTGAATTGGGAAAGCTGGGCGTTCCCGGGTGGAATGGACAGAGGTATGGACTTCTGGTAACACAATCCTGAGTTCTTAGGACAATGCTCCCTCTCTCTCTCTCTCTCTCTCTCTCTCTCTCTCTGTATACATGGGTGTGAGAATATGTTTGTGTGTACATACACGTGTGCAGTAGGGTGGAGGCCAGGGATGGAGTAAAGGACTTCAGTCACTCCCCACATTACTATTTGGCTAGGCTAGTTGGCCAGCAAGCTCCATGGCCCCAGCTGCCTCCACCTCCCTCCTGCTGGGATGGCAGACCCACACTGCCATGCTCTGCCATGTCTGGCCTTTTATGTGGGTGTTGGGAATCTGAACTCAGGTTGGTCTTTATGATTTCACTAACTGACTTTACTGAATGAGACATCTCCCTAATCAAAGTTTTCTTTTTCTTTTTAAAGAGCAAATATTTTTCAATAAGTAAATTACTCATTAAGAAATAAATTCTTTCAGGATAGCCAAGGCTACACAGAGAAATCCTGTCTCAAAAAAGCAAACCAACCAACCAACCAACCAAACAAACAAACAAATGAATAAATTTTCTGTTCAGATACAATTTTTAAGCAAAAAGCAAATTCCAGAACAACAGAAATTATTTGTTTAAAACAAAAAATTTGAATCTGTTTATAGCATGGACTGTGAACTGAAGTAAAACACACAGACAGGTGTTATTCCAGGCAAGATGGAAGGTGGCAAGGCCATCTTTCTCTACTTACAATTCAAAGTATTTTCAACTTCTGAAAGTTGCAATAACTCATAAAAGTAACACTTCTAAGATGAAATCACAAATCCAATTTAAAGAAAGAAAATAACTTCTATTGGTTCCAATACATTACCTTAGAAAATACTGAGATTTAGGTAAACGTACCCTTGTAAGAAGCTTGGCCCAGCTTTGTAATACGGAAGCGACACTGTAGCCCCTCACTGTCGCCATGGCTGTCTTTCTGTAGAAGTCCTTTCTCTGTCAGGTGCTCAAGCGCATCAACAGTTATTTCCCAGAGACTTTTTTCTTTCAATAAAATCTTTTGCTGAATACCAAAAAATGTACCATTCATAAACTGATACATGTCACCAAGACTTGTCACAATCTGAAAGAATTCAAGACATCACTGAGACATTTTTCTTAGTTCAAGGAACGAGATTATTCACGTTTATATCTTAAAGCTATTTGAAAAGAAAAATAGCACAAAACCTACAGAATTAAAAATTAACAGGAAAAACGGCTGAAGAAAAAGACAATTATCATGTTAATGCTTGTTAATACACATTTTTCAGAATAATTAAAAAAGATTTTATTATTATCACTATTATGTTTTGCTTTGTTTTGAGACAGGGTTTCTCTGCAGTGATGACTGTCCTGAAACTCACTCGGTAGACCAGGCTGGTCTTGAACTCACAGAGATCCACTTGCCTCTACCCCCTGAGTGCTGGGATTGAAGACATGCACCAACGCTCTGGTTCTATTTATTATTATTATTAGT